>JAIUJO010000055.1:2148403-2748403 GCA_023846275.1 Vanilla planifolia | reverse complement strand
TACAAACAACAAAATGATCTTTACAGTTATCTAATTGTTTTTAATGTTTTCCATGAGCTTGCTCATACCCATGTTTGTGGCATCTTTTGTCATGTTTTGGTAAGTTATCAAACTAGATTTTTGGACACAAGCCATCCTTTGAAATACCTTCAATAGAAATTCCAATTTGGTTTAACGCTATTGCTAACTCCACATCAATACATACTCAAGGAATTTTAGGATGTATGAGATTTAATGTGGCAACATCTACCTTCAAAAGGCCTAATCATTCACATTATTATGTGAAGTACTAAAACAATGAACTGGTAGGTGCTTTGTTGCATTTGAACACAGGCGATTGTTCCAAATTCAATTGAAAGAAAGGATAGAAGCCATACATAAATGAGATTGAGTATTATAATCTTAAAACATTCACTCAAATTCATAACTGAATGGCTTGCATGCACGAAGAAACATGTTAAGCGAGATTTACAAAATTTTCATTCAATTTAATACGTTCCTTTTGCAACATAAGCGAATAATTTTTTATTATTTCTACATTTTTTCTTAACAAATATTCTATTAATTCAAAGCATCAATGCATAAATTACTTACAAATAATTGTTTTCACAATAAACATGCTTGTTTTATAAGTCATTTAGAAAATAGATAAGTCAGTATGTAGCCTCTAAGATTGATTCGTTACTTAAAAATTTTAATGCCTCTTATAACTCATGAATATGTTGTTCATGCTGTTGCATTTTACTTTTAAGTTCGCATAAATTTTATTAGCTTGACTTTTTATTTACTAATTAATTAATACATTTAGTTAAATTATCGTCACATTCAACAAATGAGATATCATCAAGACATCAATTAAATATTGCACCTTTGATTAAGAAACTTAGTTTGAGAGTACATGATGTTACTTTCCTTTTCTATTTGTTTTTCTTCTTCTCTTTCTAGTGTAAAATAGTGATTTGAAACAATTTACCAAACAACTTTCCCAAATTATGGATTTCTTCATAACAAGAAGAAAAGTTGTAGACTTTTAGACAAAGCAAAGTGCAAAAAGTTTTGTTCTCTTGTGTTAAGTTGAATAATTGTACTTGACCTATGACCCCTATCGTCAAGAATAATGTGTTAGGATGGATAAAATAACTGAAAAAATTATAGTTTACAATTCAAAAAAACTTCAAAAGTATTTTTCTACAATGCTTAATGTTTCCAAAAAAATGAAAGCGGACAATCCACAATTTTAATAGATATTTGACCACATTCACCATAAAAAATATAAGAGAATGACCTTGTACTAGAAAATTCTACAGTTCAAACAACACATTATAACAACAGTTGAAAGGACTACACTTACTATAAGAGGACGGGAATAGTACCTTTTTGAATTATTAACATAAACGATATTTGATATGTAACAATTATTTTGATCATTTGAAATCCTTTCTTACATTTATAAACAAACTATTATTGAATAAACAATGATTAAAAGAAAATGAGAAAAATATGTAAAGAACATAATGATTTAAAATTTGTCTACTGTAAGCATAAAGCCTTCATTAAACTGCAGTCAACCTAACCAGGCTTCCACTAAACTAGCATTGTTTGCCATACTTTGGGAATACAAGAGATCCTGGCAACAACTTCATCGATCACTAATTAAAAACAGCACCCATGAGCTTAGAGTGATTAGCCAACCTTGACCATAACACAACAACAATTTTTATGGTTGAAAGATCAAAATTTATATCACGAAAAAAATTTTATAGCTTTTACATTATTCTTTTTTTGGCAAAAGTGGCATAATATCTAAATGTATGATGACGATATTATTATGCTTATAATCAACTACATGAAGGTAATAGAATGAAATGTTTTCATCAATCTATTCTAAGATAAAAGAATAGCCCTACTTATATTGTTGATGTATCACTCATTTTTAAAAGTAAGTCAAATAGCTTTATTTACTTTCTGAGAGTGATTAATCTAGCCATTATGAATTTAGTAATTGTCTATAAACTTACAATCAATAAGGCATTCTAAGGCAATTAGTTGATAGAGTTAATTGCCCTAATAAACTAGCTATCTCATATTCACATATTTGTAACATAAGTTTATCATGCAACTATGGCATAAATGAATAGATAACACAATGAAAAGCCTTATTGTTTTTTTCGGTTTTCAATTTTTGTTCTAAAACATCACTCAAATTATACAAGCATGATAAATTTATTACATCAAGCTAAGGTGATCATACAATTATAAAAAGGGGGATGCTAATATAAAATTAATTTTTTCATAATATGCAGATCTACTAGGATTATTTTGTATCGTATATGCCCACATAATATCCACCGTAACCACATGAGTAGACCCATTAGCAACCGTAAGATCAATATTGTCATGCCAAAGAAT
The DNA here is from genome assembly GCA_023846275.1 of Vanilla planifolia. Taxonomy (NCBI): domain Eukaryota; kingdom Viridiplantae; phylum Streptophyta; class Magnoliopsida; order Asparagales; family Orchidaceae; genus Vanilla; species Vanilla planifolia. The sequence goes on along the minus strand of JAIUJO010000055.1, from coordinate 2,745,994 downwards.
CGCGATACCCGCAGATTTTCCAATGGAAGGTTGAACATAGAATTGCCAATATTTGCCAAGAAGAACATCAGCATCCCGCCTTTCAAAACATCACACTCTAGTTTCCACCAAAGCAATCACCAAGACCCCTTCATCTCTAACAAACCTCTGCAAATAGGTCCTTGATTTGCTATCCCTGATGCCCCTAATATTCCAGGTTACGATCTTCATAATACACAATTGCCTAAGGAAAGCATAAACTGCAGCAACATCTCATGTAGCAACATATAAAACCCTTGCGCAAAAGCAAGCCAGCGCGCAGCCGCAGGCAAGGCACGGGGCACAGCTGCAGGCGAAGCTCGAGAGGTGCGTAGCCGCAAGCGTGGCAAGGGGCACACAGCCAAAAACATGCGGGAGGGCGCGAGGCCAAGCGCGGGGCACGAGGGCGAGCCCCCGCAGGCAAAGCGCGCGATCGCCCCGCCATAAGCCAGCGCGCATCCGCAGGCGAAGCGCAAAGGCATGCAAACACCGAGACCAGGGACCACGTGCACACCACAAGCAAACATGCTAGTGCCGGGGCAAAGTAACAGCAGATGAGACCCAGACAAGGAGATAGCATAAGACCAAACCCAACAAAGCAGCTAGCCGCATTCCATGATATGCAGCCAAAGGGGGACACCCACAATCAGTGCAGCATTGTAGGACCATCAGAGTGATATTCTTGCGCATCAGCATCATAAACCTCAGTAGTGTGTTGCACTGCAGCCCTAGAGCTTCGATTGGCATGTTGTCCCTCAACTGAGTTTTTCTGCGCCCACATCTTTCTCATTGGTTCCCTTCCACGCTTCACCGAATTACTTCGTCTTCTTTCAAATGCTCGGTCTCGTCGATCACTACTACGATACCTTCGTGAAAGACTATTGTTTATAAGTCCATTAAGAATAGGTGCCTCAAACCTCCAAGAGATTCTCATATTCCTCCACCTTCTTGGCTGGGCGATCATCCATGGCTCGTACCCTCTCTAACCTCAGACTCTTGATCGTTGAAAACAGCCTTCCCATTTCCATGAACACCAGATTTCTGAGATTGATGAACTTCAGATAGAACCGCATTCGGGGCCACCAAGCTCACAGTGTTGCCGCAAGGCGCATCCGCATCGCGCATAACCACGAGCGATGGGGAAACCCTGCGCCAGTGCACCCATGCGCTAGGATCCCTCGCCAGCAACCAAGTCACACTCGTCGCAATGGGCATTTTGTCTCGTAGCATCAAGACCGAGCACGCACGCTTAGTCCAGTATGGCATCCGCACTCGGCAAAACATCCCCCTAAGTCATCGAAGCATCAAGCGCATCCATCTTAGCTAAATCAGATTTAGGAGCAGAAGATAAATTCTGTTTCGAAACTTTGCAGTGCTGTGCCAAGTGGCCAACAAGTCCACACGAAAAACAAATCTTAGACAGCCCTTCATACTCAAAGGATTAATATGTCCTTCCAAGCTCCCTACTTAACCACAACCCTGGGAGAAGTGGCTGTGACAAGTCCATGCGAACACAAACTCTAGTAAATAACGATCTTTGAAGGTCACCAGTCCATCCATCCAACAAAATGGGGTCGCCAAGCATCTGGGAAATCCAAATGATGTTCTCTATATCCCAATAAATAAGTGGAAGTGAAGGAAACCTTACCCACTCAGGGGCACACATAGCCGCATTGGAGCTAGGGCTGAAGTTAGGAGTCCATGCGTCAAGTCCCATTGCTTGTCCAAAAACCTGCAACGGCCCACCTAGCCACACTTTGTTCCTGTCCTCCATATTATCGAAATGCAAGCAAAAACATCAAGAAGATAAGTCCAGAATACGGAAGTTGCTAAAATGTCCCCACCTCCTTAACAAAATCCGATGAATCACGTGAAAAGGGAGAGTACCCCTATAAACACGGCCGACAAGGTCAAATCTATGAAACTGTTTGCGGCGAAGAGAAACCTCCACTGACATAACAATAGCATTATCTTCAAAGTACTTTGAAGTTGAATCAGCATGCTCCTTGATATCAATAATTGCAGGACGGATGAAGGAGGCCACCCCCACTTTCGACACATCACTATTTTGAGTCAAGACATCCTTAAAGCTGACCCTAGGCACCAGCACATTGGCCTCCACATTCGCAGTATTTTGCTTAGCAGAGCTAGACTTATCACCCACACACGGCACACACAGATCAGCAGCACCCCGCGGGGACTACGCAGCAGCGACAACACCATGAAAAGGGGTTTGCCACGCCCGCGCGATCATGAGGAGTCAACTGAGAGCCAGGGTGTGCACAAACCTCATCAAATTCCCCCGCAGCGACAACAACACCATGAAAAGGGGTTTGCCACGCCCGCGCGATCATGAGGAGTCAACTGAGAGCCAGGGTGTGCACAAACCTCATCAAATTCCCCCGCAGCGACAACAACACCCCAAGCACCAAATTGCAGAGGGGGTGTGCGCGCCACCGCATCAACCAAACACCGCGGCAAAGAGCTCGCGCATAAGGGCGATGGTACCCGCGGCGAAGGCACACCATCAACATGAAAAGTGTGCGCATTAGTTAGCAACATGGAGTCCGCACCATCAACCATCTCAGTACCCGCCTCATCAACTTCAGCATCAACGGTGGCCGCAACACCCCTTGCAGTGCCAGCAGAACTTGAACATTCCAAAATAGAGGCATTCAATGAAATCTCATGAAGTAAATGTGTGGAATCCCATTCAATTAACGTCACCATCGATCTAGCTTTTGAATCTAATGTTTTAGATCTTATCATGTTACAATTAAATATAAACCCTTTATCAATTATTCTAATCAAATGGTATTTACTTGGAGCACCTATAATTGAACAATAGTTGTACCATCATTTTTGTTCATACCACCTGTGATGGCTAGCTTTTCAAAAAACTGATTTTAGAAATTAAAGGAGCTATTTTTATACATTAGTTGTACAACACTTGTTTTAAAGATTTAAAAATGTAGAGAGATTTTTATGCGAAAATTATAAAGTTTCCAAATTATTTCGTATAGTCAAACTTTTTTGTGGACTTTGGTGTCTCATTGGAGTATCAGTGTTTATTTTGTTTATCGACTTCAATGAAAATTAGAGATTAGTAGAAGTTTGATTAGCCATCAATGGTAGATGGAGGCACAAGTTTTGGTTAAACCATTTAGATGTCTTTGTGTATTTAATTTAATGTTGAGTGATTTCATTTGAAAAATAATTTTTTAAAAATAATTTTTTTTTTTATGTTTAAAAAGTTTTTTCCTAAAATTTTAGATCGAAAGAAATTTGTTAAATACATAATTCAACTATCCTATCTTGTATATTTTGCCACAAATAGTTTATAGCAAATCTCACATGATAGTTGACTTCATCTCCTACTAAATGTTTATCGTGCTTCTAAAAATGAGAAAAGCATTTTTGAAAAAGTTCATAAAATAATTTTAGTATTTTTAGTATTAAGTTATGTTCATGGCTTTTTATATTTTTATATTTTTAACATTTTTATTTTCAACATGATAATTGTTTTGCTTATTTTATTAATTTGTTCCATTTTGTTTAGAAATTTTTAATATTTTGCTCCACTAATCATAGATATTTTCTTTTTTAACAATTCTTTATTACTTTTATCATAATTAAATTTTAAATTTTATAATTTAAAAATTAATACAAGATTTTTAAATGGTGTAAGCATTCGCTATTTCAAATAGCACTTAAAGACACATGTAACACAAAAAGAAATCTTTTATCATTGAAAATATTTTTTATTCATCATGTTTATAAAAAAATTAAATTATTTTTTAAAACTTTGTTCAAATAATTATTGAATGTTCTATATTGCTATTATTCCAAGAATTGTAGATTTTTTTTTTATGTTATTAAAGATTGTTGTTTTCAATAATTTATTTTTACTTGGCTATGAAATTTTATGTTTTTTAATGATCTCTTTATGTTATGTTGTATTTTTTTAAAATGATAAACTATCCATGTTGCGACTTACTGTGACTTTTCTTTTTGGGATATCTTGCAACTAAAAAAGTTCTCTTTCAAGTAATGCTATATTGATATAGTAAAATTCTCATAAAAACTTTTAAACACATGTTCAATACTTTTGCTCTTTTTATCAAATAGATAATTTTTTATTGTTTATATAATTTATGTTTTTATTTTTATATTATTTATTTTCTAAAATAATTTCCATTAACTTTTATAAACTTTTTGTCATTTTACACTTTTTAGGTTATTTTAATTAGTTCATAAATTTAGGAAATATTTATTCTAAAAATTTGTCTTTCTCACATTTTGTAGACCATTTTTGTCAACTTCACAAAAATATCATTTCAAATATTCCAGGTACCCCATAATCTATATGATTGATTTTTTTATTTATTATATGTTTTTACATTCATTAAGAATCAAGTTTGCATACTTTCTAATAAAAAGCTATTATGTTGATAGTTATGCACAAAGTTATCAACAAATAAATTGTTATAATTTTTATGTAAGAACAAAATTTTTAATGACATAATTTCAAGCTAATGCTTACTGATTATTTAAAAGTATCTTCGTTACATTGCATTATTCACACAATTTTGGCAAACAAATGTTTCTTATCATCTTATTATAACATTAATTTTTTAACATGCAACTAACATATAATATTTTAATTTGTTTGAATACATATTTATACGAGTATTATTTAGAAAATTTTTGTGACAAAATTTCTTGTAGAAACTAGAATTCTCTTTTACTTTTTATTTGTTTTTATTATGTTTTTTTAACTTTTAATTTTGTTCATCATATTGTAATTCTTTTAATTACTTTATCATCTATAGTAGCATTTTTGTAAAGATTTTATATTGCCTAAATACTTTTTTGTGTTATTGTTTGCACAAATAATTTAAGACTATAAATAAGATAAATTAGTGCAAAACAGTTTTTAAGTTGTTCTAACAAATATTACCCACTTTAACTTTATTCCAATATTATAAAAAGCTTTTTATATAGTAGAAAAATTTTAATATTTCAATTATTTTTTAATTTAATTTATTTAGCATTTCGTATCATAATAATGCAATATAATTTTTTTTTTAAATTTTTGTTATAAAACAAAAATGAAATATTTTAGATCTCAATAGATTTCTTTGTAATTGGAAAAAAAAATATTTTTGTTATTAAAATTAAAAACTTAAATTTGAATAATCATTTCACATAATTATAAATATAATTAATGCTTTGAGTAATTAAAAATATTAAACATTTAATCAATGTACAGAAATTGTCAAAAGTTACATTTTAGTTGTGCTACGACATGCTATTATAGATGAATAATCCATTAGCAAAGAAAAAAAATGATTCTTATAAATAAAATTTTAAATCAATTAGAATTATGAATGAATTATGAAACAAAAGAATAATTTACTTTCAAAGAAAGAGGCATACAAAAAAGAAATTAAGATAATGAAATCTTTTGAAAATTAAAAAATCACAAAGACTATTCAATTTAAAATTAATAAAGATAAATTATATAAATTGTAAACTTTTTTACCATTTCGAAAATTGTAAGAATGTCTTGGAAATAACATTACAAGAGTGAATAGTAATAATGAAACATATTCTTCTATTCAATTAAAATAAAAATATTTACATAATTAAAAATAAAATATTAAAAATGACAATTCATTTGTTAGTTGTGAAAAACCATAGCTAGGTGATATGATAAGGTGAAAGCCATCTCACACGTCCATTACCCTTCTCCACATCCATCCTAAGCATCATTAAAATTTTTGTTTTGGTGAACATATCAATCTTATAAATTTTTATTCTACTTAACTACTGGTGCATATTTTGGATAATGTCTTAAATTTTCTATTAGATTCATTTTTATGTTTTTTAATAGATATCTGCAAGTGAGTTATGCACATCATTTTTAAAGTTTGAATTTTTATTTTATCAAAATTATTTTTTGTATATTTTTAATTTTTTTGATATTGAAGAATGCCTTGAATGTATTGCATAATTAAATATATATTCTCTCCTTTTTTATTTTCTTTTTGTACTTATTTTGAAATTTTTAAATTTTGTTAGACTAACATAACTTTTTTAAATGCAGAAGTTTTTTGTATAAGCATTACTCATTGGTGATATTTACATTAATAAAACTTCTTCAATTATAATAAGTTTTTGGTGCATTTGAAATTTTGGATAAAAAAATTACGTGTTACTAGAATTGTTATAAATATCTGTGATTTCCTTTGTTAATCGCTTTACACTTTCTATCTTTTATGATGCTTTAAATTTTAGTGAATTTCTTCCACATAAATATGAACATTTTGGAAAAAGTATAAAATTGTAAATTGTGAGCGCTCTAACAATTTTAGTATTTTGTGCTTCATTATTTGCATTCCATAATGTCAATCCTTCCAATTACTAGAATGTTTTTGTTGATATATAATAAATTTTTAAGAGTATATAATGAATCATTTTATTAATATATCATGGAACTCATTTGAATATTTTAATTTTTTTATATAAAAAATATTTATTTTTTATGTTATATGTATTTTATAATTTACAATGGTCTAATGCTTTAAAATTATTTTTCTATTAAAAAATATATTATTTAGTACTTTTATTATAATAATTTTTTGAAATAGATGATATACAAATTTTTATTTTAAATGCAACTTTTTGTCAATGAATTCACATAATTTATGTATTATTATTTTTTTTATTATTTATGTGCTTTTGTCATAGTAATAAAGCTTCTCATTCACATGAATATTTTTAGTGAATATATTTTTTGAATCATAAATTATTGATATTTATACATAATATTTATAACATTTTTCAATTTTTATAACTTTTCGTTTTTTTAATATTTATAATTGCACAATAGTATTTGCATTATTCTATGATGTTATATTTTCTGTTTTTTTTTAAAAAAATTTCGGAGTAATATTAAGTGCTAATGGATTAACTTGATTGTTAAGATAATCCTTCATTAGAGTAACCTTTCTCTTACTCTTTTAATAAATTCATTGGAAAGAATTCCAAACAACTAATAATTATGTGTTGTAATATTTCTTTTAAATTATTTAACAACAAATGTGCCTTTCTATGTTACCACTACCTTGAGGGATGGGGAGGATAAATTATTCTTGAGGAAGAATCTACTAATTCTCTCTTAATTGGTTGGACTGTTCAAGTGATTTTGATTGATTCAATTCAGGTGCCAAATTTGATAAAAGTTGCCATTTATTTGATATTGTAACTATTGGAAACTATTCATATGTCATAGAATAGACATTATTTCACCCACCATCGACATCTGAGAGTAAAACCCCATATCAGGTAAGCAAAAAGATAGAAAATCAAACTATGTCTATCATTTTAATGGGCTGAGAGGGAATGAAATGTGGCCAAATAGGAACCAAGAGGTTGGCCATACTTAAATGCAACTGGTGTTCTCTTTATTTTGACAAAATAAAAATCAAAACAATGAAATCCCACAAGAATCACCTTCAGATAATTAAACTCCAACATGACAAGAAGAAACATAAGTGTCTCATTAGCCAAGGCATATTTGACACCTTCCTAAAGCACTATTCATTCATCTTTATGAAGTTTCAAATAATTCCAAGTACTTTGGTTAACCTTATCAAATTTTTTAAAATGAAATATGAATGAAATTTGTAGTTCCTCTCACAATTCCATACCTACTACAATCAAATGAATGGCAATCTTAGTCTTCCAATGGATATTATTTTGACCAAAAAGGGTGATGGCTTATTGGAAGATGCACTCTTAATAAAATTCATTGAAATATCATTTTGAGTTATTGTTCATTTTGAAGAATTTCTTCCCATTAGAAAGGGACTTTGTTTTGATACTAGTTGAAATGTGTTTTAGTAAGAAAGATAAATGAAAAGGAATAAAAATATAGACTTTTCAAAAAAAAATTTAAAAATATATTTTAAAGTAAAAATTTTAGGTTGCCTATTAAGCTCTAACAATTCTTAGTTAATAATTTTTTGTAAATTTCAATTTTTTAATAATAGATTAGTTATGTTTAATTTTAAAAGGAAATTTTAAATTATAAAATTTAGAAATAATAAAAAACTATAACAAATTTTGATGATTTAGAACAAAGTGAAGCTTAAATCAAGCCCATAAAAAGGACAAAAAAAATCAAAATAATTAGACCCTTCAAAAATAGACAAAAGTCACCAAAATATTATAGAATAAAAGGGCTGTAACAACATTTGAAATAAATGAAAAATATAGAAAAAGAAAACTTGCAATAGCACATTTGATTTTGATGCTTATAGTAATCTTATGATAGATAAACTTTTAAAAAAAAGAAATATGTTATGTTTTACTTGAATAAAGGAATAAAAGAATAAAAAATTATCTTATCAAAGAAGACAAGACTGTTGGAGATGAAAGAATGAAGGACACAATGAATAGAAATAATAATTAATAATACTTGCTAAGACATAAATTTTATAGTTTGTACATATTCTTCTGTCTTTCACCAATTTTTTATAATTAAAAAATATAATGAAATAATTAATAATATTATTGAAAATAGTTACCAAATATAGCTATGAAAAACTTGTTTTGTCAGTATATGGTAAATGATAGCATAGCGATCGAGTCTAATCTGGAGTATTAGATTAAAAACTTATTTGAATTATTCAATGGTAAATGATACATGCAAGATTGCTTTTAATCTTGACAATATATAACTGGTATATAATAATTAGATGGATAGATTTAAATCTATGTAGTTTAGATATTGGATAAAATTTCAAACATTCAATTTTGAAAAATGTATGATTAGACAATTGGATTTGAAGTTATACATTTTTGGAAGGCAGATGATGGCTTGAATGTTTAATCTCCAAAATTGTGTGTAAAGCAACAGATTTAGTTCATTGTGTTTTAGAGAGGCAAATGAATTTTAATTTTTTAATTTGATCACAAAATAAAATAGTTCACATCCATTTCCACATTTTTTAAGTGATATTTGCAAAACGAATTTGTAGTTTTTGTCACACATTGTTTATTTTCACATAAGATAGATGCATATAGGCTTTACTTGTACATATTCATTCAATAAAAAAAATGAGTTTGGCTGCCCCTTGGTTCTCTTCTAAGATCATGACATTTGCTTACTAATAAGCACATAACATATTTTAGAAAGATTCTTGTATTTTATATAGTATAGCGTATGGGTTCAAGAATCATGCCCTAATTTTATACCTAGCAAAGTTTAGGCTTAGATTAGTTATAGCAAGATCTTCTTTTCTTAATTTACATTTTACATCTTTGGAAAAAAGTCTCCAAAGACATGATCAAGATATGGTGATTTATAAAATGATCAAAGTTTGGAGTCCTTTGTTTCTTAAGATAATTAATTTAAATAAAAATTATAGCGATAATGAATTTTAATTTTTACACCTTGTAAAAATAATTTTTTTCATGCTTAATATTTTAATAAAAATAAAAGTGAAATTTTTAAAATTAAACTCAAACAAAATCTCTTAGGGTTTTGTCACTTTAATGAAGAGAATCTTCATTGGATATAACATTTTCTCTTATGTAAGTTCTTCGATTGACGTAAACTTTAGCTATCCAAAATCTAAAAATTCGCTTAATAAAATTTATTATAAATACTTAAGTGTTAAAATTAAATAAAGTATAATAATTATTTTTAACTTCATAAATATTCTTTTAAACGGCATGCAATTATTTGATTTATGTGTTTATTTAAGTCAATACTTTGTGTCAACATGATTTTAATTCTCATTGATCTGACATTTAAACTATGGCTAATTAAACTATTTCGATTTTAACAATTCACCATCATTTATCCATATATTTCACTGTCTAGTCTTGCTCAGAGATTGACATTTCATCTTACATAAAGATTATGGAAAGTGATGCCCCTCACCATGAGTAGGATGAAAGTAAACCTATGTGTCATATGAGTATCAAGTGTGCTGTACAATAATTCTAAACCAAAGTATTATGTAAAAGACATGGTCTAGATGAAAAATTATAACATTAAGAGCTCATCCATTACTTCCAACATTTGAAAGTTCAACCATTCTAAAGTAATGTTTCCAACACTCCTTTGCTTGTCCTTCAATTTTTATTAATAAGAATCAACTAATTAAGTTCAATAATAGACTGATTTGCTAGATCTGGGATGCATGTATTGAAACACTTAATAAAAAAGATTAATAAATAATAAATTTTTTTTTTAGGTTCAAAATATTGTGTAAGAACTAAGTACTAACCTACTATGATCCACAATTATATACTTACATATTACTTAATATTTCTACACTCTTTGACAATCAAAATCATCCTTTAACTCAATCTACATATCTAAACAAAATTTTCACTCTTGTGAATCATGTACTAATAGTTGTCATGCATCTCTTATTGCATAGTTTAGATTCAATAAGACTCATACTATTATCTACATCCAGTAAAATCAATTTCATAAGGGAAGAAATGGTCTTTTTTTGATTCATGCTTCCATTATTTATAAAATTTTGAATAGTTAGACTACAAAATTTTATTGTTTTAAATAAATTAATAAATTGCATCTTTTTCTTACAAATTTGTAATGCTTTATGTGTTGTGAATAGTTTTTGTAGACAGTTTTTAATGGTTTAAGTACTTCATTATCATGATTGTTTTATTTATAGTTGTAATTTTGAATATTTTTTTATTTGTAACATAAGACATGTTTAACTTTTAATATCATAAGAAGTATTTTTATATCTTGCTGTGTCAATAATTAATTTTTTTTATTATAATAATTATATTTTTTCTTGTATTTACATTCTTTGTGCAAGTAATTTTTTGAGTTAATTATTTATTTTAGTTTTTTAAAATCTAAGATATTTTAATTTCAAGTAGCTAATTTGTGATACATGCATTATTAGATTAACTCTTTCATTATGCATGGTATTTATTATCTACCTTTTTAAATAATAAAATTTGTATTTCAAATTTTCGTACATGCTCAATGTCTAGTAGTTTTTCACTTTGTTAATTTATTATATTCATCAAATTAATTTTTATTATGTTCTTACAAAGTTTTCTAAAACTATACCTCTTTTTTCAGTTAATTATTTGTTAAAATTAATTTTTAAAATATAAATCTTTTTATGGTTTAGTAGATATTTGATTCTACTATCTTTAACTTAAAAATTCTTTCATCGTATATGTTTTTTAATATTTATCAATCTTATATAAAAAATAATATTTAATTATTGTTAAATAGTTGTAAGTGTTGTGCGTTTTTTCCCTACCATGTTAACCTTAAATATATTTATTATTTTATTCTATTTTAATTACTTTTGAAATTATTTCACCTTGGTATGAAGTTTTAAAATTTTTAATATCATACTTATTTTAAAATTTAATATTAATTTTTACTTACATTATGTAGTACGCTTCCAGGGAATTCTTAAGATAATTTTCCTAAAATAATGTAAGTTAAAAATGATTAATTTGAAATATAACATTCTAACACTTTATATTTTTTACTTATGTTACAAGGTATTGTTTTCTTTAGGTATTAACATGTTTAATTTTATATATAATAAATTGGGAAAGTCCAATTCCAAAAAAGAATTTCCCAGATATATAATGCAAATGATTTGGAACATTTAAAAGTTTAATGATAAATAATTTTTTTTGCAAAATTTTGAATATTGATTTGTCAATAATGACACTAATTATTAATTACAAATTTCACTAGTTAATCAATTAACACTTTCAAATGATATTTCTTAAGATTCTTATTAATTTGAAATATTTGTTATTTTACATTCATTAAAAAACTTATAAAAATTCTTTTAAAGTGTGTCTTGTACTTAAATTTGAAAATATTTAAGAAATATTAGATTTTTTAATTATTTGCCAACATCATTTGATTTTGGTTACTTCAATCAAATTAACTTTTATTCACAAATCATAAAGGAAGCTATCTAATTGCATATAATGAATACGATTTTAAATTTCTTCTTAATTTTGTTTTACGCTTTTGAATATTTTTTTATCATATTATGATAATTTTTAAATTACAATTCCATAAGTGATCCTATAATGACAAATTACATAATATTATAATTTCTTTAAAAATTTTTACTATCTTAGTAGCTTCTAAATTTTTTAATTTTTAGTTTATAAAATTTATTTTTGTGATTATAATGTTAGATAAAGTATTTTTATAAATATTTTTTACTTTCAGTTTGCAAAAGAAATGCAAATTGAAGTTAGAAAGAACCTTAGAAGCTTGAAAGAATGAAAATTCCTTTGCAATGTCAAAAAATCAAGAACAAATTTGGGAAAACTTTGGGTGGATATTTTCCAAAAGTTATCTTATATTATTCAATTTTCATGCATCATGTTTTTAAGAATGTATCAAAAGACTTCATTTCAATGTCTTGACGATTCACACAAAATGTTTTTAAAATGTCTGAAAAAATCTAACTAATGCAATGACAGCATGAATGTACTAAACAAAATTTATTATGCAAACACAAGGATCTAAGGTACTTCAAGTATTTATTTGTTAAGCAAGCATAAATCTAGGGTACATCCAACATATGTCAATGATAGAATTTGTTTTTTTATTCACTCTCGTAGTGGAAGTTCTATTAATTTTGATCCATGTCTGTCACAAATGATTTGGTTGTCGACTCTCTTGATGGAATGTCTCTCACTTTTGATCATGGTCTCCCATAAGTGAAGTTTAAATTTCTTCAACTGAGTTGGGTACACATTGTTATTTCATTAAAGTGAAAGCGTACAAACAAAATAATTTATTTCATAATTTTATAACCCTTACAATTTGTGAGCATCCTTTTTAATAGAGATCTCAAATGTTCATTAATAAAATTTTTAAAAAAAATTAAATAAATAAAATGTAAAAAAAATTAATTGAATTAAGAAATTCCAAAATTAACTATGCATTTTGTGTAATGATAACAAAGAGTGAAGAAATGATATGTGGCACAATGGTAAGGCAAGCATCACAAGATTAAAACTTTGGTCTGATTTCGGGTAGGCATGGGTCAGGCAGAACAGAATGGCATGATGGGACTGGTTGGTTGGTGTGGCTCTTTATGGGACATCATGGGTAAAAAGTGAATGCATGTCGTGCATAGGTCAAATGATGTTCTTTTTCAATTGCGTTCATGTAGTTGTTGAAGGTGTCAGTGATGGTGATATATAGGGTCGACAGCAATAGGAAGCAAAATCAATAGAAAAATTCAATTTTAAGTATTTTTGAAGTAATTTTGAATCAGGTTTTACACATGTGGTCTTGTGGAACTGGTGCGATTTCAAGGAATGTGTGTATGTGGTCATATGTTAGTTTCTTATATACCATCCTCCCTGGTAGGAGAGAGCTTAGCTCAATGGTATCAATGTGATGGGCATAGTAATGTTCCAACAAGTGTGATGTGATATATTGTAAGTCATCATGAATAAGCTAGGAGTTGTTGATCGGAGGTTTTCCCTTCCAACAAACTAAGCATTTTTGAAGTTAATATTCTTTGGTTGGAATTGAGTCATGATTTAAAATTTTCTTCACATTATTCTTACTCTTGAAGCTAATGTAGTGATAAGGAAAAATTCACTCAACATGAGAGATAAGGCTTAGGAGGCCACTAGTATTATGTGGTCCATATGAAAAAAATATTAAATATTAAAAGAACAAAACAATTATTATAAAATTATTTAGAATTTTCATAAGTAAAAATTTGTTAGTGCAAATAAAAATAATAATAAAAGAAACAAATATAATGTTATGTAGATACTAAAAAATCTAAGATCCTTAGAACTAAATCAATAACATGTTAAATACTTATTTTTTGTGTATATGCATAACATAAAAAAATTTTCCTATTATGAAAGAGTTTTCTAATAATTAGAAGTATCATAAACAAGTTATTACAAGAAAAGAATTTAACTTTTAAGAAGTATTTAATTTTTGCAAATAGTTAATAGTTATATATGTGTGATAAGCATAAAAAATATTAAAATCATAAGAAAAAGAGATGTCATTAATATAAAATATTATTTACAATAAATAATTGGGAAAATTTTCTTCATAATACAAGCTAAAAAAAATTCTCATTGAAAAAAATTAAACATTTTATAACATAAAAAAATATTAAGAAAGTTGTACACTTAAAATGATAAAGACCTTGTGCAAAACATATTTAATAAAACATTTTGAATATGAATGTGATTTCTAATTATTAACATAAAAAAGATAGTTGTGAATCTATTAAAATATTTTAAATATTTAAAAGTAAGTCTATAAAGTGAATAAACAATGTGAGCATGTAATACTGTTCCAAACCACGAAATCATGTTGAATAATGACATGGAATAGGCCTTTTATCTTTGTTGGCTAGTTTTTCCTTGTTTTAGGTGAGGTGGTGTGACTAGTTTGAAGCTACGTATTTATTTACCTAAAAAGCTTCATTGGTATTTATGAGAATTGGTGAAACTAAACTGTTGTTCTATTCAATCATAGTATTACTTAAAAATGGTTTTTATGTAAATAGAATACAGAAATTTATATTTGATGTGTGATTTCTTAGTTATGAAGGTAAGTTTGTGCAAGCTCAAACTCATAAAGAAGGGAGTAGGCTTGTCTTTTATTACATTCCCTTTTATTCAAACTTTGTTTTTTTCTAAATACTTTTGTATAAGAGTTCTCTTTGATGATAAACAATAGGTTATCAAGCTCCATTTCTTTATACACCACTGTGTGTGTATTGATCTTAAATTGGGGTATGTTTTTCTATACTATTTCTTCCATTGCTTAGAACAATTTCAGTGCAAGATAAGATGCAATATATGATTAGCTAAGGCCCATATAAGTATTTTTCTTGGTTATTCAAAAATTTAAGTTTATATTATACTATAACAAGTCATGTACGAGGCTAAAATGTTTACAAATATTTTAATGCTTAATTAATTATTTATGTCATAGTATCATTGTTATTTTTCTTTTTTTATTTAGATTTTTTCTATAATAAATCAAGTAGAATTTGTGTAGTGAAATAACAAAATTTTAATTTTAACATTTAATATCGTCATTATCGTTGTGGAGCTCGAGTTTCCATATAGACTGAAATAGTGGAGGGCATATTCTACACTTCCTTTCTTACCATTTTTCTTCTTTCATTATTCTTCTTATTTATGGAAATAGAGCTAAATTCGATTCCAACAATAAGATTCCTATCATATGTACCCTCACTATCATTTTTATTCTTATCAAAGCATATTTTATGTTATTCAAATTAACATGATGATCAATTACAATTACTTGTTGAATTATCACACTTTGTTGCACTTTCGTCATTTTTAGCAATTTTTTACATCCCTCATTATGGCTCTCAATCATTATATTTTTGTTACATACATGATGTCAACACATTGCTATAAGCTTTCTTCAAATAATTCTTGACTAGTAGTGATTTAGTAACAACACTCATGGCTTTGCCATCTTGTTTACATGGAACAAATGTATTGTACATCCTATTGACCTAGTAACTCACAGGAAAGTAATAGTCAAAAGTGCCTTCTCTCTTTTATCTCCAAACAAATGACAGACTTAGTGAAGTCATTACATATAACTACTTCAACTTAAATTGAAATTAAACACGGCTTACGAAACGTCAAATCCTCTTTCTAAATTATTTCTATCCTCATTTGCAAGCATGTTTTTATAAATTTTATCAATGAAATCTTAACATATTTTGAAGTAATTCTTAAGCCACTAATGGCCTACTTTTTTTACATTAAGTATATTTTGTGAACATTAGATTTATATTTGCGTTTGACAAATTATTCTATAAAATTCCTATCCAATTTAGTGTTATCTTACGAAAATGTATCACTCTTGAAAGACACAATCCCTTCCACTCAATGTACTAAAAAAGAGCATCTACAATTTAGTCTTAGTTAAATGCATTCCTAATATACACAAACCATAAAATGATTCACGTCACACATTTATTGTATTATATTACTTAATGTACTATCAGAACCCATTCAACTATTATGTGGAATCTCTTATTATGTTTATCATTAAAAGCTTTTCTGTAAGGTACAATTTTTATTAACGAGAATATTATTGTTTAATAAGAATTACCATGGTTACTTATATTTAAAAATATTAATCCTATTACACTTCTTATAATCATTTAAATGAATTTTGATAAATCCATTAAAGTTTAAGACGCTCAACATAATGTATTACTTTCGAATAAAGAAATTTCTTACATAATATTATGTGTGATCGATTTATATGGCTACATTTATATTACACTTGGAAGAACATAATTGTGGTAAGTAAATGTTTGGCATTTTTATAAAATAATTTCTATGACATAAAATATCAGTCTTATTATTTAATATCTCATAGTAAAATTTCATCAATGATAAGCACAAAAGTGAAGTTTTTACTTTCATTAACTCAAATAAAAATTTGAAGAACTTTCAAAAATTTATCCACTTATGTCAAATCAAAATAAAACTTATCAATATCTCACTAATGTCTTCCGAATTTTACTCATTGTAGTAATTAATCTTTTATGCATTAACTTTTTGGGACATTTTTGCCTGAGTTTATTTATCTTAACCTTATTCTTCATAAGGCTTTGAAAGAAAAATGTTGAATTTGTGTTACTTTAAAAAAAGTTTTTGTCCTAATTTTAAAATATAAATCTAAGCATAAAAGTTTATTTGCTTATGCATATAAATCTTTTTGGATAAAATGATTAGTTAAACTTTTAAAATAGATGTTGAATTAGATGAATACATTAATAGTATAAATATACAAAATATGCACCTTCTTAGTTTATTTAATTTATATAAGACAAGGTATATTATGAGGTTTAATAATGATTGTATAAGGAGTTTTCTTAGATGATAGTGATTGTACAATTTATTATTTTATGATGGTTTATATACAAGAAAAAGTTTTGATAGACGGAGGTTAAAATTTTGATACAGAGCTTGGCCTCGCTTCCTTTTCTTTTACTTTTTGACCACTTTTTTTGTTATAGTTATGACATAAAGGCAAGATGTAAATCGGGTTTGATAAATTACCATCCAACCTATTTCTTCCACCGTTTTTATTTTAAGTTCTTGTTTATAATAAAATATTTTTATACTTTTATATATTGTATATTTCTTAACTAATATAATATTAAATTTTTATTATTAATAAAATTATTTATTTATTTTTCTATTATTATTTTTAATTTTGTATTTTTCTTAACATATGTGCGATCTTTTATGACAAATTGTATGCTACATTTTGACTACTATTAGATATTTAATAGCATCTACTATTTTCTTTTTTTGACTCCTGAAAATATTTGTTCCATTAATTTTGGGTAAAACATGTCTTCTTATCACATTTTGTCGGTGTTGTGATTATCTATTTTGTGTTCTTATTTATTTCATTTCCTTCAAGTTTTTTCTTTTTTAACTTTGGTTATTCCTTATGTTTCCAATGATTGCCATTTTGTTTTTCATATGTTATATAATTTGAATAATATATATGTTTAATAGCCCAAATAATTTTTTACCTTTTGTTATTTAAAATTTTCAAAATTTTAAAAGTAAATTTTATTTTCTTTTTATGATGTAATTTCTCATCATTTTCTTTATAATTACGATTAGCTTATACGTTGTGGTATAACAATATAACTTTTTTCTTTGCTTGACAAATCTCACTATATTGGGACAATCACAAGCATGCAAAGTTTGCAAAATAAATAACAAAAAAAATGCAAATAAATGAAATGCTAGAATCATTTTATTATCTTAATGATATTTTACTAGTTTTGGCTAAGTAATCTTCCATTTCCTTTACATATTTCTTACCTTTTTTAATTATTTATTAAAAAATTATAAAAAAGTATAGATATTTTGGACACCAAATCTCATTTTACAATAAAACATAAATAATAATTCAATTTTAATAAAAACATAAAATATTAAAACCTAATTATGATTGAACAATTTTTAAAATATTTAAATCAAAGATGTACATAATTTATTTTAAGAAAATTAAAATAATAAGATATTTTATAATATTTGCAATATTTGCAGATAACTGCAAATTCACGAAAAAAATATAGGTATTATATATTTCCTAAAATATTTGTTTAAATAAAAATATTAAACGAAATATTATGAAGATAATACTATTTTGCAAATTAAACATACTTTAAATGTTATTTTACTAAGATTAATAATTTTAAAATGTTAATAAGGAAATTAAAATAAAAATAATTAAGTAAAATTTATTTTTTTAAAAAAATTGAAAATATTGAGTAAAAGAACCAATGAACTCAGTTGAATAATATAAGAAAATTATTCTGTAAAAAAATGCTAAACATGTTAAATAAGCAAAATGTGCAGAAGACAGTAAACTAAACATCACAATAAAAAATAATATTAAATATCATTTGAAAATAAGTGTACCTCAATTTTTAAACAATGTGTATAATACATTAAAAAGATTTTTACATAATGAACATAATGACAAATTTGCCAACATAAATGAATAAAAGAATTGCAAAACTATTTACACCATTAAAAGTATCTTAAATAATTACAGCAAATTGTTTTAGAAATGAACAAAAATTTTCTTAGTAATATCAGGTCACAAGCATGTTAATGTAAAAATTATGAAATAATTAAGAGATATATGATTATTAAAATAATTAAATAATTTAATGTTTGTTGATGACGTTCATTATATCAAGTAGTCAGAAAACAAATTTAATAAAAAATAATCCAAATAAATAAATAGATTTTTTATTTAAAAAGTTTTTTGGCATAGTGATTAATAGAAATTTTCAAGAAGATTGAAAAATTGTAATTGAATATTGTTGTTAAATATAAAATATTGAAAATATAGAAAACTATTATCGATAAAATTTTATAAAAACTTACCGAATTACTTACAAATTACATTCCAATTAATGAGATAAAAGAGAGTAAAAGAAAAAAAATCTTAGGAAGTAATCTCTATATATTGGAAACAACACTAATAATATCTTAAGTGAATAATGCACCAAAATATAACTTCATATAGTAAGCATTTAAATTTTATTTAACAATTTAAACCATTTTTAAAAATTGAAAATTTAAAATATTTCAAAATATTTATACATGTTCCAAGAAAAGCTAATTTTTATTATCATTTAATATTAAATATTAAAAAAAATATTATGTTTTTCATGATCAAATTTTTGCGAACGAGAAAGTCATAGATGTTAAAACTAATTGTCACATAAAAAAAAATAAATTAAAAATACAGTTTTCATAAGTTTGTAAAAGTATAAAAACATAAAAGTATTTTTTGAAAAATATTTTCCTAATAATTTTAATAAAAATAAAACTTCATAATTAATAAATAATACAATTTTTACAGAAAAAATATAGAAAATAAAAGAATTAGTTGAAGAAAGACATAAATTTACAAATGTATTTCCTATTTTTTCAAAAACATTTTATTTAAAAACATTTTAATATTAAAAATTTAAATAAAAAGTCTTAGAAATTCCAAACGTTTAGATTGTGTAATATAAGTAAAACAATTTAAGGAATTGAAAATGTGAACATAAATGTTACAATATAAATTAAATAATTCGAAATTATGTGAAACAATTTGGGTCAGAATAAAAACTCCATAGATGATAAAAAAATATTTAAATTATTTGTAAAAGGAATTGATAGAATTTAGATAATATCAAAATATTATATAAAATAATTATTTTGTATATTATTAAGATAAGCATTAAGAATAATGCTTCAACAAAAAGTTTTTCGATCGCTATAGTATAACAAATAAGTAATCCCTATTGACAATATTTAAATATTTAAAAACTTGTTTAATTTAAATAGTTCATGGCTACATAAAATGTGCTAAATTTAAATAGAGAAGAAAAGAATAATAAATAACACGTGCTAACTATAATAATATATTTAAACTATTTGGTAAATTTACACAACACATTACAAAGTTACACAATAATATACGTAGAAAACATCATATTATTGTAATTGAAACATAAAAAATATAAAAATAATTATGATAATACAATTATTAATATATTGAAAACGATTTATATTTAATTTATCAAAATTATCCTATATATCAAAAGTTAAATAAGTTTGAAAAATAATTAATTCATTTATAATAAAATTGCTAAAATCAAAAGTATGTAACACGTAAACAATTAGTTCACACATGTAACATATTAGCATTATCCTCCATATGAAAGGACAAATAAGTTTGAAAACAAAATAGTTTATTTATAACAAAATTTCTAAAATACAAAGTATATAACACTAAAATAATTAATGTACGTATGTAAAAAATTGGTACAACCATCTCATGAACAACAACATGTTTTTTTAGTTACATTATTGTGCAACTTTGTAATTCATTATACAAATTTAATGAATATTTTAAATACAACATCTTTATTTAGAATCGAAGTGATTAAATATCAATGTGTAAAAGCATTTTATGAACGTCCTACGCCTCCTTTATGTCGACCTTAAGCTTGTGAAAAATTTCATGTTTATTTTTTAATTTTTTAAATTGTTTAATAATTTTTTTGGATCTCTAATTTTTTATTGTATAATTTCCTAATTTCAAAAAATTCTATTTTTAGCTTTTATTATAAATTTTTCTTACAAATACTTCAAATTTTGTAATCAAAATATTTCCTAACGCCTTGTTGAGTTTAATAAAATGTATATTTTGTTATAGTAAAGATTATAGGATAAATAGTGAATACAATTTAATGGCTCAATCAGTTGACTTTGGAGTTAAGGACAACAATATTTTTGTAGTGGCTAATCTGGAAGGAATTTCAATTTTAAATATTTATAGTTAGCATGTTAAATTGTTATTATTTTTGTAATTATGGGGCATAAAATTATCAATCCTATATGTATTTGTGAATTTTTTTTAGTTGTATTTCATTTTAAACCATTTGAGTATCTAAAAATCTTAAAATATAAACATATTTTTTTCTTAAGCACACACCAACTATGGAGCCCAAAAAGTTTAGGTCAAATGACTCATACTACCTGGTGGTATGGGCCTTAGGCTCCTACACAGGCTAATAACTCATTAAATCAAACATGAGTTAAGCTACACTATTAGTCAAGTCATTTTACTTTTGTAGTCTTAGGGTCAATTTGTCCGATGCATTACCTACCAACCAAGTTAGGAGAAATGAGTCAGGATAGACAAGTTAATTTGTTTAAGTAAATCAACTTAGGTAAGACCTATAGATGTGTGCCGGCGACTAGGGGCATGACGTCTCAAGAACAATAAAGGTAGCTAACCCCAATAGGCTGATTATAATATGTAGTTGATGTATTAAAAGTATGAAATACTTGAACTATTTAAAAATGTGAGATTAAATAAAAGTTATTGCTAAACTTGAGGATTTTACACTGCAGTTTATTTTTGTAGTCGAACAATCCAGATCATGCTCACATTTGTGAAAATTTAACTTTCTTTAACTGTTCAACCAAAATAGTTGATCGAATGGTTGAGAGTCTCTCCTCTTATGTGAATACCAATCTGATCACCATTAGTATCCATCTGACTTTCAAATCTAATACTTTGGATACTATCTCAACTTGATTAGATTTAGACCCATTATCATTTATGTTGATTCAATGATTACTGCTTCGTTTGCTTAATCGAATGGTAGTTGTACCATCTTCTCTATCTGTATTAACTAACTCTCTGAAAAGTATATTCTAGCTATTAGGGAGTTATTTTGAGTTTTTTATTTCAACTAGAAATAGGGATCAATTGTGAAACATTAAAATAATTAAATCGTACGTGAAAATTTTCATACGAGTTGAAATTAAGTTCAAACTATGAGCAACAAATTTTGACGCAATTACAATAATTGTATATTTTATTATGCCTCTATTTCTCCTTCCTTTGTTCATAATTATTTTTGCATTTCTTAGAAACATTTACTTCATTCATTAGTAATACCACTTTTGTTTATAGAATTAAATGTGTGGAAAATTTTGTAAGAAAAAATGGTAAAGTTTACGAGCAACTCATGTTCTATGGATGAAAGAACAATTTTTAGATTATAGCTTAGAATTTACACAATTATATTTTTTTGTGACAATTAAAGTGCATTTTATTTTGCTAAACATCTTATTCAACAATGAATAACAAAACATACAGAATTATGTTATAACTTTATTAGAGGGCATGTATAAAGAAAAATAATTCAATTGTTATTTGGGCTATTGTCTATCAAATAAGTTCATATTTTACTAAGCCATTGGCTATCAAAGCATTTAATGAACTTAGATTAACCTTAGGTATCATTAACTTTCTTGAATTATTACAAAAATGAAGAGAACTAAGTGTTAGAATTTAAGGTGAGACTAAGCTAGAATTCAAGAGAAGTATGGGCTATCAAATAAGATATATACTACAGTGTTGGATATTAAATTAATTAATTTTTAATAATGTTATATTTTCTTTTAGCCTTAGTTTTATAATCCTGAAGGGGGAGATTGTTATACCTTTTAATATGATGATCACAAAACGAAAGCTATGTATTTACTAATACTTTATTAAGCTTAGTATTGTTTTAGTTAGAGTTTTTTGCATTGATTGATCATGCATTTTTGTGATTTAGTAGTCTAGATCACACTCATATTTATGAATAGTTAACATTCTTTGGCAATTTATCTAAAATAGTTGATTGAATAGCTTATAGTCTCTTTGTTTATATGAATAGTATTCTGATCAACATTACTATCCATCCAACTTTTGAATGCAACGCTCTAAATTCTATCATACCATGAATAAATCTAGACCCTTTATCATTTAAGTTGATCTGATCGTTACCACACCATTCGCTTAATTTGATGATAGTTGTACCATCATCTCCGTCTATCACAGTTTGCTTTCTTAAATATAGATTATAGCTATTGTGTGAGTTTTTTTTTTGCATTTTTTATTATAAATATAAGTAGGAATCATTTACCAGCTCTTAAAACTATTGAGTAAAACTTGAAAATTTTCATGCAAGTCCAAGTGAAGTACAAACTGTGAGCGATGCATTTGTACGTAATTATAAGAGCTATAAATTGGAAAACCGTTTCTCCAACTTTCCTTCAAAATAATCTTTGTGCTTCCTAGAAACATCTCTTCATTTGTTTTTTGCATTACTCATGTTTAAAAAGTTAAAGGTGCAGCGCTTTTGGTAAGAAAAAATTTTAATGTTTCATATTTTTTCGTATAGCCTGAATTTCTCAGATTTTGGTATCTTATTGGAGCACTTATATATATTTGTTTTAACTCTACTAGCTTTGACAAAAGGGAGAGATTAGTAAAAGTATAATAAGGACTTAAGGTGGATGTAGGCAAAGGTTTTAGTCAAACCACTTAAAAAATATTTTGTGCCTTTTACTTAATGTTGACCAATTTTATTTTGTTGATACGTTATATAAAAAATCTTTATTTTAAGTTCAAAATATTTTTTTATTTTTGGATTAAAAAAATAATTTAAACAAATTCAACTCTCTCCTTTAATGCATTCTTCCTCAAACATTTTGAAACAAAAAACACTTAGTTTCTTGACCATGCAAAAAATCCTTTCCATTCTTATTCCACACTTTGTTATATCCATATATTTATTCAATTAATTTGTTCTTTCGACATTAATGTGCATCTAATGTTGTTCACATATCATATCTACATGCTAACCTGGATAATCAGTTAGTATGCGACTTAATTAGGTTAATAACATCAAAATCTCATATTGAATTGTTTATGGGAGCAATAACCTCTTTTGTTTTCTGATGACTTTTCAAGTAGGTTTATGATAATGTAATTAAAGGTGGTGCAAGAAAAAATTTGCTAGATATTATCAAGTCAAGCTAGATTTGGAAGTAATTAAAGCACATGGTTGAGCTCTCTTTGACTCAAGGAACTCCCTTAAAAGCAAGCTTAATTTCTCCCCCTTTTGTCATCATAAAAGTCTTCTAATTCTATGGAATAAATCTTTGCTAAGAAGCTTCATTAAGGTGCTAACTTATTCCATGTTTTTGGCAACAAAATGAGTGTTCACTATATTTCATTCTAGTAGTCCATGATGAAATGGTGCCTAAAAACAATTTGTTCAATCTTATAGTAGTTTATAAGGTTTTGCATTAGGAAAAAAGCATTCAAATTATCATATTTTTTTGGGAATTGTTTGTAAATATAATCCCATATCATCTATCTCCATTTTCACACCAAAAACACTTTGCTAGAATTCTAATCCTACATATTGTGGTTCATGTTTTGTTAAAACAATAGTTCCATATTTTTTTTGCAAGATCATTAGTTTAAGAGGTGCTAAAAAATGATTATGTACCTAAAATGATTTTCTTATGTACTCAAGGGCCAACGTAATATTTGTGCCCATGTTCTATGAGATCATGACATAACACAATTTTGGGATACCAAAACCTTAATACCTTTGTTTCAAGCAATTACTAAAACGTTCTTTTTATAACTTCTATATGGAAGTCCTTGGGCCTTGATTGAAATTGATCAAAAAAAGTCCCACGCTAAAAGCTACGTTAGGTCATCTAATAGTCAAGTAAAGAATGTGTCATTTCTTGGTATACCATGAAATGTTATGGATTTCCTTTCTAACGTTTATTCAATAGTGTAGTGGGACTCTTGAAAGTAGAAATGCATTTGATGTTCTCAAGATCACAAAATTTTAACTTCTTATTTTTACATTATATTTAGGACGCAAGGATACATTTCTTATTCAACTTAATTTTCAATCCAAAAAGATATGTAGCCTACCCATTATGTTCAACTCAAATCGAACACCCATAAGCTTACAAAATCATTCACATAAGTCCATGTTGGTAGATCCAAAAATGATAGTATCTATATAATCTTTGATTAGAAGAAGTTCATCAGCATAGTTCATGATGAACAATGTCCTACCTACATTCCAATCCAAAAATAATATTTGATTCAAAATCTACTAAGTATGTTCATAAGAAGATCTTTGTTCTTGTTGTAATTCATATGATTCTTTCATTAGCTTATGCACATGATTTTGATGAAGAAAATTTTGAATGTAATCAGAGTATCCAACATACACTTTCTCCTACATAACAACATTTGAGAAGGTGCTCTTACATTTATTTGGTAAAGTTTAAATAACTTGTTCTAAGAAAAAGGTAAAAATGACCTTGTTACCTTTAACCTTACCATTGGTTCAAGCATTCCTTCTAAGCTTTGTCCTACTTGGTTATAACCCTTTACCATTATCCTTCCCATATTTTGAATGGTAACCACACTGTCATTTACTTTTTATTTTTGAGTACCCACTTTTTGTCACAATAATGTGCTTACCTAGAATGTCTATTAATTCCAAAGAATTCACTCTCACAAACAGTTGAAACCAACTAGCATGGCCAAAAAAAATTCTTTCCTAAATGCTTCACTTGTATTTCGAGCTAAAAATTTTGAAATAGATGCAACATATATAATTTTTTTTAAGGAGAGGTATTAGTTTGTACTCCAAATGAGAGGTCATGTAAAATTACATCTCTAAGGTGATTTTAATTCTATGTTAACTCCTTTGAGGCAACTATTTTCTTATTTTGTTAACTTTTAACATCTCATTTATATACTTTATTGAAGATCAAGGATACCTTTCTCATCCTACTTAACTTTCATTCCAGAAAATAGGAAACATCACTGATTGTGTTCATTTTGGATCCTAGACCTACATTCTTACCAAATCGTCCACATAAGTCGTAGTTTTCTGATCCAAATATGGTTTCATCTAAATAATGTTAGACTAGAAGAAGTTAATCAACACAAAATCTTGATGAACAATGTTCTATCTTCATTCCCAACCTAAAATAATGATTGGGTGGAAATTGATAAAGTTTGCATTCTAGGATCTTTGTTTGTCCACCAAATTTACTTTTCCAAAGTCTTTTATGTCTTCTAAATCAACCTCTTTGTTTTGATGTATAATTTCAATAAACACCACTTGAGTAGATTCCATTATAACTAAGTTTTCTTATTATATTGCTTATGGAATTCTCTATTTGAAGAATATTATGTAGAGATAGCCTCCATTATCTTCGTTTCTAAACTCCAATCTCTATCTACTTATTGATGTAACTCTACCATCAAAATATGCCAACATTTTCATATTTTTGGTTTCTTGTTATTGAAAAGTACATATAATATTTTATTAAAAATTGGTTTGATTATAAATCTATTCAGACATTTAGTTTATTAGAATGGTTGATTTATTATGGCATTATAATTTTGAGATCATATATCATTGAAGAAAAATGAAAAGCAGCTACTAAGATTTTAATAATGAGATAAAAATTGTTAGATATATAACATAGAGGAAGCTTAATATAATTGAATGATAAATATTATATCCATACCAAATACAATGAACATTACGACATTTGTCATTGTGGCATATTGATAGCAAGGAGATATTACCTTAGGCTAGCCTAGTGATGTGATGAAGATTAAAAGCAAATAATTTTTAGGTAGAAATGTTAAATTAAACCAAATTGAAAATGAGGTTTTATACCATAAAACTTAATATTTTATCTATTATGAAAGCAATTTTTTTGTAAAAATAAGTAGGTTAGATATATGTTGACAAAATAGTAGGGCTTATGCAAACTATTAAATGTACATAAGAATTCCAAACTTACATCATACTTTTTAAAAGGTTATGTGATGCACATTATAAGCAACTAATGTTTAACACAATGTTCTAGGCTAAAATAGAATTCAATGAAAATTAGGTTTTTAATGTATTTAGGATAAGTATTTTACTTTTAATTAATTTTCTTACAGTAAAAATTGTTAATCTAGCACAGACATGACATCTTATATAGTATTAAATATATTTTTCTATTATCATTATATTGGTATTAAGAAATTAATAATACCTATCTTGATATATATATGATTTTATAAACTATTAAGAAGGTCCATTTAATCAAAGCATGAATTAATTAAAGAAAAGGTTTACTCCATGGAAGTTTTGATAAGAAAATAAAGAAACTGGATTGTTGGGAAGAGGATCAAGTATTGGTGAAGGTAAGTCCAATAAAATGGATTATAATGATTGAAAAATGAGGATATTTAAAGAAAAGGAATTTTGTGCCTTTATACATTATTGAAATAAATTGTTACATTACTTATAAGATAGTTTTATCATTATCATTAACCAGGAAACGTACTATATTTTTTTCTTTTAGTTTTAATAATTTTTTTTGCTAATACCACTTATGTACTTAAACATGATCAAAGTAGCATGATGTTGCATCCTTGATTATTTCATGAGGAAAGGCCAATGGGATTCATAACATGAGAATTCAAGAAAACAAAGAAGGAGAGCATCCCATATTGAATGTATAATAGATAAGTTAACTAACTAGTAGCTACTTTAGAAGTAGAGAAGGAGTTTGTTTGGTGCTATCCAAATATTTTTTTAATTTGAATGATTAAATACTTAGATGAAGTGAATTTTCCAAAATATTCAATAGATTCAAGATTTTTCTAACGTTTGTTGAATAAATAAATATGCATTTAATATTTATTTTCAATGTGATAAATGAAATTTCCATATGTATATTTGTTATAATATCACAAAGACTATTATTTGGAAAAACTAATAGCATAGATGAGAAGTCAAATATGGTAGAAGAAATGAAAGTGAATCCTTAATAATATTTCTTCTTCAAATTGAAAAGACATCATAAACAAATACTAAAACTTTTAAAAAATAATATAAATTTAATTCTAAGGGATTTTTTATGGAAAAATAATAAAAGAGCTAAACGATTGTAGAAATATATGAATTATTTACTTAAATAAATAACACTTGGAGTAGTTTTTGGTGAAATTTGTCAAAAAACATTTAGAAGTCATTTGCTATAGAATGCGTAAGAAATAGTAATCTTTATAAGGTTTTGATCGCAATGGATATTTCATAAAATAAAATTAATTTTCCCAAATGAAGAGAATTATAAGAGGAAAGCAACTAATAACAAAGATATTTTTGTTGGGACTAAAATGAAAAACTATTGTAAAGGCTAGGAAAAAGGAGAAAATCAGATAATTTTGAAAGTGCCTTTAAGGAAGGAGAATGAACAAGTTTTCTTGAAGTGATTATATGATGCTTTTTTGATGAAGAAAGGTTTGACACCTATTCAAGGTGGATTTAATTTTTTGAAATGGTAAAGCCTTTAGGTGGATGAGACATTATTGCAAGAGGGTATCAAATGGTCCCATAAATGAATATAATGGACCAAAAGTATTGTAGAAAGGAGACTACCACTATCAAATGATAGTTCATAATTTTATGATAATTTCATAGAGTATTTGATGCTTTATTGCATTATGTTATTGACCCTTAGTTGTTGTACTTTATTTGATTATAAAAAATTTTAAGAATTACTAATGAATTTGTTAAAAAGAATTTATATATTTTATAAAACTGATGCTTTTGTTCATAGGAATATTTTAAAAAGAAGAGGAATTATGGTTTGAATTTAACAAAAAGATTAATTTTCAATTAAATTTTAGTTGTTTTGATTCTTTTTTTATTAGATGTTAAGCCTGATTGAAATCACTAATACAAGGTATAAAAAGTTAGTCTTATTTAAATTAATCATCATAAAAAATTATTAGGATTCTAAAATCACTAATACAAGAATAAATTTATTGTTATCATACATATCAATTCTATTTCTAAAACTTGTTGCAAAAAGTGTATTTTAATTATAAAAATTAATTTGTAAAAAAATAATAATATAATTTAAACAAAAAAACATATTACTAAAAAGAACTAAAACTCTCAATTAGAGCATAATTCTTGAATACATCTAAAAAAATTTATCACGTTAATTAAATAACTATCAAGCCTATCGAAGAATTTTGATTCTTTAATATGTGAGGAATAAAAATGTGCAATGTAGGAAAGCTCTAATAAAGCAATAATAATCCAATAGTTATTCAAAGTAAGACAAAAATCCTGTATCCATTTCATATGGTTGTATTGAAAATTGTGGGAGTGTTTTGGCTATCTAAATGTGCAATTTTGTGATCAAATGATTCTAATCCAATCCTCTTTTAAAAACATCTATTTAGATGCCCTATCCAATGACATGAATTTGAGATCTTACTGTCCATGTTTTATCTGGATGTAAGAGCTTAATCTAATAGTCAAATAATGCTTTAGATTTAGTAGTTCAACTCAAATCCTAATTTCTAAATAGTGCTTTGAATCTTATCCATTAATTCTAGAAGTTTTCACAATCAAAAGGTCTAAGAGCCTTCCGATCGAGTGGCTCCTATGTAGTGAGTTTTTAGTTTTTTGGATTTTTATTATTAGTTAAAAATTATTGTTTATTTTTTAATTTAAATAATAATCAGTAGTTGGTTAATTTCGCAAGTGCTTTTAATCATTAAAAATGTTTATAAATAAATGAGTTGTTGAATAATATAAACTGATATAATTTTTACAAAATCTAAAGAAAAATACTAAGCCATGATATCCAAACATTTAGTTGTCGATGCTCATTGACATTTTCTTGTGGTACATACTTCAATCATCAAACTAATAATTCCTACTTTCTTCTCACATAACCTAAGTCCTCAATTTGCTTTAATTATAACTAAATTATTTAAAACACTTACTTCTCAAAAAGCTTTCATCAAGCATAAGTAAGTCCTAATCATTAGTTATAGGTATGATTTGAACAGAACAGGCATAAAGAAATTGATTAGGTGGTTGATAATTTCAAAGAATTGTAAATTTGTGAACAATTTACTAAATATAGATTAGCTCTCTTTAAGTTATGACAAATAGAGGGAGAATAGAAATTGAAAGATTAAAATGAGCATAAATTATTGGGGAACATTAATCTAGTTTAGCATACATGTAACAGAGCTAATTTTTAATTGTTATGCATTATAACTTTATAAAAACTTTATGTTTTAATGAATTTTATTAAAAGTTTTGTTATCATCAAGAAAGAGAGATCGTTGAGTTGACCCCTTGTTGTGATGTTTTGTTTGATGATCATAATCCTTAGGCATATTACTAATGAATTTGTTTAAAATAATTTTAAATTTTAGATAGACGATACTATTATTCATGGTAAACTTTGAAAAGAAAGAAGAGCAATGTTTAAATTTTGTGATGATCATTTTTGTTTGATTAACAAATAAATAAGTGAAATATTTTGAATCTAATTTTGGATATTAAAATTTTATTTTTCATAGAGTTAGCTTGATTAAAATCATTCTTTGAAAGCACAAAAACTTAAATTTTAATTGTATTAATTATTTTAGAAAAAATAATAAGATTCTAAAATCTGCATGAAAAGTTAACAATCTAAAGAATTATTTTATTATTAATTATATCATTAAAAATTTTATATTAACTACTTATTTCCAAAAAGTGTATTATAATTATAATAATTAATTAGTCAAAAATAATAATATAATTTAAATAATAAAAACAAAAACCTATTGCTAATAATAATCAAAAGTGTTTAGTTAGATTGTAGGTCCTAAATGTGGGTAGTTGGGTTTACGAGATTGATAAAAAAACACCAAAATTCATCAAATAATTTTGGTTCGACGCATAACTCACATATCAGAATTTAGTTGACTATGAGTGTATTTGCTATAGGGAAAATCACTTTAGAGTGAAGGAGAGGGTTACTAAACCCAAACAATGTGCAACAACCATCATTCATACAATGTGGGACTAAAAACTGCGGCCATATTACATAGCTATACTCAAAATGATTGGAGTGATTCTACCATCTAATCATGCAATTATGTAATCAAATGATCATAATCTCATTTGCCTTTTAAAAACACATAATTAGATTCATTGCTTGATAATGCAATTTCATAATAAAAAACAATTTGTGTTATCCATGAATAAGAGCTAAATCTTGTAATTATATCACAATTTAGACCTATTGGTCGAGATCAAATAGTGGTTGTTTAATCCTAGCCTTCTCATCATGTTTTTTTCAAGATCAAATGATTTAGGAGCCTTTAGATTGAGCGGTTCTTGTGTCATGGCTCTTTTAGCAATTATATCAAGACATTAGGATTTTCATAATTTATCCATAATGATTAATTGATCAATTTTGTATGTGTTTATAATAATTATAAAAATGTTTATAAATAAGTGAATTCCTAAAATGAATTGGTTGATGAATTTTTTACAATTTTTAAAGAAACGTTTTCAAGTGATGAAATTTAAGCTGTTAGCACTTGTTGATCATCACATCATTGTGCTTTTTCCTTCCAACACCAAACTCATAATCTTTACTTTCTTCTCGAATGAGTGAAGTTCTTAATTTTTTTAGTTAATTCATTAAAATGCTTATGCGTCATTCAACATTTCTAAGTATAAAGTTTTTTATTGTATTAATTTTTATTTTTTGCGACTAAATTATTTTGTTTTTTCCAAGTTGTTAGGTTGTGAGGTGTTGTAGTCAATTTCTATTGTTTTCTTATTGTAAGGATTTAACATACCTATCATTTTGCAAAAGAGCTATATTAGTTATATTGGTTTTTGTCATATCATGTTAGTAGTAGATAAAGTCTTCATTTTAAATTGAATTAACTTTTCTTAAAAATTTATTATGAAAAGAAAATCAACTTATTTTAAAATAAATTTTTTTAAAATAAATTTAATATTTGCTAAAAATCACTTTTATAGGCACGCTTATATTTATTAAAAAAATTTACTAAAACATTCTTTTAGATATCCTTTAAGAAAAACTAATTTTTATTTGAAAGCATTCACCCCTCTTATATTAAGTAACACCTCATAGTGACACATGTTGAAGTTTAGATCAGTAAGAAAGGGATGAATTATTAGGAATAAAAATTTAAGTTTCTCACAAAATTACTTTAAAAAGCCCTTAAAATTATTTTATAAAAAATACAAATTTAATTTTAATTATTTATTTTTCTTTTATTAATAATAATTTATAAAAAAAAACTTGAAATAATAAAATCATTAAGAACTAAAATGTACAACAATGATATTTAGGTGATTCTACTTTAAAAACCTATATCTAATCCTAACAAAATATAGGAAAAAAACTTTATAAAAACCATTTGCAAAAAGGCATACAAGTTAAACCCTCATAAAAGAATCAAGTTATAATATCTTTGTAATAAAATAAATTGACAATAGTGAAAAAACATTTGGTGAAATAAAATCAAAATCAATGCAACTAAAGTCTTATAGTTAATGAAATTATTATAGTGGCACAACTATATTAATGAAATCAATTAGGCATTGAGAAAAATAATAACTTAACTGACTTATGAAGAAAGCTATAATTAAGAGTTTGATGACTAAAGGAAGAAGCTATAAAAGTAATAATTATCATGGGCAACTAAAGACATAAAAATTTTCTTCATATTGCATAAATATTCATCAATTTGTTTTGTTCAAAACTAGCCTTATTTATCAACATTAACTAATAGTTAAAAGCATTTATTAAACAACAAAATATAAGCGTTATTGTATCGTATATTTTTGTTCTTTTAGTTAAAAAATTATTATTTAAGTAAAATACTCTAAAGGCTTAAAAATAGCTAAAAGAGATGTTGTACATGAGTCGTTGGAATAGAACAAAATGAGGCTATTTGTTTAGGAAAACTGATATTGGATGAACGAGATTTAATGAGGATATTTAGAAAAAGAATTTAATGAAAACAATTAAATCAATCTTGATTTGATGGCTAGATTTATCAGGCTTTATAAAAGGATGAAGAAGATCAAGATTGTTTGACCTTAGAATTGTACGATCAGATGGTTCTAGTTAGTCTCATAATCTAGAAGATTGTCATGTAAAAGCAAGGCTTTGTTTTATTCCCATGTTATGGAATTGAATAAAGATGTTATGTATGTAAAGCTTACATGCTCCTCAATGTCAACTTATTTGGGGTTGACTGCCCCTTGGTTTGCTTGAAAGGTCGTTACTCATACTGCTGTGATTATTTAGAAATTGTATATGTACATAGGAGAGAACTAACTCATTCTAGGACCCTAAAAAGTATGTCCATCGTTGTACTTAGTATCGCAACTAACTAATGAGTTTTGGGTCTTGAATTCCATGCCTCTTAACGATAGCCAACATGTTTTATGTCTTCTAAGGACTTTTGGTTCTTTAATTAATAATTAGTATTATTTTAATTAGCATTACTTTCTCTAATTGATTGTTATAGTTATAATGTACATTTTACAAATGTTATTGAATGAATTGTAAGATATAATAAAAAAAATAAAAATGAATTCAAGATAATAAATTAAGAAGGATTAAGTTTTTTAATACCAAATATTTTTTAGAATATTAATTTTAATAAAATTTAATTTTTGTGTCTTGTGATAAATATTTCAATAAAGCTTAACATTTTAATCAATGTAAAATTAAAATATCTATAAGTTAATATAAAATGTATCTTTTGATAGTTTCTTGCTCCAACTAAAATGGTTTTCATGGGATTTCACTTATGTTATACTTCTTCAAGTTTTTTGATTATTACAAACATTATCTATCTAAAATTTGAAAATTAACTTAAACAAGTTATTAAAAGTACTTAGAGTTTATTATCAACACACAAAATAACGTGGCAAGAGGTCAAATAGCACAATAATCTTTCTATTTTGATCATAATAAAATCTTTACTAAAATTGATAAAAACATAAAGTATTTATAAATGGAATATAGAAAAAGTTAAAGATAAACCACCTTACATGTATGTCATTACTTGATTAATGCTCTCCCTTAACTTATGATAATTTCATTCAAATTATTTCCATTTCTATTTTTTAATTTTTTGTTATCCCTTAAAGTGAGTTAATCAAAATTTTTTGAATTATTAATAATACTCAAACATTATGAAATTTTTAAGAAATTATTCATTTAGTTTTGTTTTTGTAGAAATTAGAAAAAGAAATTATTTAAGATATATTGTATTATGATTGATTAAAAATTTGTGAAAAAGATTAATTGTTATGATTGTTGCGTTATACTTATGTTTGATGAATCTAGCTTTAGTTTTTTAGTATTTTTTCTAACATGCTTATTTATTGTGAAACAAGTTTATGTGTAAAGAACAAAATCATGCATTTTTTAAAATGTGTAATTAGTAGTCTTTAAAATACCTTAGAATGTTCAACATGCTTCAAGAATTAAATGCATATGCATAAGTTATGATAAGAATTTTTTTTACTATAAAATAGAATGTTAATTTATTGATTTTAACACACACTTTTTTCATATTAATTTTAAATAATATTTAGGAGTCAAAATTATTCGATCGTCTTCTTGATTTAGGAAATGAATAGGATTCGATTTTTTAATCCCTCAAAGTTTTTATTATTTTAAATCTTATATAAATTATTCATTGATTTAAGAAACATGATTTTATTTTTCAATAATTTTTCCTTGTTTAAATCATACTCTTCTATTTTTGTCAAATTCTATGTTAGGTTGATTGCTAACCTTAATTTTTTATAATTTAAAAAGAAAGTTTGAGCTAGAGCTTAGTTGTGTTAGAATGTAATGTTCTGAAGCCGAGCTTAAGACCAAACAATCTTTTGTAATCATTAGTTTCTTTGTTAAATCATGCTCTTATATATTTTCCAAATTGTATATTAGGTTAAATGTTAAACCTTAATTAAATAAAAAAATTATTCTTTTAAAATTTTCATAATTAAGTAAAAAAAAATTGAGCAACATCCTCATTATGCCAAAATAAAAAACTGTTGCCTTCAGCTTAAGCTAAACTGGGCATTTGCAAGTGTTAGGACTAGTGACTCAAAAAAAATTAGGTTAGAGTAGTCTGTTGTAGTCCTAAATCCAGTTGGGCTATGTAAGACCCAAAATTGACATGTAATTTTTTAACCATAGGAGTTAATTGGGTGATTAAATGATGAGCACAAAACGGGGATCTGGCCCCTTTACGGCTGGCAAAATAGTGTCGTGCAAATGCCTATAAAGAGCACATCCCTTTCGTACTATGTAATGTTGGGCTACTCTTTCATACTTCTCTTCTTCTCCGTTTAAATAGTGAGCTTAATTGATCCAATGCTTAATTTGAAGGGCTAATTAGATGGTTACTATGTCATTCACTATAGGTGATTGATCCCTGCTCGACATCCAGTAGGCATGAACTCATCTGATTTCATTAGGTGACTTTTCTTGTGAAAAATCTAACCTTGAATTGTGTGGCATTAAATAGTCCATTTTGAACCCTAGGGATGAGATCATTCTTGATTTTATAGTTGATTAATCAAATGATCCAATTCTCATCCGACTTGATTGGATGACCTAGATTGAATCCAGCATAATCTAACTGCTCATAACTCTTCCACCTTTACAACATTTGACTGGACAATTGTAACCTCCTCTGGGTCGTTCCAATGACTCCACTCAATCGTGCCTAATGGCTAAATAACTTGTCATTATATATGTCATTGAAGTAGTCTTTTTAGAATTTTGAGCCATTTGGAAAAGCATTTTAGGATGTTTTGCAATAGTATTTCAAAAAGCTTTTTGCTTGATTTTTTAATTGAAATTACCAAACATCTTCAATAAATACCTAATTTTTACAAATAAAATGACTATTGAATGTGAACAAGATGTTAACATTTCAACAAACTGTTTCATCACATTCTACAGATATAAATTTGTCCCAGCAACACCCATGGACTACAACTTGAGATTTTAAATTCTTTGAGGTAAGCTTAATTATTCTAAGATTTTATTTTCTCAATTATGTTTATAATTTTGAGTTTTTTAAGTCTTTTTATATTCATAAATAAGAATGCAAAAAATTGTAAGCTTTCATCAAAAATATTTTTATAGTTGTATTTGTATTTTTCATTTGTGTAGGGTGATTGAGTATTTAGGAAAGCCTTAGTTTGCTTAATCTCAAAAAAAACTTAGTTGATGTTGAGCTTGTAAAAGCCTGGGTTATAGTTGAACCCAAAAAGCTAGTAAGTTGCACATAATTTATAGGAAGAGAAATCTCAAATAGCTTTGAGATGAATCATAAGAAAAACTCCCAACTTAAAACTCTTTTACTATTATAATTTTTCTCAGCCCCAATTCAGGGTGGGCATAGGACTAGTTCTCTTAGGACTAGTGATGCACTACACATCGTATAAAAGGATATAGTAGTAATAACTTGAACTAAGAACCTTATAAACTATTTTCATAGTGCTACCTAGTACCATAACTATTTGAGAGGTTTACGAACATGTGCTCCTAACCCTTTAATGACATGCAATATGTTTTAAGCATTGTCACGGCTATCGATTCCAATTAATGTAAATTATTATTATTTTTAGTAATTAATTTTTGTAATTATAATATACATTATGTAATATTTTTTGAAATAATATTAAGATATGATTAAAAATAGATTTTCAAGATAGTTAAGGAAGACAGATTAAGTCATGAAGGATTATAAATAGGTGGTTACCTGCTCATTTAGTTCAGGACATGCAAAAGTATGGAATTTTTGTTATTTTAATTAGAATTGAAATTTGCAATGGAAATAAGTTTTTCTTTTCTTACATCAAATAATTATTTTAGGCATATTTTTGTTAGGGAGAATCAACTATTTTGAGTAAGAAAAATAGCTAAAAGGTATAGATATTTTTAAAAGGATAAGTAGCACAAACTCTTGTTTAAAAAAAACTTCATGTAATATATATAGATCATTAGAAGCAAAAAATTCCTTTTTTATAGTAAAATATGATGCATTTTGAATAGAATTTCCTATTAAAAAATAATATCCTTGATATTTTTTTAAGAAGCTCATAGTTTCTTATTTTGAAAAAAATTTATATGTTGTAGTTACTATCTAAATAAGTAGGTATAAGGTTATTGATTATGATTGTGGTATTTAGGAAAAAGAAAAATCCATTCTTCATAATTTCCTAAAAACTAAATGTTTAAATAAAGTTAGGTTTGTCATACTAAAGATGTCATAATTTTTCTTACTAGTAATCAATTTAGATAATATGTAACAAGTCATGCTAGATTTTTAATATATAGAAGTCATGTTTTGTTGTGTTCTTTTTTATATTTTTAAATTTCTTCATTATAATAACATGGTTTTTATGCTTGTGTCTGATAATTTTTTTAAATAATTTGACATTTTTTTTTAATATTTTCAAATTTTTTTCATTAATTATTCGTTAAGTTTTGACTATTTTGCACTTTTTGTCTTTGAAAATATTTCTCTTTGCATTTCGATAAAATAAGATTTTTTCTTCACATACGGTAGCATATTTTTGGATATTGTTGTCATATTAATGTATCTTATCGTTTATTTAATTTGTTTACTTTCAAATTTCATTTTTTTTAAATCTATTATTTTCTATTCACTTTATGGTACTTCAAATTATTTTTAATAATTTATTCATAGAAGTCTATCATTAAAATATCCAATAAATTTTAAATATTTTTGTTTTTAATCTTTAATATTTTTTTATATCTATAATGTAGTTCTTATTTGTTATTTAATTAAACTTTTTTATTAATTTTTTCATTGTTTTGATTAATTGCAGTGTTTAGCCAAAAAATATATTTTTATGTCTATACTCATAGATTTTTATTAATTTTTGTTTGTTCATTAAGCTTGGAATACACAAAAAGGTATTCTCACAACAGAATACATACCTTTAATATTAAAATATTTATTTATTTTAAATAAAATTTAAGACTTATATTTATGCATTAAATATTTGTTAAATTTTAATTGACAAATAGTTGTAATTTAACAAACCAAAAAACGTTTGCATGCATTTTGAATGATTGTTTTCGTTA
Source organism: Vanilla planifolia (assembly GCA_023846275.1). NCBI lineage: Eukaryota > Viridiplantae > Streptophyta > Magnoliopsida > Asparagales > Orchidaceae > Vanilla > Vanilla planifolia. The sequence continues at coordinate 2,707,957 of JAIUJO010000055.1, read as the reverse complement.
TTAGAAAAAAATATATATTATTGAAAAAGAAAATTGTATAACTAAGAGTTATAAAATATAGTGATATAAAATATTAAATTTGCTTAAAATTTTGGACAAAATAAGTTCCCAAAGACAATTCTAATAATGAAAAATAATTGAAAGGTACCCTATTAAAAAAAGGAAGTAAAAACTAACAACATCATAGGCAAAATATTGTACTAAAAAGTTCTTAATAAATGTGCTAATAAAAATAGAAATTATGAAAGGAAAAAATCTTTTTGAGTAATCAAACTATAAATAATATTCCGCTAAAAACTGTTTAAATATAAAATGTAAAAAATGTCATTTTTAAACTATAATGATAAAGAATATGTTGATGTAGACATAGCAAATTTAAAGCTATGTAATAAAATTTAATATTTAAGGTAGTTGCAAACTTGAATATTTAGATAGTAGGAATAAAATTTTTCCAAATAGCAACCTTATTATCAACAAAAAATAAAACATCCAATATAGATGACAAAATATAAAATTGCCAACTCTTAGTATTTTTAAAAAATAAAAAAAATTGCCCATGTAATCATAATAACAAAAATAAAAGGAAAAATGTTTAAAAAAACTTTTGTTAGATAATTAAAATATTTAAATATTGAAACTAATTTTGGTGATATGTTAATAGCAAACATATAGCAAGAACTATTTTGAATTGTTTTTTAGATAAAAATGTACATAAAGATAATAAAGTAGAAAATTATGTTGATAAAAAGAATTTAAGATGTTCAATGGAATTAGCACAATAATTTAATAGCATATTATATTAGAAAATATTTTCAATTGTATAGTATATTAAAAAAGGAATTGTAAAAATGTGATTCAAAGATATTATGTAATAAAAGAATATCACAAGAAATATTTACAACATGAAACAAATAGTTTTAATAAATTTTTAAATACTCATAAATTATTGAAAATTTGTTGTTTAAAAACCTTACAAGAAATATAATAATATATCAAATTATTTAGATAATTAAAAAACCCTTAACATTTAAAATTAATTGTATAACACGTCAAAATAAAATTTTTAGAAAATAAAGAGCACTATAAACTATTTTTTAGGAAGTAATTCACATTATTTATAAGTTTCAAAAACATTTCATTATAATTAAAAAGTTCAAATGTTTAAAATTAATTATGAAATCTTAAATAATAATTGAACACAATCATTAAGGTAGCCAAATCTTTAAAAAATGATAATATAAAAGTACTTATATGGTTAAGTAAAAATTATTTCATTAGTAATGAAAAATAAACAAATTTTAATTAATTTGTAGAAAATTTCAAGAAAAAAATCATAAAAGAATATCATTACGACAACAAATACTCATATTGTTAAAAAATTATAGCAAGATTTATTTACCATAACAGAGTAAGAATTATAAAAAAATTCTAAAAAACAAAACAATAATTGAATAGAAACACAAAATGTCTAAATTAGATTACATTGGATGATAAAAAAAAGTAGTGAAAGATTCCAAAAAAATATAAACATTTGCATCATCTTTAACAATACTTATGATAACTATGGTGTAGGCATGTGACTACATCAACTAGCATTTCCGATGGTCTATCTTATATGATGTTGGGCCTTTAGAGATGCAGTTCGATTCAATTGCACAAGCTATTTCGAAAAGGCATTTCAAGATAAAGATTAATGGTAGGAAGTGAAAGAATAATTCTTCTAAAACGTAACGAACAAAAAATATTTAAATTTTAATAATTTTACACAATTTAAGCAATGAAAATTTTTCTAAAACTAAACTATAAATATTAAAGCCAAAGAAAAAAAATAAAATTATTGATGGTAAAAAAAATAAAAAAACCAAGCATAGTTATGTGTAACAAAAATATAAAATATAATTTATATAAATAACAAAAATATTTTCTTAATCATTCAGTGATGGATATGTCAACATTAAAAACACAAAATATTACAAAATGATTAAGAAGTATAATATTTTAATTAGTAATAAATAACCCTTTTACATCAACAAACTATTTTTGAGGTATTTTAAAAAATAATTTTACCATAAATAATAAAAATTATAATTAATTTAAAATTTAATAGTTTTTATGGTAATTAAAATATTGAAATTAAAATTTTAAATTTTATCTTTTAAAAAGGTATTTTAATAATCAAACAATAAAAAATTAACAAAATAAAAATTTATTAAAATGTAAAAACAAGACATATAAGATGTTAAAAAAACTTAATATTTAAACACTATGCATAACACTAATATCATGTATGTTGAAATATCAGCTCATTCAGCTCTATATTGTAACTTATTAAAAGTCTTAACAATAAAAAATCAATTTGATGACATAACATCATAGTTCTTTAAATGCATTTGTGTAAACATTTCAATTACAAAGAACTCACAATGTTAAAAGAAGGTATAAAAGATTCAAAAAATTTAAAATCTCAGAGATAATAACACAATTAATTAATTTAGAAAAAAAAAGTTTAATTAGTCAAAAAAGAAATTTAAATAACACAACATTAACTAGTATGTTTACACAATTTGAGAGTAGAAAAGACTAAAGTAAAATAAAAATAAGTTATTAATTTTGAGAATTAAGGACAAAAAAATATATGTGTATTTATAAGTAAAAATTATTATACCATGGAACAACTTTAAATATCTATTTAGAAAAATGAAAATTAAATATGTAGGAAATAAAAATGATTGAATAAAGTAAAAATATTAAGAAATTTCTTTAAAAAAAATAAAATAAAAAATATATAATTCATTTATATTGATGAAAATATTAGAATAAAATTTTTAATGTTAAAAAGTATTTGTATAGTTCAAAACAAGCAATATTGCCAAAATTCTAATTATAGTACATTTCAATAAGAAACTTTTAACAATTTGAGAGAAAGATATTATGTAATTCAAAAATAGTAAATAAAATATTATAAATTGAAAATAGTTATTATATTTAAAAGCTAAATTATATATCTCTAAAATATACATATCAACACATATAAACAAATAATATGAAAGATAAAAACATATAATCTATAGAATAATAAATATAAAAAATATTTAGTGTTAAAAATTTGTGAACATAACATCCATAAGTGGGGTGAATTATACCAAATTAAATTAAGTTAAAATCAACTCAATTTTGGGACGTCAAATCATGATAGAAATATTTGTAGCTACTCAGAGCAAAACCTTAAAATGAACCTAATTTTTACCATTGGCAATGTTGGATTTACGTTAAAAAAGTGTCTATTCTTACCCAAGTCCACGCAAAAGGCACCTCACCCAACTTTACTGCTGTTTTTATAGCAGCCAGGTACAAGTTCCATCAATAAAAATACAATAAAATAGTTTTCACAATTATTAAATACTTGTAAAACATAATACCACAAAATTTATAAAATACATTAAAAAATAATGTGATATAATAATTAAAAACTATGAAAGACAGTTACCAAATTAATCTATGAAACTTCAAAGCAATAAAAAAGTTGATAGGCCAAGTAAAATATTAAATAAATTATTAATCAAGTAAATAAGACAAACGATGACACCACAGCAAAAAAACACAATCAATTGTCTTTGTCATATTTAACATATCACACTACTTAGTAATATATTAATTCTCATATTTTATAAAAAAAATTATTTGTATTTACATGAATCAAAGGGATATAGATAAACCAAAAAATTTAAAAAATTAAAATCTCATTCATAAAAGAATAAAAAAATGCTATTATACTTATATGTCACTAAAAACTTTAATTCATATATTTAATATTGTTTAGTTCATGTCCTATCTAATCTTGTAATGACTATATCGTATTTTATAACATATGTCATTATTTTGTATGAATCTTAAAAATTATACTTTTTTAACACACTTCTTAGGTAGCCTCTTGTCGAAATATTATTTAGAATATATAAGTAATATAAATAGTGTAATTGATGCAAATTGCTCATGATCTTATTTGACTTATGTTTCATTTGTTGCCATCAAATATCAATCATATCATAAGTTAGTTGAAAGGTACAAATGTAAAAAACATAGGTAATATATAATTTTATTTCTCTTACAAATTGTAACAGTTGATCAATTAGAAGAATTAAATGTTTAAAATAAATGCTTCTTAAGACATATTTATAAGCATGCAACGTGTATGAAGTGCATGCCTCCCAAATTCAAATTCAAGAGAAATATAATATAAGCATATATTTTCTATATAAACATGAAGGGATAGTTTTATAATTCTAATTAAAATAAAATACATTACTAAATTTTAGGGCGTGAATTAGTTCATGTGTTAAAGAAATGATTTCTAGATTTACACATGCAAAAAACTTTAGCACTTATTGACTTATACTCACAAGTGAATTACATAATAAAATGCTTCATCAAACTCTTTAATTAATTAATAAATGTTTGATTTTAAAACACATGATTCAAATATCACTAAAAAAAAATAAGGAAAAAAATATGATTCATCAAAAAATTGTTAAATAATCAAGTGTCAAAGAGTTATAACTATTTGTGTTTCACCTGAGTCATTTTATTTTTGTATATAAACATAATAATTAAGAAAAAAAAGTTTATTATTAAAGGTTTTTAAAATTGTTGGAACTATCGTGAATAAGTAATTGTAAATAACAAAATTAGTTTTTCAATAAAGCATAGTTGATTTTTTTATAATTAAAAAAAAGTTTTATAATGATAAAGTAATAAAGAAATACGAAAGCCAAAACAAAAAAAATAAAATATTATCATTGTTATAAACAATATGAAAATTTTAAAATATTTGCTAAGCATAATAAGAGTTTCTGAATAATAAAAAAAACATTGCATTAGAAATAAAAAAAACTCAAATTAAAAAGAATACAAAAATTATTAAGATATTAGACTATTTAATGTTTTGAAAGTTATGTACAAAACATATTTATTAAAAAATGTTTTCAATAAGTTGTCTGCAACAAATTTACATAACGAGATCAAGAACTAAATACAACAATCTATAATTTCAATAATGCAAATGGTTTTAGATTTTTTAGTGTGCAATATTTTGTTAATTTGAAAGAGGTATTTCTTACAATAGCATGATGAGAATATTGATTTTTGAATTTTCTTTCACAATTTGTGTTAATTTACCACTTACGCATACAACTTATTTATTAGAAATTTTAAATTAACTTTATTATTTGTGCTCATTTTGTCGACGTAATATTTGTATTCATTATACCTATTTATTCTATTGGAATTCCAAAAATTATTTTTTAATATATTGTTAAAAGTATTTAATGTTTTAGATATTTTATTACCATTAAATAAGAAAAATTTTAAAATATTCTTCAGCGAATGATTTTAAAATTCTGAATAAAATGTTTTAATATATCAATAAAATGTTTTATTAAAAATGTGCTTCTTGGTTGATAACATAGCCAAAAAAAGCTCAAGAATTAAAGCATGGATACATTTTGATGCATCTAAAAATTCTAAAAAAAGGAAAAAAAAGTTACAATTAAATATTAAAATATTAATATATTACCGAAAATGAAAGGCTCGCAAATGTAAGGAATAAAAATATATAAAATATTTAGACAAAAAAATTTTAAATATGTAGACTTATTTGAATAATTTGTCATGAAATTGTTTAAAAAAGTAAAGAAATTTTTTAAAAAATTAAAAGAAATTGAATGATTAATTTAAGAACAATTATATAATGTTTATATAAACTGTACAAAAGTACAACATAAAAATCATAACATAAATATAATAAACATATAAATTATTTTTGCACATTTATACAAAATATTAATTGAAACATTTCTAAATAATTTAATTTAACAAAGCTACACATTATAAAAAAAATTAAAAAACTAATCATGCAAATATCTGATAGAACGATGGAATGATAAAAATGTGAAACAAAATTTCATATCATAATTATTAGAAAAATATTCTTTTTATGGACTACATAAAAATTTTGATTAGAAAAAATCATCAAATTATTTAAATTTTAAAATAAATCTGTAGTAAATAGATCGTATAAACAAGTCATTGAAAGTAAATAATACTTAATAATTAATGATATTTAATTGGACATGTAGTGGGTTTATGACAACATTAATTAGGATTTTCTCATCTTTGTAACAAAAAAATTTTGGTATTATGAATTGTTTCTTAGAGCCTAGTGCATCGTTTGTATAATGGGTTAAAAAACATTAAATCATTTGTATATATCATTATAGGAAAGTTATCATATATATGAGAATATTTTTATTCGATGTTCAAAATAATTTTTCTAATTTGTTATTTATAAAAAATATATTTTACATAAAAGTTGTGAAATTTTTTTACTTATTAAAAATATTCTTATTTTGTATAAATTTTTATAAAATTAATATTAAATGAATAATTTATTCACTTTTTGTGAGCTAATAAGCCATGCATTAGCAAAATTTGCATATTATTTTCAAAAGTTTACACTTTTTCTATTTTTTTACCTTTCTTATTTTAGTTTAATTATTTTATTTTGACATTATGAAATACAATATTTTTTTTCAAAATTTATAAAAGTGATGTTAACGGCAATTTTGAAATAATATAAATTTTTAGTTATATTATTTATTTTCTTACGTTAAATTTATGCTTTTTATTTTAATATATGCTTTCATTTTCTGTAGTTGTATACAAATTTTTTGATATGTTACCTAATTAACATTTTTTAACATTTCAAATGTTCAATATTTTAAATTTTTGAAAATAAATAATTGATTTTTGTTTCGTTATTTTGATTAATTGTAAAAATATCTCTTATTTTTTCAATATAATATTTTCTTATATATTTGTTTCGATATAAAGCTTAACTCAATTTGTTTCACAAAAAATGTGCATTGTATAATTGTAGAAGCTCTTAAACACATTAAACATTTAGTTATATTTATGCTCAAAGTGACTTTTTATTTTTGTTTCAATATTAGCCACATTTATAGAATAATTTCTTTGGCAAATTATAAAGAATTATGTAGGAACTTTTATTCTTTATTTCAAATTTTGGAAATAAACTTGAAAATATCTAAATTAACATAAAATTAAATAACTAAGAAAAATAAGTAGAAAATTTGGATAATAAAATATTGAAAATAATTAAAAATAATTCTTGACTAATATATTTTTAGAAATTCTAACATATGAAAAATGATGCAACAAGTTCTCCATCAGCCATCTTTCTTTAGGCTTTGAGCAGTTGGAGTGACACGTGGACGTAATCTTTCACTTATGAGTGCTTTTTCTATCATGTCTTGGACTTCTTAGGTGAATTCTTGATGCTTAGAAGAATTCATCTAATGATGTGACAAATTTTGTATAGGTCTACAAGATATTTGATGTCATGAAGGGGTAGCAAATCTTTGGGTTCCATTGTAAAAATTTTAAGGATACTAAATAAAATCGATTCTATTGTGGGAGTCCTTATGATATCAAGTACTAGTATGGCTCAAATAAAAGTTTCATCAATAAATTCTTGATCCTTATCATCATAAGAAATAAATAAGATTTTCTTATTTGGCATGGTAGGTGGTTCCTTTTTAATAGGCTTGATATTTTCTAAATTTGTTGATGGGTGTATCTTAAATGTTTATCAATGTTGTGTTAAATTTTAGGTGTTTTCTTTGCTAGCAAGAAGGACATCATGGTCATATAAGAAGGGTCATCATAAGATAATATTTTTTGGCATAAAAACATCACATAAAATTTCTTTGAAAGTATTTGCAAATTTAAGTGGTATAGTTCTTTTTTTGGGACATAAATGAATATCTTTTTAATAAAAAATAATGTATGGGTTTGGGTGATTACTGGTCCAAAGATTGTTGCTTGATAAACCATTTATAAAACTGCAATTAATTATAATGCTGGTATTTATAATGAACTTACAAACCTTTTTGCCAAACTTTGTAAAGGTATGGAAACTGATGGCCCATCCATAACCCTCATTTCTCTCAGGTTTGGTAAAGGAATGTCTCATAACTATAATGTCCTAGTTTTATCAATGGCCTCATTAGAGTAGCCATTCTCTAGGTAGGAATAAGAAGCATATTCTTTGATTTTGTATTCTTCCCTATTGTTAAATTACCCAAAATTCTCTTTTGTGATATATCTTATTGTGTAATATTGCACTACTATAGGACTTCACCTTTTAGATCGAGAACAAGTTACCTAAGGTAATTAATGAATAGGTTGGTTGGTTTTGACAGTGAGTTTAAGGATAGGGATCGATATGGGATGTGTGGGTACATGACTTAATGATTATCTAGGATTGGTGCATTACAAGTTTAACTTATTTGATAGTTCAACTCTTTTGGTTAGATAAAGTTTCTTTAGGTTTCAAACTCATTAGTAATCTTATAGACCTCTTCCAAGTTGAAAATTATATGCCTAAAGAGCTCCTTCTACATATATTCCCTATATAAGCTCAAAACTAGGAAAATGTGATCAAGGGGTCTTCATTAACAGCACAACATAAATGATACCCATTAAAATGAGTAATGTACTCATTAATTTTCTCCTTATGTTAGGCAAGTCATTGGTCATGTAACCGATTCTTTTATTAGAGTCAAATGTATTTCTATGAGTGGTAATCCCCTTGTTAATAAGAAGTGTCTATGGTTTTTATTTATAACTCAGTTTCGTTAGCAAGGTTCATTAAAGAAAGCCACACCTTTTGTCATTAATTCTAAGCAACTAGAAGCAATTGTCTAAGAAAACGTTCCACTCTACGAAGTCTTTAGGGTTTAGGCTACGTTCGAAGATCGCAGTGTCATATTTTATGGACTAAATGAATTGTTCATCACCATTTTCTTAGCATCAACAAACAAAGGTTTTTTGATTATAAGATGTATTTTTATTAAGGTGGTTGCCAATATTCTTGTATGCCCATTTTAAGGTTCTTCTAAGACAATCCTATAGCCATATTCCTCTTACTTGGATTCAGTAGAATATATTCTAATTAGGAGATCATTGAGGGTCATTTGTGATTCGTTATTATGTGGGTGCTCCATGTTGTAAGATCTATAAGATATTGTCTACATATATTGTACTCATTAGAAAAAAGAAAAGAAAAACCCCTTAAGCTTTCTCATTTTTTATTCAAATTTGGTACCAACAAAAGAAAATTAAAAGAAAGCATAGTTTAGCTTTGCTTTTTTATTGACATTGAAAACATTGGCATAATAAAGCTCTAAAGCATGGTTTGATGCTTATCAAGAAATATTGAAAGGCAACACACACAAGATAACTCTCTAGGGAAACTTTAGTAAAGAAGGAACCAAGAACAATGTAGGGGGAATTCCATATGTTAAGCTAACAACCACGTTAATAGCACAAAAAGGGCTATTTAGAATGGTGTTTTATAAAACTAATTCTATGATAAAGAAATAAAAAAGCTTTGAAATGTATTAGCAAACCCATACTAAAGAATTCACTTGCACACAAAGCTTGATCAAACACTTTAGAAAAAATAATTAATAATAAGAAGGAAGGCAACAATAGATAGAAGTGGCAGTTCAAGAAACCTTCACTTGATGAAGTGAAAGGAGAAGCATAGTGTAGGGAAATAACATAATGAAAAGGAATCAATCAAGTGAAAGAAACATCAAAGTAAAAGGAGCCATTATTCAGTAGTTATAAAAAGGCATTGTAATCGAGTTGTAGGTAACAACTTTTAGAGGAAGGTGATTCAATTCATTATAGCTCTCGTTATGATTAGTTCGAGACCTCAACAAGACGAAATAAAAAAAATAACTTCAGACATGCAAAGATCCATTTCAAAGGGTATATGATACAGAGTAGATTTTCAGTTCAACTATGGTCTAAATTAGAGTCTATAATATTAAAGATATTCAATAAATTATTAGAGAATATAAAAAAAGTATTATGCAATAATCAACATTAGGTGACGTGTTTGATATTTTAAAACTTTTCAAAGATTAACTTTCCAAAACTGTAACATGGATTATTAAGTTGAGTAAGAAGTAACTCCTTAAAAAATAAGGACAAAATTATACAAAAGTGGTTTTTATCACATCAATTTTGACACATATAAATTAGAGAATTTAGGCAAACACTATGTGAAGTACTCTAATAAGAAATGTAACTTTAACTTTAGATAATTACCTAAAAAATCAAACTTACTAAAAGATTAAACCTTAACATGATGATGTCGATATTAGTAGAAGCAAGAGTTTGTTTTGTTATTGACTCTCTTAATAGAAGGTCTCTCACGTTTGATCTTTGTCTCTCACAAGATATTTGATTACTGGTTCTCTTGTTGGAAAGACTTTCACCTTTAATCCTTCTCTCTTACGAATGAAGTTGGAATCTCTCCAACTATGGTTGAGCATGCACAATTTGTTCACAAAGTTGGAACACACAAACTAAATAAATTTTTTTATCATTTTTTTCTAATATGGCGAATATCCCTACTTGTAGAGATTTTTAAATATTCATCACTAATTTATAAAAGTGAAAAATAATAAACAAGGCTATGACATTTATTGAATTAAACATTTCATAAATAGATTTTGAATCTCAGGAGACTATAATGGCAGGTGACGAAATGCTAGGTGAAATCAGTGTGGTGCTTGAATAGGCCTCAACGTGTTCATTTTGAGTTTTTTGATGGCTTGGGTCGTGCAAAAAGAACATGTTTGTGGCACTGGAGGGTTAGCCTAGGTTGTTGTAGGTTAGTGTAAGTCAAACATTGATCAGGCAGTGTTCTCATTTAAATTCAAGTAACGTGGGAGTGTGGGTCAACTCTAGAGTTGAAAGTTGGTACTAATAGTGGTAGATGATTGTGTTGACAATAGCAAATTGTGATGAACGATGTTAGACAACAAAATTAATAAAAAAACTTTTATTTCAATCTTTTTTTAAATAATTTTCAACCAAAACTTTTATCAATGAACTTGTCAAACTAGTGTGACACTCGCAAATATATATTTGCAAACTATTTTTAGACACTCCTAGATCATCCCCCTATGCTTGCTGGACGATATCATGGTGATGGCTACAGTAGTGTTCTAGAAAGTGTTGCGTGATGTGTAGGATATCCTAGGTAAGCCAAGAGTTTTTGATCAGACATTTGCCCTTCCAAAAAATTAAAAATCTCATTACTCTATAATCTAGTATAAAAATTATCTTATGATCTATAATTTTCTCCATATTACCCTTACTTATTATGAAGGCTAATGTAGTTGTAGGAACGGGTTTACTCAACATGGTTGAAGCATACTCAAATGGCTCAATAGGTCTTCAATGTGGTGTTTCATATGAAACTAAATTCTTAATGTTAAAGGTTGCATTAATCCTATACTCTTCTAATAAACCAACAAATACACATTAGTTCCTAGTTTTTGAATAAACATGAAAGGTCCAGCTCCATGTACTTGTAATTTTCCTAACCTCTAAGACGAAACTATTCTGACCAATATTAATTATAACATAGTCTCTTTTATGAAAGGTTCTAATATTTCTTTGAATGTTTGTTAGCTTCTTATATTTTTATTATTTAGATTGTTTTTTAGATATTATTTTATGGGATATAAATGAAAAAATAAAAATACAAGTTTGAATATTTATTAGTAAAGGAATATGATTAATGAAATATATTAGCTTATTATCATGAGCCTATATAATAAGTGATGGTTGGTAAGGTGGTGACTCACTTCTTAATTATAAAAAACAAAAATAAGTCTCTTTGATCAATGATCTTTCTAACTTGGGTAATGCGATCAAACTTAAATTCTCTCCCTTTTCTTTATTCGTGGGCCAAGAATTTTCCATAAATTTGTTATGCTTAAGTGATTGAGTTTTCTCTTAGAGTAGGTGGGGTATAATGTGATTATTTTTTCTTCATAAATAAAAGCAAAAATGTTGGTCTAACCATTCAAAGTGACATCCCTATAAAAGAGTTATGATCTTTTAATGGTAACATTATTTACTTGCTTAGATATGACATCACATAGAACTTAATTGTTATATCGACCAAATTTTAGGAGTGCATAACATAATTTCTTAATAATTATAAAGGTCTGAAAGAATATCTAAAAGGGTGAATTTTAGATTTTACATTATCATAACTACCATTATGTATGATCAACATATATCATTATTAATTATTTGATGTGCTAGTGTTAGGGATATTGGTACACTTCTAGTCATCTTACAATTATGGAGTTGTAGGGGTACATTTTACTATTAAATTTTCTATGTTCTATAATTCTTACTCAATTTACTTATAACGTATTATGTTTTTCTCTTATCTTGACTTTTCTTACTTATAAACACTTTCTAGGTTCATAATCATGGATCTTTTTAGGTACTTTGTAGCTACATTTCCCTTTTCATGGAGCAAAAAGTAGGAAATTTTAGATTATGTGTGTTGTCTTAAGGAAAGCTCTGAAGTAGTGGGTTTAAATATGAGTTTGGGAGGTATACAAACTACGATGGATGAGGTTGATGGAGTGTCTGTATGTTTGTTGAGAAATTGTGGTGTGGGTCTTTAAAGAGTTAGGCTCATCATTTCTTTTAAAATAAGAAGTTCTATTTTTTCATATTTTTAGTTATGCAATAAGCATTCATTAACGTAGTGACGTTTCTCAAGTTAAGCTCAACATGGATTTCTTTAAAGCTACCCTAAAATGGGATAGTCTTACATGCTCGAGTTCATATATATAACATTTAGGTTCATAATCCTAAAATTTGTTAATGTACTCCTCAATAGATCGACCACCTTAAGAAAATCTGTCATTTATCCAATATTTTGACACTATAGATTTATCCAACATTTTTACACTAAAGTGGGAACTCTTGAATGTAGAAATGCATTTGAGTTTCTTAAGATCAAGCAATTTTAACATATCATTTGTATATTTTACTTAAGATAAAAGGATACTTTTCTTATCCGACTTAACTTTCAATCTGAGAAATTAGATGACTTAACCCTTATGTTCATCTCTAATACAACACCCATAAGCTTACTAAATCATTCACAGGTGTCCAAGTTGGTTGATCCAAACATGCATCATCTACATAATCTTTGATTAGGAGAAGTTCATTTAGCATAGTTCATGATGAACATTGTTATATCTTCATTCCCATCCCAAAATAATATTTGAGTAGATATATACTAAGTATGTCATTCTAGGACCTTTGTTCAAGCTACAATTCATAAAATTTAAAAATGTGTTCTTAACTTACACTTTCTCCTAAATAACAACATTAAAGAAGGTGTTCTTAACATGCATTTGGTATAGTTTAAATAACTTGTAATAAGAAAAAGTTAAAAAATAATCTTGTTGCATTTGACCTTACCATTGGTTCAGGTATTCCTTTTATGTTTAATACTTCCACTTAATTATAACCATTTGATGCTAGCTTTCCATTATTTTGAATGAAAACTACACGATCATTTAATTTTTATTTTTTAGAACCCACTTTTTTGCCACAATAATGTTGTCACTTGCCTTATATTTTAATTCCAAAACATTCACTCTCACAAACAAGTTGAAACCATCTAACATGGACACAAAAAAAATTCCTCAAAGCTTCAGTTTTATTTTTTGATACAAATTTTAAAATTGTTGCAACATATATAATTTCATTTTAAAGAAAGACCTTGGTTTTTGCTCAAAAAGAGAGGTCACTCAAGATTACATCTTTAAGATGATTTTCATTTATACTAACTCCTTTGATGCAACTATTTCCTTAAATTTCAAGTTTTAACAACTCATTTATGTGCTTTATTTAAGGTCAAAGATACCTTTCCTATCCTAGTTAACCTCCAATTTAAGAAAATAAGAAACCTCTCTGATTATTTTCATCTCAAATCCATCACCCAATTGTTTACCAAATCAATTGAAAGCATTATAGTTTATTGATAAAAATATATTTGACTAGAAGAAATTATTCAGTGCAATCATTGATGAACAAATTCCTATCAACATTCTTACACTGAAATAGTGTTTAAGTAGAAATCTACAAAGTTAGTCATACCAGAGTCCTTGTCTGTCATCCAATTTTAGTTTTCCAAAGCCTTCCATGTCTTCTAAATCTACCTCTTTGTTTTGATGCATAATTTGATCAAACTCTGCCTGAGTAGATTCAATTACGACTAAGTTTTTTAATAAATTGCTAATTGGTTTATCTATTTGAAGAATATTGTGTTGAGATAGCTTCCATTAACTTAGTCTTTAAGCTCAAATTCCAAACTACTTATTGATGAAACTCTACAATCAAAAATATGCTTAAGTTTTTATATTTGGGCTTCATATTATTGAAACATACATAATATTTTATTCATAATTGGTTTTATGATAATTCTATTTAGACATTAAGAATATTAGAATGGCTTCAACAATTATTGCATTATGGTTTTGAGATTCTATAACACCAAGGGAAAAGTAAAAGTAGCTTCATAGGCTTAACGAGAAAGACTTTGTTTGTTGTATAACATAGAGGATGCTAAATTAAGTATCTAGATAGGTAATTTAATAATATATGCTATATCCATAACAAATAAGAAATTTAATATATTAGTCATTATGGCATATTGATAGTAAGAAGTTATTGTTTTGAGCTAGCTTTGTGATGTAAGGAAGATTAAAAACAAAATATTTGTATGTAGAGATGTTAAATTAAACTTAATTAAAAATTAGTTTATCCAACATAAAAATTCAAATGTTCACAATTAAGGCAACATTTGTTTTGCAAAATAATAGGTCAAATATATGTTTACAAAATAGTAAGACTTATGTGTCATGGCAAAAACAATTATATTACATAATGATTCCAAAGTTACATCCTACTTTTTTAAAAGGTTGTGTTATGCTTATTATAGTCAACTAATGTTTAATGCAACATTCTAGGCTAAAAATAAGAATAATTGTAAGAGAATATTTAAAAGACCTCAGAATATGTTAAAGTTATGGAGTCATTGATGTAGCTACGACAATTATTTGACTTTAAATTGATCTTCTTATGCAATAATAATTATTAGTCCGGCAAAGAGATGACACTTTGCATAATATTATATAATATCTCGTATTAATTATCGTTATACTAATATGAACAAGTTAATAGTACTCTTCTTGATATAGCTGTGATTTTAGAAACTATTAAGAATATCTACATAATCAAAACATGAATTAAAAAAGAATAGGTTTACTACATGGAAATTTTGAAAGAAAAATTCAGAAAGTGGACCTTTAAGGAGAGGATCATGGATTCATAAAGGCATGTCTATTGAAATGCATTATAATGTTTGGAAAGCAACGATTACGAAGGACAAGGAATTTTTTTTCCATTGTAGATTAATGAAATAAATTGTTATATTACTTACAAGGTAGTTATGCCATTACAATGGCCAGAGCACATCATGTATTTTGTCTTTTCAGTTTTAATAAAAATTGTTGCTAATACTACATATATAGCATGGTGGTGCATCGAAGATTGTTTCATGACAAAAGAATAATGGGCTTCTTAACATGAGAAATAAAGAAAACAAGGAAGAAGAGCATCCCATGTTTGAATATACAATGGATAAGTTATCCTAACTAGTAGCTACTTTAGAAGTGGTGGCAGAGGCTTTGTATGGGCAACCAAATATTTTTTGAATTTTAATGTTTAAATTCTTATATGTGGATAAGTTTACAAAATATTCAAAAGTCTTTAAAATTTATTTAATATTTGTTGAATAAATGTAAGTGCATTTTAAAATTTATTTTGAATGCGATGAAATGAAATTTGCATATGGATACTTTTCCATAAGATCACAAAGACTATAATTTGAAAGAATTAATAATGTGGATGAGAAGTCAAATATGGCAAAACAAATGAAAAGAATCCCTAAAAAATAATTCTACTTCAAATTGAAGTGGATATGTCATAAACAATGCCAACAATTCTTGAAAAAAATATTAATTTAACTCTAAGTGACATTTCAACTAAAAATAAAAAAATGCCAAATGTTGTTAGAAATATATGAATTATTTAATTAAAGAAGTAACACTTGAGTAGTTTTTTATGAAATTTAAAAAAAAAACTTACAAAAGTTATTTGGAATAAAACGTGTAAGAATTTTTAGTCATTATAAGGTTTTTGTTACAATGGATATGCAACAAAATAAAAAATATGTACCAGAAAGGGAGAATTATGAGAGTAAAGAAACTTATAACATAGATATTATAGTTGGGAGTGAAATGGAAATTTTTTATAAAGGTTAAGAAGAGGGAGATAAATTAAATAATTATAAAAGTTCCTTTCAAGAAGGAGAAGGAACAAGTTTGATGATTATATGATCCTTCTTTTAATGATGAAAGGTCAATCACCACTTAACGATGGATTTAACTTTCTCAAAAAATTAATAACGTTCAAAGTTAATATGTATGTCACCGAAGGCATTTAATATTCTTAAAAATACTTTCATTAGAGTACAACCTTAGGGGAATTTTGGAATGGTAAAGTCTTGAGGCAAATGAGACATTATTTCATGTGGGTATTAAATGGTCCCATTAAAGGTTGGAATGGTCCAAAACTATTGTAGAAAGAAGATAGTGTCACTATCAATGATTGTCAATAGTTTTATGACTATTTCATAGAGTATTAGATTGTTTAATATGTTATCTTGTTGACTTTTAATCGTGAATTTGTAGATTTTTGAAAACTCATATTTGTGTTCATGGGAGAATTTAAAAAAGAGGAAGAGTTGTGCTTTGAATTTAGCAAAGAGATTTTTTTAAATTTAATTTTAGTTGTTTGAATTTTATTTTGATTAGATGTTAATTTTGATTGAAGACACCCATACAAAGAACAAAAGTCAAAGTTTTTTTAAACTAATCATCTTAGAAAAGTATTAGGATTCAAAAATCATAACCTTATCTTTACCATCCAAATTACATTCAATTCATATGATACCATTGAAAATCCTCTATCAAAAACCCATTATAAAAAGTGCATTTTAATTATAAAAATTAGTTATTAAAAACATAATAATATAATTAAAAATAACTAAAAATACTTATTACTAAAACGAACCAAAAGTATCAATTAGAGCATAGTTCCTAAATATAGCTAGTAGTGCTTATCATGTTGATAAAATAACTCTCAAAACCATCGAACATTTTTTGTTCTATTCAAAACATAGGAGTCCAATCATAACTTAAATCTGGAGCAATGGAGGGGGTAGGAAACCCTAAAAAATATGCAAAAGTGTCATGTAGGAAAGCTCTAATAAAGCAATGATAATCAATCATTTACTCAATGTGCAACTGAAACATAAACCCATTTCACACGATCACACCAAAAATTGTTTGAGTAATTTTTGCTATCCATTTGGACCATGATCTAATTGAATGATTCTAATATCATCCACCATATGAAGGCACCTATTTTGATCTTCTTTCTTATCACGTAATTTTGTAATCTCAAAATCCATTATTTATCCACATGTAAGAGCAAAATCTAACCATTAGATTATGATTCAGATGATGAAATTATAATTGCTAAATAGTATTTTTTATTCTGAACAATCTAATTGAGAAGTTTTCATTATCGAATGGTCCACGACCCTTCCGATTTAGTAGCTCCAACATACATAGTCTTTTTGTTATTGTGATTTTTAAAATTTATTAATTAAAAAGTATGGTAGATTTTCTTAACTAGAATGTGATTAGCTAGTTGGCCAATTTGACAAGTGTTTTTAGACATTAGAAAATAATTATAAATAGGTAATTCTTGAATAAGATATACTAATAAAAGTTTTTATTAAATCTGAAGAAAAATTTTAAAGTCATCATATTGAAACATTTAGTGCTCAATGCTCATTAACTCTTTTTTATGGTGCACGTTTCAATTGTCACATTAATGATCTATCCTTTCTTTGTAAATATAATAGGATATTAATTTTCTTTAATTATATTTCATTTAATTAAAAAACTTGAGCTTCAATTAGCCTCCATTTTAGTATAAGACTTCTAGGTGTAGTAATTGACATTTTGTGTTATCAAATTATTTTATTCAATTGCCAAATTTATTTTGTTGTAAGGTCATAACAGTACTTTTCTATTACTTCAAATTGAGGATGTATAATTTTTTGAAAAATACTTTATTTGAATGATAATAGTACCTCAATTATCCTAAATATGTTGGAGCAAAAATGGTTTAGGTTCTTAAATTTAATAACAAAAATCAAGTATTGAAAATTACAACTTTGATGAATTAATTCCATAATCCCTAATGATAGCCAACGTGTTCTAAGTATTATAGAGACTTTTTGTTTTATTGCGAATAATTAGCATTATTTTAATTAGTTTTATTTTGTATATAATTATTATATATATAATGTATATTTTATAAAATTTATTGAATAAATACAAAAATGTTATAAAAAAACATTAGAAAAGATATTCAAGTTAATAAAAAAGAATAGGTTATGTTTTTAAGAACCTAATATTATTTAAAAATATTAATTTTCATAAAATTTAACTTTTGTGACTCATAATAAGTACTTTAATAAAGCATAATAATTTAATTAAAAAAATTAAAATTTCAAAAATTAAATTTAAAATATATCACTGAGTGATTTGTTTCTACAATTATGGATGATCTTCATAGAATTTCACTATTGCTCTATTTATTTAAGTTTTCTCATGAACACAAGTATCGATTTTCTAAAATTTGAAAACTAACTTCAACAAATTTATTCAAAATACTTCAGATTTGTTATCAATAAACAAAATGCCATGTTAAGAGGTCAATATCAAAATAATTTCTCAATTTTGATTATAACAAAACTTTTAATAAAATTAATAAAAAACATTAATTATTTATAAATATAATATCTAAAATAATTAAAGATAAACTCTGCTTGCATGTATTTCATGACCCGATTAAAAGCTCGTACATAATTTGCACTTATTTCTCTCAATTTTTATTCTCTCTCATTTTTTATTATCACTCATAGTGACTGAGCCTAATTTTTATAAATTTTTAATAAACTTAAAATTTTATGAATTTTCAAGAAATTATTGAACTAGTTTAGTTTTTTTAAGAAAACCACTTCCTTCTGATTACATTTTATCAGATAGTTTAGGGTCAACTCGCATAATCCCTTTCAAATTATTTTAGTTCTTTGTTTATAACAATTACCATAAAATATTATTGAAGTTATATTGTATTATTTTTATTAGAAATTTTCACAAAAAGATTAATTGTTATGATACAATTAATTCTAAAATCAATCAAAATTTAATATTTAACTTATTCTATGTGATAATCCTAAATATGTTTTAAAGTTTTTCTCAACTACATTCTTTCTTCTTATTTATTTCATTCATTTTAATATTTTAAATTTTATTCCTCAAATCTTAGTTTTTCTTAATTTATTTTTATACTATTTTTTTAGTTAAAATTTATTAATCAAAGTTTATATGCATAATACTTGATTTTTTTTCAAGCATGTTAAGATCATGTCATACCCTTATTAATTTCTATACCCTTATTTTGCCTCATTGATTTTCATTCACAATCAAACCTTTAGGTCTACATTGATGACTAACAAAGTTGTCACATTTCAAATTACATACTGCTTAACTAATTGGAATTTTCTCATCCTCACCATTTCTTTTGAATAAGGGTCTAGAACTTTTTTCTTGCTTACATTGGTCCATTGAGCATCCCTGTTTAAAATTGTATGGATAGTATTTGAAAAAATTTAGATACTTAATTTTTTTCCAAAATCCATTATTGCTCCCAATCTTTCTAAAGATTCTAATATCTAAAGCAAGATCTTTAACAAGATTGACCAACATAGGATACAGTACCACAGAGCCCTACTAAGTTGATTTGTGTAGAATCTACTTTTAATGGGCTATTGATTGTTGCCATGATTAAGAATAGGTATTACTTGTTGACTAGGTGCATTGGAAGGTTCTCAAAAAAGATCCACAATGGAGCTTTCAAAACTTCAATATTCAGCTAAAACATTGGGAAACATTTTTAGTACCTCATTTGAAAGACTATGATTTTCCAAATATTATACATCTAGTATAAAATGTTGTTCAATTCTAGTGAAAATCATAGGAGCACAAGTCTACTCCATCATGGCAGATCCAAAGTAACAAATTTTTTTATTCTTGGTCTTAGTAATTCGATGTTGGGTCATTGAAGTGAAAACATAGCCTATTAAAGTGAGTTTGAAAAGAGAAGCATTTTTGGAAGCAAAGTAATCATCGAACATGACCTCTTTTTCAAAGACATTCGCATTATCATGTTTAGCAAGGATTGAGAACTTATCTAAATTCACCATAAAGGAAAGGCCCCAAGGAAAATACACTCATATTACCCAAAGTAAAGAAATGACGAGAGTCATGTTGCAAATTTCATCATGCTCAAAAATACATGAAAAATGTTATCATCTCATAATCACTTAGATGTTTTTGTTTAATGTTGTCTTGAAATGCCATGTCAAAATGCATGATTTTTTTTTATGAATTTGAATAAAATCAATGCCTAAAATAATGAAATCAATATCTATGAATTATCAATTTAAAAAAATTATTAAATAAATATTTTTCCTAAAAATTGTTCTTTTTCTTTTTGTATTGTTTAAGTTTGATCACATGTCCTCTATGCTATCAACTCTTCATTTCAAATGTCGACTTGCTTCCTTATGCTTCACTATGCTCCTTTCTTTTAATTTACCTATTACAATTCATTTGAGGTTTCATCGTTAATCATAAGCTAATGAGCTTCTTGCCTCATGTGAAGTATGGTTTAGCAAAAGGGATGATGAATTAATATAAAACATTTTGGTTCGTATAAAAATATTTAAAAACATATATACAAGTATTTTTAATAAGCTTAGGCAAATCCCTAAAAGTAATTTTATACATACTTTAATTTTCTTGTAAAATACATTAATTTTTATTTAATAATAAATTTTTATTGAAATTATGAATAGAAATGGCAACAATAATTTAAAAGTGCACACAAGTATTTTTTTTGACAGTCTTACCTAAATAAAAACTTTCGTTTACTCGTGGAAACGCCAAGCAATGCAAAAACACTTACATAAAATCTTGCAAAAAGTTGGATAAGCTAAGCCCTTATAACAATATAATAGAAAATGATAAGCCATGAATTCATTACAATAAAAAGGATTAACAAAAAGATGAAAGGAAAGCAACAATAAGAATCTATGAAGACTTATTCTTATGTATAATGAAATGCTCAATAAGGTGCAAGTATTTTAATTTAATCAATTACAAAAATAAGAGCTTAACTAATTTTACGTGAGAATTTGAGTTGGATGATAAAGGACACAACAAATAGAGGTAACAATGAGCACTAGGCTGTAATGGCTTAAACATCATTACTAAAAGCATTTTCTTTATATCCTTGTAAAAATTTCTTCAATCTATATTGTTTAGTAATTATTCTATTTATAAATATTTTATATCAATTAATAGCAATTACCAAACTGACCCATTAACTATTAGGATTTGGAGCATGTTTTTTGATTGGAGACATAATATTATTTGAAGAAAATTATAATTGCCAATAAATCATTGTTAAATAGCAGTTTTGTAGGAGCCACATGATGAGAAGCATCCTAGGCCATTCGATAGTGAAAATTGCATATAGTGATAATTTTCAAGAAACTAGAGCGGTTATTGAATTATGTTTTCATCTAGACTATTAGATCTACATTATGATCTAATAGTTCGATTTAATTTTACTTGTGGATTAAATGTCGACCATGCAATCACAAAATTGTGTGATCAAATCATTGATGGAATTATAGCTTAAAAAAAGTAAATAAGTTGGCAACCATTTGATTACAAAATTGTATAATCAGATAGCTCACATCATTCATTAAATTTGAAAGTTAACTTTGTAGAAAAAGTGTTACATATTAGTCAAACTTGATGCACTTGCTATTCTTTTTGGTCATTATAGGACATCTTGTGTTCTTTAGAAGTAGTCTTATTTTACTGTTAATTACCCTTGGGTTTCTTGATGATTTAGTCAGATGTGTTAACAGTAACAAGATTAATTCATTTAAGAATATAAGGTGTTGTGCTGTGATTCAATATACTTCCATCCATATTCAAAAGTGATTCCTCGATCTGATTGTAGTAGCCAATAGGTTCAGTATTATTGCCCTAAACCGAACATTTGTTATATAGGTTTAGGTTATTTAATTCAATTAGAATTATTTTTTTATCTTTTTGATTTAATGAATTATTTTTAAGTGCTAATTTTTAAAGATTGAAAAATGATTCTTATGATGATCAACATATGATGACAAAAGATATTAAAAAATTATTTTTTTAATATAGATAATATAAAATTTCATTTCATTTTTGTAGCTTGCATGAATGGCTAAATTAACCTTAGCATTGTAATAAAAAATAAAATTAAAATACATAAAATTAATTTCAAAACATATTGCTTTATGTTTATTATTCTAATTCAGATGATCTTCATAAGATTTGATACTTGCACCACTTCTTTTTTAGTTTCTTTCTTGAAAAACCACATCAACTCTCTAAAATCTAAAAATTCACTTCACCAAATCCATTCTTAAAACATTAAGTTTGTTCTCATCAAATTAAGCACCATGGGTAGGTCTCAACAACTTAACATCATGCTTGTAGAAGTTCTTGATGTCTTATTGAAGCTCCTCCTCGTCAATTATTTAGAATAAATATATTCATGCTTTATCACAATATTAAACATTACTTATTTGGGCTATTATCATCAAAACCTCTTTGACCCTCCATGAGTTCATGGGGATAGAAATGTTCAACATTTCTTAAAAAGGTAAAATTAAACCTTTAAAAAAATAAACATATTAGATAATCAATAATTAATATAACTACATTTTCTTAATAAAGAGATTCAATTGTACACACACACATAATTGTATAAATGTAAGTATGTATGTGTGTGTGTGTGTATATATATATATATAAAATATCATTTTTCCTTATCCTAACTCTTAAATGATCTTACACAATCATGCTCATGCTTTTCCATAAAAGTGATGAGTGCAACAAAATTCTAAAGAATCACATTATCATATCAAAAAATCTCTCTTGACCTTTTAAGCTACTATATCAAGTCACAAAATCACTCTTCAACTTGTTATGTACTTAGTAGTTGGAAAAGGCGGTGATCTCCTAAATTAATTAGGGGGCCAATATGTTCGATTAATTGTATGCACACTTATAAACCCTGATATAAAGCTATCGTATGTGAACATAAGCATGATCAGAAAACGATTCCCAATTTTTCTTCATATATCACTTAAAAAATGTGAAAGTAAGTGTCAATTTAAATCTATTAGTATATCGAATAGTAGAAATTTTATCTACCTATCCAAAACACGTAGATCCAAACCTAGCAGTTCTATCACAATTTTTTCATGATCAAATGTTTGAAAACTCATCCATCTTTCTAAACAACATATTTATTTCTGATCATTTGATCAAATAATTTTCATGACCAAATGGTCTAAATTTTCTCCACCTTTCTAATCTGCATAAAATTTAAATTCATTTGTTTGATTATGAAACTTTTGTGATCTAATGGTCCTTGTTAAAATCAATCATGTAGCTCAAATTTACCATTATTTTATTAGGCATTATTTTGATTTAAAATTCAAAAGTAAAATCAATATAGCTATCATTTACCTTGATTCGATCATGTCGTTTTTGTTCTAACGATCCATAATAAAATCAATGATGCAACTCTCATTTATTATGATATATTCCAGACTCTAAAGGTCATAATGATGTTTGTTGGATCATAACAGCTCTTTTATAAACATTGTTGATCTAGCCAACTCATTATTTTGCATAAAAGACTATATTTGAATAGTTGCAATTAAATTAGAGTAGTTTGACCCATAGTAGTAAATTAGGATGTCTATTTACTACTTTTAGTTGTTGTAATATGTTTATAATTTGTATATTTTAACATAAAAAGATTGGTTAAAATTTTATGAATTTTATTAAGTTAGAAAATTGAAGTCTTATATGTAAGTGCTCACCAATATTTTCATTCGTTGTATCCTTTAGTCTTTGAGCTCAAACACTCCTATTTACTTGAATTAACAAAGCTTGTATTCTTTTATTATAGACAGAGTTAGCAACTTAAATGCATTAATGTTATAATGAAGTCCTCTAAAGGCAAAAGTTGATGTGAGATCGAGGATGAGCATCCTTGAGCTTTGAATGTGCTAATTTGAATTAATGCTATAAGCTAATTGGTTACCATTCCATGATTTGGAGTTTCTCATTGAAGTTCCTATATGACCCAATCAATATATTGGTTTGAACAAACGCATAATGGTATCCATAGTGACAATGGTTAATTCCACATAATTGGCATGATATAAGCAAACATAAGAGCACAATGAATTGAATCACTATATGAAAAGAATCATCATAGCAAACACTTTATGAAAATATTAATGAAACAATAAATGATGCTAATTAAAGAGCTCAACTACTACAACTGAGACAACACGCCTAAATGGATAAGTTTGACCAATGTATTCATGCATTGTCATTATTGAACAACCTTGGCAAAACTTAGAGGAATTCAACACATATCAAAATGGTATGTGCCATGCCACATATTTAGAAAATAACCTTATGATGAAGTAAAATATCATGCTCTACCTTAAGGGATTTCATTATAATATCAATAAGAAAGATTAATTAGAGTCGATAGATTTGTCTAATCCTTTGTAATAAGTGACTATATCAAAATGATCCTGACACCAAGTGGAGGCACGAAAGACAAAATTGATCTATTTGCATTGAGAATTATGTATAGAGCACGGTAGTCTTGACATGAAATGTTAGGCTAGGATGGTTGAGGAATCATGTTGCACTTATTAAGAAAATGTTCAACATCAAAGTAATCTAAATAGTTTTTTGAAGCATTATCATAAAAAAATGTCCCTAACACCAACTAAAAAGGTTTTAGACCAAACTAAATCAACTTTATTGGCTATCACCTAAGTTAATGATAGTATTTCTTTGAAGGAAGTTGTTAAACAATATGATGATAAACTCCATAACTATATTGTTTAAAATGAATTATCAGTGTCATCAGATTTGTTTAGAATTTTGTGACCTTATTTGTGAGATAGAAAGCCATTAAGTAGGTGCAATAAATTCAAAAAAATCACCAAATTATCCAAATGAAATACAAAGTTTGATGTATTGTTTAATAAAACCATTGAACCTAATTGATGCCAGTAAACTAGCCCTTACATTGGGTTGATTGAGAGGATGAACTAGCCAAAGAATCAAGACATACCAATGATGAGCTTCTAGACACATGCCACATGATTGAATTAATAAATAGTTCCATTTGTTATTGGATCAAATGAAAATGATGTTATTAAGAAAGTGGCTAGTTGTTTGTCATTCTTTACCCATCCAATTTCTAAAGAAAAAAATCCATAAGTAGCTTCCTAATTCATAGATTTACCATTTTACTAATAATAAAAAAAATTTAATTTAATTTTATTACAATTTATATTCAATTTTCTCAAAACTATGTCTCTCTTTTGTATTTTTGTTTGAACCAAGTTCATGTCTGACAAAAAAATCTTGAAATGGGTTAGATTGGTATTCTATTGGAGAAGGAAAATTCATTATCTTTAATATAAAAACAATAGGTATCACCTATTAGAATTTATAGATTCTATGGAAATGGGTTTCCTTTGAATGAAATGACCCATGTCAAATAGGTTCATTTCGTTGGCACCAAATATCAACTGTTTGGCATGAGCTACAAAGCCCCTTGTAGTTTATGGGAATTGAACTAATATGATAAAATTTTGTGGATTGTTTTTGAAGATTTTGCTACTTGTTTTTCAACCCTAATTTGTTAGTGATTGCCATAAAAACAAATCCAAGATGACCATAATGAACTTATTAAGGAATTTCATGAGTTTGATTGTGGAAGGATTTGTTGGATCAATTTATTTTTGATCACTCAATAAATATATGAACATGTCTCCTTATCATTTTTAATTAAATATTTGAAAGTTTTTAAATTTTTTTATGAATCTAGAATGACTAAATGAATATGATTGCTAGCAAATTGAGCTAATTGGTTTACCATTGCATAGCTTTCTCTAAATATGTGCTAGGATTGATTCACTTAACACTAAAATTGATTTATCTTGTTCAATAGGAATAACATACAATAAGGGATTCCAATTCTTTAGCAATTCATTACAAGGATTGATTTAATATTTGATTCTACAATAACGCTCTATAAGCCTAGATTACCACTTAAGTTTAAACCAAATAATACTATCATGGCTAATCTTCTACATTTATTTTTGATCCTTCATAAATTGAGAATGCATTGATTACTTTACTCAAGTGGTCTCTGATCACAAATCCACAACCTACAATGTGTTGGTACACTCTAGCCAATCAAATAGTATATACTTTGACAAAAGTTAGCATTAGGGAGTCAACCTAAACACTTTATTTTTTTTCTTTTTCTCTTAAAAAGTAGAGGAAGCAATAAATATTTTACCAATTGAAGATTTGTTGTTAGACTACAGTTAAAAATGGCATAAATATTATGTTGAACTCTATTTATCATGCAATTAATTAGGGTTTTTTGCAATTATTTAATTTTAAATTTTTTAACTTCTACATATTGCAACATATAATTGATGGAAGAATTCAAATATCATTAATGGCTATAGAGTATTTGTGACTACAATTCCACTAGTGTAGAAACAATTGATGAACCATTTCATGTTTGTTATCTTCAATACCATGAATCATAGAAAAATTGTTCAATAAGTTCGCACACCTTGAACAATCCATAAAAGTAAGAATTTGAGAGTCCCTATATTCATAGATAGTCCATTTGTCTCCCAATTAAAAATTCAACTTCCTAAAATATTTAGAAAAAAGTAATGAATTCATAAGAGCCTCTATATTAGTAACAAAATTTTGGGAGGTAGATGACTATTCCACTAAAGAAAGTCTTTCATCGCACTTTCTACTATATTAATAACATTATTTAAAGAATAGAACGCCATTAGATTATAGAGTGGAATTAATAAAGGACATGGCTAACAATAAAAACCTTCGATTAGTAGTAATTTCTTCCTCTATCTAATTATCTTCATGCAAGTTTTGTTAATGTAGTTTTGTATTGGACAACCTTCTTACCTTTCAACATGGTGCATTCAAGTAAAGGGATTGGAGGGTACTATCTTTTTAATCCTAAGAGCTTCTTGATGTTGTTCTCCTTCTTGTGTTTTATTTATTTGCTCTCAATAAATGAAAACTTTTGTACAATAATTTCCAACTATGATCTGTCATATAGCTCGAAGAAGAATATATTGATGTTGTGAATGGAGTGTTTTTCACCACTTGGTAAGAGGATGAAATTCAACTGTTAGGTACAAATAGGAATCTAGTTTATAGCCTCTCCAATTTGCATAGTGCTTCACTACACCTTCTATAAAATTAATGACTAGTAGTCATTTTTATTATAGTTACTTATGACTAAATTAATAAATTAACTATTAAAGTTAAGCTTGTGTAGTTCTTTTTAAGAAAATTGTGTGATATGCATTTGAATGCATTCCTAAAGTATAGTTTGATACTAGAGCTATTAACTTTAATGTTGCAATTTAAAACATCAAAGTAGTTCTTGTGCAATGAAGGTATTTT
Source organism: Vanilla planifolia (assembly GCA_023846275.1). Taxonomy (NCBI): domain Eukaryota; kingdom Viridiplantae; phylum Streptophyta; class Magnoliopsida; order Asparagales; family Orchidaceae; genus Vanilla; species Vanilla planifolia. The sequence goes on along the minus strand of JAIUJO010000055.1, from coordinate 2,680,145 downwards.
TAGTTATTTCCCCTTATTAACAATTTATTGCTCTATTGAGATGAGTGCATGGACAAGAAAGATTGTAGGCCAACAACCAAAACCTTAAAAGTTTTTTCAAAGAAACTATAAGTGCAACTTAGTCTAGAATCTTTAATAGATGTAGTGCAAAAAGTCCTTAAAAGGAAGAGTATATTAGCACTAATGAATTATCTAAGTAATAGGTTGCCAACAACAAAGTCATTGGTAGCTTCATAATTGTCATCTTGATCAACAATGCTTGTAAAAGAAATTATTAAACCTATCCAACATAAAAGCACTTGAAAAATCCATCAAAAACATTATTTTTTATACTTCCCCCTTAAGAATTAGATAGATTAGCATCATATTCCTTTTCAATGAGTCTAAGAAAAACAAAGCAAAGTTCCTCCCATTTTGCATGGGAGGGACAATAGATAAGTGAGAGGTGAAGCAACCCACAACATATTTGACAATTAAATCCTCCTCTGAGACCCAACACCACTTGAATCTTTAATTTATTATATATGAAGTTTAATTTTCATTTTTTTGGTCATTATGTGGTAGAAAATATTACTTTTATTACCTTCCTTGAGCCACATAGTACTTGCCTTCAAGCTTTGAATACACCTTCACCATTTTAGTAGCCATGAACAACTAATCATAAGTTTGGTAAATTCAAAACATTTTAATACTTTTATGGCTTCATAAAGCCATTTATTTCTCCAAAAATTGATCTTCTACTTCTTGAATCATCTAGAATATATTACATAGATGAGCTTTGTTCAGGGTGATTTTATGTCTTATTTGCTAAGCTAGGTCTCTCATTGTTAACTAAACAATTGGATGCCTATAGTTTTGAAAAAACATTGGATAGAATTCTATGCTTTCAATCCATGTGCTTTGGAATTGTAATTGTCTTGGAATAGATCTAAAAGTTGGAGGATGGAACAAAAAATGGGAGTAATCTAATAGGATGTAGTACATATGTTAAACCACTACATTGGAAATGTTTTAAGCTATTAAGCATTAATTAAGGTTCTATCTAGAAGAATGATATTTAAATTCTTGAACCTTAGTAATGACAAATTCTCCCTATCATCCAAGGAAGATGATTAGCCTCCATCATCAATCTTAAATCCCACCAAAGATCTCTTCTATTAATGAAATAGTTCTTCGCATACACAAAAGGCTAACACCTCATTTATGTATCATGCTTTATAACCACGTGAAGACATTATTTTTCATTTTCGTTATTTTTCCTTAGACTTCATACAACTAAAACACCCATACTTTGTTAGAGTTGTTCTCACAATAGAAAAACTTTAAATCGTTTGAATGATGTCCATTTGTTTGTTACATTCAAAAGGTTCCAAAAATGAAGTGAACTTAATTTTGTGCAATTTGATCATGTTCTGAAAGAATGAATCTTTTGTACAATTAACTACATTAATGTTCAAAATTAGGATATTATTCATTACAGTCTATAATGTTAGTATTTTGAGATGCCTAAAGTCATTTTGAAGCCATTGTAAGGAAAATCTCTTTATTGCATTATGTTTAGTAGCTTTTCATCTTGACATGTGACTGATAGCCACTAGAAAGCCATCTTGGTGCATTTAAAAAAGGTTAAGTGTCAAGCCCCCACCTAACCAAGTCCATTATATAACAATATTATCATAAATTTTGCTTAACTGTTACATCAAGTGAGGACAACTAACCAAAAATCAAAGGTGGGGACCCGACGGTAAGACAAACACACACTCAAAATCCAAAGTATATATATAGGCATGTTTTTAAAACATTTAATCATACTAAAACTTTCTCACTCTCACACATCTCTTGAAAATGGCTCTTCTCTAGCAGCACCATTCCCATCTCTCGGTGCAGTGGTTTCATCACCTGTGATGTAAGCACTAAATGAGATTTACAAATCTCGGTAGATAAATCCACATAGTTAATCAAGTAAATAAAAAGACATAACAAAATACCATAAACAATAAAGATGAATCATATGCATCAAGCTAAACCATACCATATGTCATATATATAAGGTAATGCCAAATGAAAACCATAAAGAAATGCCAGTTCCTTATATGTGTATTATTTTTGGGCCCAATTCCCTTTGACGCATTATCCTCTGGATCCAAACATCATCAATAAATGACCTCCAGCCGACATCCAACCAAACACATAACACTAGGCAGATATCTGATCCAAAGATCGATACCCTGCAACACATGCTGGGCCTAGTGCCACTAGGCAGGTATGGTACCATACCCTGCAACACATGCTGGGCCTGATGTAAATCATCATGGAGTCATAGCACATAATACCAGGCAGATATCTGATCCGAAGATCGATACCCTGCGACACACGCTGGGCCTGGTATAAACACTAGGCAGATATCTGATCCAAAGATCGATACCCTGCAACACATGCTGGGCCTAGTGGTGAGTATAATGTTCTCTGAGAATCCATTTTTACTATCATTTCCAATCGAAATTCCAAACAATTATGCCATATCAAAAGGCATTCTTTTCATATTGTTTCTTTCTTTTGATTTCATTGTCATACCATATTATTTCTTTCTTTTTAGTTTTCATGCAAATGAAAAAAAACATCAATATATAGAACAATCAAACACCATGTAACTGAAAAAAAATCATGTAAAGCAAATACATAGTAATATGCTACATCACAGGGTTAGGAATCTATCTACCTGAATTTGATGTACCAACTGTCTTACTCACTTCTGCTTCTTCTTGATGTCCTACAAGCCCGTAAAATACAAAAAAAATTAATTTAAATATGCTTATTAGTAAAAAATTGCTTTCTAAAAGCTTTCCCAAACACACCCCAAAATAATCCCAAAAGATGGGCTTACGCGGCACTGAACCGCCCGCTAGACCGCGCCCGCACGCTCGGCGCTGGACCGCCAGCGCAGAAAAGCTTTTCCAAACGGCATTTTTCCCCAAAATTTTCTTTCGCGGTGCTGGACCGCCCGCTTCCGGCGCACTGGACCGCGCGCTCTCGGCGCTGGACCGGGCGTGCTCGGCGCGCTGGACCGCACGCGCTTGGCGCTGGACCAGACGCTCGGCGTGCTAGACCGGACGCTCGGCGCTGGACGTGCTGGACCGCGTGCCCTCGGCATCCGGTTCAGCAGCGTAACCCGATCCAAAGCCTGGACCGGTTCACGCCGCCTCCCCTCTCTCTCTCTCGCGTCCGGCGAAACCGAAATTTTTCTCCGGCACTGGATCGGCCGTTTCATATGCTGAATCGATCAAATCCGGCACGGCTTCCGCGTCTCGATCTCCCCCGCTCACCAGAAAACTTTACACAACCCCGACGACAAAAAATTTATTTCTTACCTTATGGAAACTTAATCGTCGCACTCTGCAACCTATTCGCCGGCGTTTTTTCACAGAAGTGCTTTTTTCCAAACGCACCTGGCTCGGCTTTTATAGACGCGCTTATCCGTCGGTTCGTGAACCGCGTTTTTGCAGAAAACCCCCTCTAAATTTTATATTTGCAAATATATCTTCCGCCAATCGGATTTGAACTAAGCCGACATTTAAAATTTACAGATCTATCCTCTACGTTACAAATTTATCCCAAATCTTCAAAAATTCATAATTTATTCATTTGAGCTCCGAAAATTACAAATTAAACATCGTTGGATTCGTCTCATAGAGCTCTTTCTATAAAAAATATAAAAATGTAAATAAGAGAAAACTAGGGCTGTTACATTAAGTGCCTTCGCTTTTTCGTAGAGATCATCACTAAATGTTTTGAGTAATTGAATTTGTATTTGTTACCACTTATCATGCCTCACGTACAAGCACATAGTGCTTTGTGGCATGTGAAATCCATGCACATTCTATTAATGGAACGGTTGCTCCAAAATCAACAAGGTTTATGCTTTGGCTCAATGGCCAAATGTGCCTTTTGAAAATTAAAATATTACACTTTTTCATTAAAATGTGCATCGAACCCTTAAATAAAGAGGCAAGATGGTCAATGAAATAGAGAGAAGTTCTTTGAAGGATCAATCATCTTATGCAAGCACAATTTACTTCTTTAACACAATAAATAGAAGTTTTAATAGGGATGGTGTTAAAAAATCAATATACTCTATCACAAATTTGAAAGAATAATCACCATGGAAAGAAAATTTTTCTAAATTAGGGACACTTGGGGATACATTTGAGGATGCCATTAACAATATTCCTATTCAATTCTTGAGAACGGATAAGGTCTGTTGAAGTTTGATATACCCCATTAATGATGGTACTGTGGAGGCGAAAACTTTAGATGCTTGATTAATTACTATAAAAACCTATTTTTCTCTGTATAACTACTCATCATTTAACAAAGTAGTATGCTTGATTAAAATTGTTGAGCTACACATTAGCCAAGTTGAATGTAAATTTAAGAACTCATTCTGATATAAAGCTAATATGGAGTCTATTTAAGAATTTAATTTAAGAAAAATTTTATCCCACGATTTGTGTATAAAAGGTAGAGGAAGTAGCATTGTCTCTGATATTAACAACTACAAACAATATAAGATTACACCATTAAATTTCAAAGATAAGCTATAGTATTAAGGATATCTATTACAAAAATTTAGACTTTATCTATGTACTTCTAAGGTTTTAATTGTCCTATTGCTTCATAACTAACCTTTTTTCCTATACAATCTTTTGTATAAGTAAGCAGATTTACAATGGCCATTGAAAAGAAGTATAAAAATATGGTACCAAAGACATGTGATTTCGAATTTTGGGAGGATTAACACTGATACAATGGACTAACAAAGGAGTAGAGATGAATACCCAATAATGTGGATGATAGCCACAATATTAAAAGCACCATTTACATGTGAGAGTCACAAAAAGTTTACCCATTACAAAAAGCAAGGCCACATATGAGAGAAATGTTGGATATTTTACACTAACCTTTTCTTAGAGATGTTTAAGAAAAATAAGGGAAAAAGATCTTTGTTGCAACTAAAATTGAGAATATTCTTAAGCCTTGACAATAAAAAATAGGACTATCTCTATTGGTAAGGCCAATAGAGCTTATAATTAATGAAATTATAACAGGAAGAAAGAAACTATTTTGATCATGTATTCATGTAAATGAGTTGGTCAATGCTATCATAGACACTGGTAGTTGGGAAAGTTTGATCCTTAAAAGCATTGTGTAGACGCTCTGCTCAGAAAGTGGTGCTTATCCAAGCCTCATTCTCATAGGTTGAGTCAAAAAGCCTCTAAAGCAAGAGTTTATAAATAATATAAGGTAAAATTCAAAATCACTTAACAATATATTTGTAGACACAATCAAAGCTACAACATGCCTGGCACATCAAGTGGTTGTCATACCAAGAATAATTCAACCTGATTATTTAATATAAGAAAGACACTTTGAACAAACTTGTAAATCTGGTTTCTCAACCCCTTCAATCTCACAATGTTTAACAACTATTATGCAAATATAACCTGTAGAATTTAAGGAGTAAGCTATGAAGTATAAGGATGCCCCGAACTTTTGCAAAATTTATCAAGAGACAAAAGGAGGTAAAACTCAAAGTATTTTATCAAAAATAAAGTTTTGTACATCGAGATGGTGGTAAAAAATTATGCATAGGTGTAGCTCCCATTACCAAGGTCCTGAGACATTTTGGAGTTTCAAAGACCACTCTTAATTTTCAAAGGTATGTTTATTGACCGCACTTGAATTTAGTTGTTAAGAAATTTATTGACAAGTGAACACTTTTTATCGCATCAAAACCATCAGGTTATAAATAGGAACTATATATACTACTACTAGTACTGACAAGTCCTTGTAATAATATCTCAATAGATTTTATCAATAATCTATCAATGACTTCATGAGGATATAATTACTTATTTGTAGTGGTAGATAGAATTTCCATGATGGTTAGAGTAATGTCATACCTATAAAGGATTACAAGTGAACAAGTAATTGTGATTTTCTTGCAAAAAGTATGTGTACCATTAATGGTTAGAGCAATGTCATATTGTTTATTTGAATAGGCTATTTTTTATGTTTTCAAGATAGAAGATAAATCAAGAAATTAATAATTATATATTATTAGGAAAAAAATAATTGTTCATATACATGTGAAATACTTATTTCAAATCTTGAAAAGTAAATTTCAACCTTTTTAAACATTTGTTTTATACAAAACCTAGAAAATCAAAAAATTATTCCATCTTTGTATCAGTCAATCAATAATTAAATAAAAAAATCAATTACTCATGAAAAATTATTATACATTTGTTTTCTACATATCTTAAAACATCAAAAAATAAATTCTATCATTATACAACTATTATACTTTTATCTTCATACATGTATGAAAGTTTATTTGATCACATGTTTCAATCTCAGGCTGCTAAAAATCTTTCATCAAAAATATTCAAAGCAAACAGAACCCTATAATGCTTGATGCAATGAAAAAAAATTGGACATTTGTTTAGAAAGATGAACAAACCCTAATTAAACACAAAACATAGGAAAAAGATGGGAAAATAGTAAAAGATGCATATGTGGCCATACTAGTTTTGCAAAACAAACTAAACCACCATTGCGCAACATTCAACTACATAAGAAACCTTTATTTTCAACCAGCTAAAAACCTTGTTCGAGTTACAACTTGTAGGAGAGGTGGAAGAATAATAGAAAGAAAGAAACAAAATAAGAAGGACACGAAGAAGGAGAAGGAGAAGAAGAAGAAGAAGAATAAAAATAATATCAAGAAGGAGGAGGATAAAAAGAAAAAGAAGAAAGAATGAAGAAGAAGAAGAAGAAGGGGAAAAAGAAGAAGAAGAAAGAATGTAAAGAAAGAAAGTAAGAAAGAAGAAGAAAAAGAAGAAGAAGAAGAAGAAGAAGATGAATAAGGAGAAGAAGAGGAAGAAGAAGAAGAAGAAGAAGAAGAAGAAGAAAAGAAAAGAAGAAGCAGAAGATGAAGAAGAAAATGGAGAAGATGAAGAAAGAAAGAAAGAAAGAAAAAAAGTTGGAAAGAAGGAAGAAAAAGAAGAAAAAGCAATATTAGTGGAAGAAGAACTAGAAAGAAAGAAGGAAAGAAGAGTAGAGGAAGAAGTATAAGCAGAAGAAGTAGAAGAAAGAAAGTAAGAAAGAAAAAAGTGAAAGAAAGACAAAAAGAAAAAAAAGAAGATGAAGAAGAAGAAGAAGAAGATGATGAAGAAGGAAAGAAAGAAATAAAAAAGGAGTAGAAGAAAATGAATAAGAAGGAAAAAGAAAGAAAGAAGAAGAAGAAAATGAAGAAGAAGAAAAAGAAGGAGAAGAAGAGAAGGAAAGAATGAAAGGAAGAAAGTAGAAAAAGAAAACTAAGAAAAAGTAGAAGAAGAAGTAATAAATGAAGGAGAAAGAAAGAAATAAATAAAAAGGGAAGTAGTAGTAATGGAAGGAGAAGAAGAAGATGAAAAAGGAAAGATTATGAAAAAGAAGAAGAAAGCGAAGAAGAAGAAAAAGAAAGAATGAATGAATGATTTTAAAAAAGAAAGAAAGAATGAAAGAAAGAAGAAGTAGGAGAAGGAGAAGAAGAGAAAGAAGGAGAAAGACAAACAATAAGAAGAAGAAAAAGAAGAAGAAGAAGAAGAAAGTGAAGAAGAAGTAATAGAAAAAGAAGTAGAAGAAGGAGAAGCAAGAATGATGAAAGAACTTCTTTTAGTATTAAATTTTCTTGTGATAAAAGCTTTGTTCTTCTCTTTATTACTTATTTCTCACAATTTTCATACTTAAAATTTCACTATTTTCACTAGAAGATAAGGTCTATTGGTTAGAGCATAAGTGTGAAAACTTCATAGAAGGATTAGTAGCTCATTGAATTTGTTAATATAGTTATCGAAGAGATGATTCATTTAACAATATGGTTCTTTTACTAAGTATTGATGTTCTATGATGCAGCTAAGGAAGCTATTTTTTGACTTATTGGGGGAGTAAAATTTCTCATGTTAAGCAACTTGTGATACCCTTAAAAACATCGATTCCCTTTGCCTCATTGATGTACTTTTATTATCTAACCTTTGGGTGTCAACACTAAGGACTACCAAAGTTTGACGTTTCACATTCCTTATTACTTGATGAATTGGAATTATCTCTTCTTCACCATTTCCTGCATATAACCAGAACTTTTTTCTTTGTTACATTGGACAATTAATTGTCTTTGTTTGCGATAATTTAGAAGATAGATTGGAAGGCTTTTAGTGCTTAATATTTTTCAATAAACTACTCTTGTTACACTCCAGTTTTTTTTTTTTTTTTTTTTTTTTTTTTTTTTTTTTTTTTTTTTTTTTACATATAGACAGCTCAGATCGTCCCATACCAACCTGAGTAGCCTATGAAAAACATAGGATATAACACATCATTACAAACATACTTTCCTTAACTATGTGGATCCCATCTCCCGGGCACACCGTCAAATCAGGTTCATGACTCCTGAATTAACTAATGAACTCGCGCAATGTTACTCCTACTAGACCCAATACTCCTAACCCATACCGGTAGGAGAACCGATCTAATAGAAGTCTGAACCCCCAAGGTTAAGTTCCATAGTCATGTAATGACCTCACCATCAACAAAAAAAATTATATATATAACATCCACCGATATGAAATGGCGCTCCACACACCATACCGTCAAGATAGAAAATAAGATAGTGTATAAAAATGTAACTCATATGAAAAGTCACAGTCCATCAAATACCACATCATCCATCCGAGTACATGAGTCAGAATCACCCTCACATAATACAAGACATAATCATAACAGTCTCACTGAATACATCTAATAGCAACAATCAACTAACCAGAATGTCTCAGAAAATCACAGATCAGATCCCTCCACTAGCCTACTGATCACGATCCCACTTAAATCTGGGTGGCGTCAAGTCTGCCGAGCCACTGGAAAAAAATATAGATAATAAAGGAATGAGCTACGCCAAGTAGGAAAGATAGCTAGTAAAAAAAAAACTCTCATGCAAGAGAAGGATAATAGTAAGAGTATAGAAATACAGCATAACAATGTAGGGTGGAAAGGCACTCTCAGTCCCAGATTCTGACCAACCACAGTCACCCCCAGTCACACCAGAGTAGCTCTCCTCTGTGCTCCCAGGCAGCATGCCAGCGGGACACGCCCATCTCTGCGCACGCATGGCGCCTAGGCAAAGCATGCCAGTGGGACACGCCCATCTCTGTGCACGCATCACAACGCCTAGCACCCGACACCGCAGCGTCTCTCGTCAATCAATCTTCTGGAGACTATAGACAGAACCAGTCACATAGATCTCTAGCCAACGTGAGACACCCCTGCCACCCTCAGGCACGTAGGCCTACACACTTGACTAGCCACGGCGAGTCACCCCTGCCACTGCCACTCTCAGGCGCGCAGGCCTACACTCATGGACCAGAAGAGATCGACTCAGCCACCATCCCAAGAAGTCCTCTCCCAACAATTTCCATAGAAACTCACGCCCCTACAGTCATTGCCAAGCTCTAACTCCAAGATTCGGCAACATGTGTCCAGATACAACAAAGCGCATACCAGTCCACATGTATACTGTGAAAGCTAAGTCTGTACCGCACAGTTACCTACCACAACTACCCTAAAACATCATATAGGGCCTATAGTATTCCGGTCCAATATGCCAATCCATGAAATATGCCAACACTGAGTCAACTGACTCAATCCATGTCATTGCCATCCAAGAAACACAAACTGTACCAAAATTCTGACTATTCTGGTAGCACCCAAGTGTCACACTTCCTTCCAACTAATCCAGCTGCACTGAATTTATGGGTAATTTCCAACAGTTAATTTCAACTTGGCTACGTGATTTCCAAAAATCACCTCTTCCTCACTTCAGGAAATTTTAATTTCCAAAATAAATTTCTGCCCTTTATCCATTTTCCGAAATTCGGAATAAATTTCCGAATTTAAAATCCGCATATCCTTTTTCCGAAAATTCGGATTAATTTCCGAATTAATTTTTTTTTTTTTTTTTTCTTCCGCTTCTCTCTCATCCGCGCCGCACTTCCCCTGAACCGGTTCTCGTCGCCGGTTCGGAACCCTTACGCGCTGAGCCGAGAACCCCGCCGGCCGAAGTTAATAATCCGAATTCGGGCCGACGCTTAACATATAAATATTAATAATTAAAATAATTATTCACTTAATAATCAGACTAATCCCTAATTAGCCCTAATTCATCCTTTCCTTCGCCCGTCGCCCGCGAAATTCTAACCGCCGACTTTCCGGAAGTCTCCGTTTTCCCCGTCGATTTCGGGCGACCGAACGCAAGGAAACGCTAGCCTAAAGCTCGTACTAGCCTAAAAATTCCATATAATCAAGTCGCGAAGCTAAATGTCCATGCAAAAATTTTCGCCGAAGTGTTGTCCGATCCAACTATGCCAATTCATGAAATTAAAATCATTCTAGCATTCAGATAACCTGAATAATGGCAATATGATAATATCAAAACCTAAGGCATGCTTCTATGCACAGAAATTCCAATTCGGCGGAAATTTTATATATTCTTCTTCATAAAAAAAAGAAACCCTAAAATGCTAAAATCAATAAATTGCATTAATCAATTCCAAAAACCCATATCCGCATGCTCAAGTAGCTATTTGCAAAATAATCCATATTTTTAATTTGCTAAATAACTAATTTAATCTGAATTTCCTACCTTTGCTCGCCGGCGACGGTGAAGTTCGCACGCGATCAACCGCAGCTCCTCGCCGAACGAAACCGGGTACCAAAATGCTCGCCTCTGTCCCGCGAACCTCCGGTTACCAAAAGCCCCTTGGAAGGCTGCCGGAAAGTACCGCCGTTCGCCGCGAACACTTCGCCTCTAGCCGCCGTTCGAAACCCTAACAGCCGAACAGTTTAGGTTAAATACCCAGCTTAAACCGGTAATAACCGTTTAAGACCCATTAAGCGCCGGTTGACCTTCCAAAAACGCCGCTTAACACCCGATCAGCCGGTTAATCTCCACCGCTGATCTCGCCCGTCCGATCCGCTTATCCGCGGCTTATCCAAACGCACGCGCAAACGCACCTCGGCGAACCGCCCCGCCTTCGCTGAACCGCTCCGGTCCGGTTCACGCGCGGTAAAAGAAAAAAAATCCAAATTCCGGTTTTTAAAAAAATCTCGGTGCTCCGAAAAATCCTCAGAAAATTTCAGAAATTCCAATAGCCTCCAATTAAGCTCCTGGCTCATCCTACTATCGATCTGAAATCATCCAAGCCACAATTGAATTATTGAAGATTAAACCTATAATATTTTACCGGGTATAACAATCTCCCCACCTTATCAGGAATTTCGCCCTCGAAATTCAGCAAGAAGTTCCGGCCACTTTTCCGCAACATCCTGCTCTAGCTCCCAGGTTGCCTCCCTTTCGTCATGTCTATTCCACAGAACCTTGACCATAGGAAACGACCTGTTCCTCAGCTGCCTGCTGCTCTCCTCGAGGATGCGAACTGGCAGTTCCACATAAGAAGAATCTGGTGCCACTTGCAAACCAGGAAGATCATCACCGATACAATGAGAAGGATCTGGCACATATCTCTTGAGATTCGAAACATGAAACACATTGTGAATCCCAGACAGATGCTCAGGAAGTGCCAACCTGTAAGCCACTTCACCAATCCTCTCCAAAATAGGATAGGGTCCAATGTAATGAGGTCGAAGCTTAGAAGACTTGCCAAACCTGAATAGACCTCCCATAGGACTGATCTTCAGGAATACCCTATCTCCCACAGAGAACTCAACAGCTCTGTGCATAGGATCATAATATTTCGTCTGGCGATCTTGCACAGTACGTAATCTGTCCTGCAATAACTTGACTTCCGCTGCGGTCTCCTCCACAATCTGGGCTCTCCTGGAATCACCCTCCTCCCAACAAAGAGGAGATCTACACCGACGTCCATATAGTGCCTCGTAAGGTGCCATACCAATCGACGCCTGAAAACTGTTATTATACACAAATTCTACCAAGGGTAACCGTATGGCCCAATCAGCTGAGTAAGTCTGTATGCTCAGGCGTAGCAAATCCTCTAAGGTCCGATTAGTCCGCTCAGACTGTCCATCTGTCTGAGGATGATAAGCAGTACTGAACTTCAACTGTGTACCCATGGCAGTGTGTAAGCTCCTCCAAAACTGTGATGTGAACTTGGCGTCTCTGTCAGAAATAATAGATCGGGGAATCCCATGCAATCTGACAATCTGCTGAATATATACCTCTGCCAACTGTGCCGCTGAATCCGTCTTCTTAATTGATAAGAAATGTGCTGACTTGGTCAATCGATCCACGATGACCCAAATGGCGTCAAAACCTTGTCTGGTACGAGGAAGACAAGTCACAAAGTCCATAGTGATGTCATCCCATTTCCACTCCGGAATCGGCAATCTCTGCAACAATCCTCCAGGTCTCTGGTGCTCGGCCTTAACTTGCTGACATGTAAAGCACTTCCTAACAAAAGGCAGCAACATCTGCCTTCAAACCTCTCCACCAGAAAACACTCCTCAAATTCCTGTACATCTTGACTTCTCCAGGGTGCATAGCCAAAGTTCCATAATGAGCCTGTCGAAGGATCCTCTCCCTGAACTCCTGATGTGATGGCACACACCAACGACCCCTGAAAGTCAAAATGTCGTTTCTGAGAGTAAAGTCTCCTCCCAATCCCTGCGATGCCAACTCAAACTTCTCCTTCAGCTCTTCATCACAAAGCTGAAGATCACGCATCTCAGATAACCAGTCAGCCCGAATAGTCAACGAGCTGATTCTGTGAACCAGTCTCTGAAGAGACAACTTTTCCTGACATCTTTCAACATCCCAATCCAAGTCTAGTATAGAGTCACAGGCTAACATAGTAGGCATAACTGCGTGCCTGCTCAAAGCATCAGCAATAGGATTAGCCTTACCCTCGCAGTAATTTATCACCAGCTCATAGTCTTTTATCAATTCCAACCATCTCCTTTGCATCAAATTCAGTTCCTTCTGAGTGAATAGATACTTGAGACTCTTGTGATCAGAGAAGCAATCTACGGACACTCCATATAAATAATGCCTCCATATTTTTAAGGCAAATATGATAGCAGCTAACTCCAAGTCATGAGTGGGATAATTCTTCTCATGATCCTTCAATTGTCTCGAAGCATACGGCACAACCCTGCCATCCTGCATCAGTACAGCTCCCAAGCCTATATGTGAAGCATCAGTGTACATCTGATAAGGCTTCCCTTGAGTGGGTAAAATCAATACTGGAGCTGTACTAAGCCTCTGCTTCAGCTCTAGGAAACTGTTCTCACAACTCTCTGACCACTCAAAAGATTTTCCCTTCCGGGTCAGTTGTGTCAGTGGAGCGACCAGTCTAGAAAAGTGAGGAACAAATTTCCTATAATAACCTGCCAGACCAAGGAAACTCCGGATCTCAGTGACGAAAGATGGTCGTTTCCAGTCAATAATAGCTCGTATCTTGCTAGGATCAACAGCCACGCCTTCTGTACTGACAATATGTCCCAAGAATGTTACTGAGTCTAGCCAAAAAGAACACTTGGAGAATTTTGCATACAGCTCATTCTCCTGCAATACTGTGAGTACTGTCCTCAACTAATCTGTATGAGCCTCCCTATCTCTGGAATAAATCAATATATCATCTATAAATATGATCACAAACTGGTCCAAGAAGGCATGAAAAACTTGATGCATCAGATTTATAAACACTGCTGGAGCATTAGTCAATCCAAAAGGTAACACTGTGAACTCATAATGTCCATATCTAGTACGGAAGGCTGTCTTGGGTATATCAGAATCTCTAATCCGGATCTGGTGATAACCCGAACGCAAGTCGATCTTGGAGAACACAGTTGCCCCCTGCAGCTGATCTAGTAAATCATCAATACGTGGTAAAGGGTACCGGTTACGAATCGTAACCTTATTCAATTCCCTATAATCCACACACAGCCTCATACTACCATCTTTTTTCTTGACGAATAAGACAGGGGCACCCCAAGGTGAACAACTGGGGCGTATGAGTCCCTTGTCTAATAAGTCCTGCAACTGAGTCTTCAACTCTGCTAGCTCAGCTGGAGCCATCCTGTAGGGAGCTCTAGCAATAAGAGCTACTCCTGCCTCCAAATCAATCGAAAACTCCACTTCCCTAGCTGGTGGAAGTCAAGGCAATTCCTCTGGAAAGACCATAGGGAAGTCTCTCACCACTGGAATATTTGACATAAGGGTAGTGGTGGCTTGGCTATCTGCCACATAAGCCAACCAACCAGTACAACCCTTCCTCACTAGTCTCTCTGCCTGAAGAACTGAGATCAGGGGAATCTGCCTGTTCAGACCAAAGTATATCACATCCTCCAAACCAGGCACCCTGATCCTAACCTTCTTCTCGCAACAATCCAGAACCACTGCATGGTAGCACAACCAATCCATCCCCAAATGATGTCGAACTCTGTTAGCGGCACACATATCAACTCTGTCACGAACTCGTGTCCACTAATCAGAATAAACCCATCAGTCTTCTGAACAGTAGGAATCTCTTTCCCATCAGGAAGCCTAACCAGTAAGGGTTCTTTTAAATAACCCTTGGATCCTGATATCTGATTCCAGATCTTCTCAGCAACAAAAGAATGAGATGCACCAGTATCAAATAAAGTCACGCACTGTACGTTGCCAAAATAAAGCATACCTGTGATCACTTCTGGTGACTCTGAAGCCTGCTGCCGAGTCAATGCAAATACTCTGGGCTGTCCCCCAGATGAACCAACTGGTCCTGTGATCCTCTGTTTCTTCCATAACGGGCAGTCGTACCTTTTGTGTCCTGGCTGCTGACAGTGGTAGCAAATAATCCCCCCAGTCCGAGTACCTGTCTGCTGCACTGGCCTCTCGGAAATAGGCCGTGGCTGGACGACGCCCTCCTGGGTACCTCGATGACCTCTGTGTCTCTTGTCCTTTTTGTTCTGTTGGACATTTCTGAATCCCTTCCTCTTGTTGTGAGCCTCTCTCTGGGCCTCCATCCGGATGTCAATAAGCTCAATGGATCTCGCAGCCTCCACTAAGTCACGAAATCTGGCAAATCGGCTCACAACCAACTGATGCTGCAGCATAGGACGAAGTCCCTCCAAGAACATCTCACATCTGCGCTCCTCAGATGGTACCAGCTCTGCGGCATACCTCGCCAGATATGTGAATCTCGATAAGTAGTCATTCACTGACATCTGGCCCTGCCTGAGGTGTATAAGGTCCCTCCTGGACTGAGACATGGCAGAAGCCGGAATGTAGCACTCCCTGAATGCCTCAAAAAAGTCCTCCCAAGCTATCTCGCTGTTCTGGACCTCCCCAAACACAGCGCGCCACTGGCCTCTTCACCAGGTAGCAGCCTCTCCCTCCAATACTAAAGCAGCAAGTACTACCCTCCTGCCGAGTGGACATCCCAAAGCATCAAACAGCTCAAGCATATGAGCCATCCAGTCATCTGCCACAGCTGGGTCAGCCGACCCACTGAAACTCCGCGGACGCAGCCGCATAAAGGCATCGATCCAACGATCCACGGCTGGCTCAACTGGCAATGCTGGGATCGTGTCCGGGGTAGAAGTAGTAGATACAGGTCTGCCTCTAGCTGCTCCACGAACGGAAAGTCTCCTGGTATCAGCCATACTGTCAAAACAACTAATCTGGCATTAGAGTCGTCATTTGGCCTTTGGCATACGAACTACCATAGTATAATAAAATGACCAACAGTTCTCCCCACCTTGGGTTGAACTTCTATACATGTCTAGCCCCACTATCCTAACCTAGGGCTCTAATACCACTCTTGTTACACCCCAGTTTTTTTTTTTTTTTTTTTTTTTTTTTTTTTTTTTTTTTTCTTCCGCTTCTCTCTCATCCGCGCCGCACTTCCCCTGAACCGGTTCTCGTCGCCGGTTCGGAACCCTTACGCGCTGAGCCGAGAACCCCGCCGGCCGAAGTTAATAATCCGAATTCGGGCCGACGCTTAACATATAAATATTAATAATTAAAATAATTATTCACTTAATAATCAGACTAATCCCTAATTAGCCCTAATTCATCCTTTCCTTCGCCCGTCGCCCGCAAAATTCTAACCGTCGACTTTCCGGAAGTCTCCGTTTTCCCCGTCGATTTCCGGCGACCAAACGCAAGGAAACGCTAGCCTAAAGCTCGTACTAGCCTAAAAATTCCATATAATCAAGTCGCAAAGCTAAATGTCCATGCAAAAATTTTCACCGAAGTGTTGTCCGATCCAACTATGCCAATTCATGAAATTAAAATCATTCTAGCATTCAGATAACCTGAATAATGGCAATATGATAATATCAAAACCTAAGGCATGCTTCTATGCACAGAAATTCCAATTCGGCGGAAATTTTATATATTCTTCTTCATAAAAAAAAGAAACCCTAAAATGCTAAAATCAATAAATAGCATTAATCAATTCCAAAAACCCATATCCGCATGCTCAAGTAGCTATTTGCAAAATAATCCATATTTTTAATTTGCTAAATAACTAATTTAATCTGAATTTCCTACCTTTGCTCGTCGGCGACGGTGAAGTTCGCACGCGATCAACCGCAGCTCCTCGCCGAACGAAACCGGTACCAAAATGCTCGCCTCTGTCCCGCGAACCTCCGGTTACCAAAAGCCCCTTGGAAGGCTGCCGGAAAGTACCGCCGTTCGCCGCGAACACTTCGCCTCTAGCCGCCGTTCGAAACCCTAACAGCCGAACAGTTTAGGTTAAATACCCAGCTTAAACCGGTAATAACCGTTTAAGACCCATTAAGCGCCGGTTGACCTTCCAAAAACGCCGCTTAACACCCGATCAGCCGGTTAATCTCCACCGCTGATCTCGCCCGTCCGATCCGCTTATCCGCGGCTTATCCAAACGCACGCGCAAACGCACCTCGGCGAACCGCCCCGCCTTCGCTGAACCGCTCCGGTCCAGTTCACGCGCGGTAAAAGAAAAAAAATCCAAATTCCGGTATTTAAAAAAATCTCGGTGCTCCGAAAAATCCTCAGAAAATTTCAGAAATTCCAATAGCCTCCAATTGAGCTCCTGGCTCATCCTACTGTCGATCTGAAATCATCCAAGCCACAATTGAATTATTGAAGATTAAACCTATAATATTTTATCGGGTATAACAATTATTGTTGCTAATCATTCAAAGGATTCTAATATATGAAGAAATGTCTTTAGAAAGATTAAGTTCTATGTTGATTTAGCCTGATATGGCCTCAATAAGTTAACTATTGTAACATCTACATTTAATGGGTTTCTAACTTGTCGGCAAAGTGGACTGCAAGGCACTCCAATGAGATCAACACTAGAGCCCAAAAAGTTTAACTTTTCTGTAAAAAATCTAGGAGCCTTTTGATGATTCTCATTTGGAAGACTACAATTTTAAAAATTTTCTACATGCAACATTAATGTCACCTAACTCTAGTGAAACACTAATGAGCATATGCTTTATTTATCACAATTAATGCAAAGTAGACAATTTTTTTAGATTTCAACTCTTAGGGATTCAATGTTGGGTCTTGAAAGTGAGAACATTGCCAATTATAGTGAGTTTGATGGGTATAGCCTTTTTGGAGATGTCATCATCATTAAACATCACCTCTGGTGGACACTTTAAAAAAACATTCATGTCATCTTGATTGGAGAGGCTGGAGAACTCCTCTGATTTACCTTAAAAGAAGGGCGATAACTCAAATGTGCAAAAGAAATCTACCTAGTATGGGAGAGGAGGATACCAACAAGACAATAACCCTAAAATCTCATTTGTGATGTCTTCCTACTTGCACCAAATTTGCAAAATGCTATTGCCTCACTTGAATTTCACTATCCTTAACCTGAAGAATGTTAATGTTATTTTTTACATATGGCTAAAGAAAAAGAGCATATTAATGAAATGTTATTTTTCTTAGTTATTACATTCCATTTCAATCTAGATTTATTATATTCAAGTCCTATGTTGTTATTATATATATATAATCAACATTTTTTGCCTTAGTTTATTATCAAATGATCTTATAACCACTCCCAACTTTTTCTTTAATAGTAACTGTAACAAAAATTAAATGAATCATGTTAGGTATTCAAAATTTTTTCTTAATGACAAGAACAAAGCATAAAAATAAAATCCACAAAATTAATAAACCATTCAATCCTAGTCAACAACAAGGCAACAACATTTATCACTATCAAAGCCTGATAGAAATATAGCAAGTAACTATTCAATTTGATATGGTCCTCATTTAATAAAAAATAATTGATGATAAATAATTATCAAACCTACAACTATTAAAGGTGAAATAAAGAAGATGAATCATCTACTTAATGCACTAACTCTAACAATATCCAGTTTTGCTTCTCAAAAGTTCTAGCTCCACGATCCTATAAAAATATAAAAGGGTGACCTTGGAGAATCAATCTTTGAGCTACGCTATTAAACTAACATGTAGTTGCCAAAAAATATAAACGAAATAATTGTGTAAATCTTGTAAACTAATAGGATGATATTTTATTACAATAATGACATCATCATCTACCAATAAGTCAATATATATTTCCGTATATAATGACTAACTAGATGCTTATTTTCTACTAATTGATGTAACACCGTTTCATATCCGAACGAAACATTGCGAGACCTACACTTTTTTCACATCATGTAATCTAATACTCCACCAGAAAATGCTCATCATATGACTATCCCCTTAAGGTTCTAAGGGGGTCATTGACAACCATAACTACTCCACTTAAAAGAGTAACATATTATGTAATTTCTTAATGGACTAAATGTGCAGATATTCTCCCCTCTAACTCTTTATTTGATGGATTCCTACAAATTTCGATAATTTTTACCTCGTAATTTATCACTCCTCTTATAGGATTAAACATTTATGCATAATTACTCAAGGTCAAAAAAATAGGGTACCAATTATGTCTAAATGCCTTACAATTTTCAAAAAATCTTAATTGAACTAGATAAAAAATTTTAGCCAATTTTTCCATACTGATTACATTTAGGTCCTTGCTTATCAAAGCTAACATAGTGTCTAAATGGTCTTGATTTTTACACATACATTAATTAAATATTTAGTTGATTACCTATTTAACAAAGTATAGGTTCACACTAGTATAACTAGTGACATTTATGACTCTAAAGAAACCCTTAGTCATCACACTTATCTTAACACCCCTTTAGAGCTACCATGAATTCTTTAGATCACCAACTCGAGTGTCATCATGTGGCCTAAGAACATAAATAAAAGCGCTTGTGATGTTGCCAAAAGGACCTACAGAACTTAAGGGTGGCCAATATCATTATTTTATTGCTTCTTTGATAGACCTAACACATTCCAATGTCTTACTACAAATTAAGCAAACGTTCATCGATGGTGTTTCCATTTCTATAGATTATTTTTATGCCTTTAAACTCAATTCCAAGCCGAAGCATACCAATATAGTCATATCCAAAGACCTTAAATTTTCAATTCAACTTTACTAAGAATTATTAGTAATACAAAAACATTTACTTTAATGTCTAACCTCAACCTTAACATTTAGTCTAAGGCCTTATGCAATGCTCTCCAAGGCTTCCCAACTAGGAACCATTGGCTACACAAACTTTAGTAGCTATTTGAGTTCTCGTGTGGGTTGAGCCCATGCCTCCAATGACTTAGCCATGAAAGGTTTCCATGCTTCACAAGCAAGCATAAGAGAAAGGATTCTTATCTAGAAAATTTTCCACACACACAAATCATTTATTAATTAAGCTAAGGTGCAAACTATATCACTTAGAAATTCAAATATTTCTTATGCTAAATTTTGGAAAAAAAATACACACATTTTTACCTTCTAATGTTATCAACTAAGATTGTCAGTAATTTCAAATACAGCAATAGTGATGCACATTGAATATACATTTCAAAAAAATAATTATATAATAACATAAAATCAAGTTACAATTTTACACATTCCTTTTTTTGTTATAACTTGAAACTCTTTGTCTAGGCATTGACTAATCTAGAAGTGAATATTACACTTGATCCATATTATCAAACATCAATTTTATTATGAAAGAAGAATAACTTTAGAAGGGATCTTAACATCTAGCAAGATATAATGACAAAACAAGACTATTTTTTCTAGGTTATTGATTGCATTAAATAAAATTTTCTACTCCATGGTTTTCCAATTTTCTAATAGTTGTCATGATACTCCATGTATAAAGCATACATGCTTGAACTACCCACAAGGAAAAAAAAGTAGCATGGTTTTAATTTATTTCACATGATAATGCTTAAATTAAGGAGTGGTTTAAATCAACAATTTTTTATTCTAAATTCATCTTCTGCATATATTTATCGACAAATCAAAAACATGAACATAATTATGGAAACTACTTTTCATTCACAATTAAAATGGCAATATACCTTTTTGGCATGGTTATACTACAAATATTACATACGAAACAACGGTAATTGACCCATTATTTACAAAACAATCTCCATTTGTCTTCAGTAGAAGCAAGTTTCTTGAACAAGAATAACTAGTTTTTATCATAATCATTTTTTCATGGTTTCAATATGTATTTTGACAAAGTAATTCCTTTCTATGTTGGCTTTAGATCTTTGCTAATTGCATAGCATGAACCCAAGTATCGTTCTATCAAGAATAAGTTTATATATAGCTCGCCTTAGTTAGATCTTTTCTTTTATCAAAGCTTGAACTCTACTTCTTCTTTATCGTTTAACTTGCTTTTCTACTAAGCACCTTCTTGATTGACTTCTCTAAATCCACTTTTATCGTTAGATTTTCTTAATGCATTACAAACACATGTTAAGAGCTGACATAAGCTTTGCCACACCCCCTTAAAAAAGAATTTACTTTTAGATAAATCATTTTTATAATATATTATCAATTCTTCATTGTTTGCAAAAATAAATTAATTTTTTTTTTAAATTTTATATTTATAAAATCTAATGCTTAATTGTTTGTTTAATAATACTCTATAAAGGGGAACGTTCGTGCTTATCATCAAGTTTTTAGAAGTAGTTTACTAATGTTTAATGTTAGAAATGTTATGCTAAAAATTTTATTTATTTTTTTGTTTAAAAATTTTTAATTATTGAATAAACTTTTAAAAAAGTATATAAGAACAACAAAAAAATTTTAAATTATATTTTTATAGAAGAAATTTCAAGTTGCTTTAGTTGAAATAAATTTTTACAATAAAGAAAAATATTAATGTAAGAGATTATTTAAAATTTTAAAAATTATATCACACTATGCAAAAAAATGTTATCTTAATGGTATAATGACTGAAAATATAGTATTATAAGTAAATAAAATAAAAAATATAACTTGAAAGTGTGGTTCAATAGACTATATTTCATATATTCAAAATTCTCTTTATTGTTATAATCTTAAGAAATATGTTGGCATATCAAATTTTTCAAATTACTGAAAAAAAATCATCATAGAAATTAAGCATTTAAGATTTTAATTAATATGTTAACATTTTAAAGAAATAACACAGCGATATATTACATATCATAAGCAAGACAAATAAATTAATTTGCAATCATAATAAATATATTAACCTTGAAATTTTTTGTATAATATTTAATACTTAAAACTTTAAATAATAGAATAACAAAAATAATATTACAATAAAAATAAAAATTCATATAATGTAAAATATTCAATCTACACAATATATACATAACATAACCATCAAAACTAACATATATAATAAATTATCATAACTATCCAATGTGTTAAGCGACTACAATAAAAAGGGTTTAAAAATAAGCATTTATTGTAGCAAAACTAAATTCTTTAAGACTATTTCTTTTTTGATAATTTTTTAATTAAAATAAAAATTGTTGATGGAATCAAAATAAAAAACAAAATTTTATAAAACTTTTTTCAAAAAGTAAACTTTCTAAAATTTAAAAATTGTTGCCAAAAATAAAATTTTGAAAATGCAAAAAAATACTAAATTACTATTATTTTTAAAAAAATACTAAAATTAATCAAGGTGACGCCTGTATAACAAAAGATGGAATGATCATAATATTGAACTTTATGAAGATGTAATTTTATACTTGCATCAAAATTTTCATTATTTAATATATTAATTAAAAATGTACTAATAATTTTCTACATTGATGTAATTGATGAGAATAGAAATTAACATTTTTTTAAAAGTTAAAAAAATTAGTATAACAAGATTTTAAAAAGTAATATCTTTAATAAAAACATAGCATAAGTAAAACTGACTTAAAAGATACAAAATATAAACCATAAATAAAAAATAAATTAAAAAATAAAATTAAGCATTTTTTATTTTAATATATACCATTTTGTATAAAAAATTCCCTAAATGTTTTATGTAAATATTCTTGATGTCATTGATAAAAATATTTTTATAATTCAAAACATATAAAAAATTTTATGATTGTAAAATATCTAATATGTTATAAACTATCGGATCTCAAAAATTATAAAAACATTTACTAAGAGAAAAAATTAACTTCATAGAAATAAATAATTAACAAAAATTTTTAAATAATAACAAATTAGAACTGAATAATAACAAATGAAAATCATTGCCTTATCCTTAAACTAATAGTCTTATATGTGTTATTACAACTTGGATAGTATTATATAATCAAAACACATTTTGTTACTTTAACTTATAAATAAATCAAAAAAGAGTGACAAATTAAAACCAAATAAAAATGATAAGAAAAAAGAAATGAAGTTAAATTATAAAAATATTTATAATGTTTAAAATTTGTACATGTCCTAAAGATTTGTCCACAATTGTTTAGTTATAGAAAACAGTTTTTCAACAAATTAATTTTTTTAAGTTTAAAATGTACTGATATTCAAAATCATAATAAGATTTTTATATGTTAAAAAAGAATAATCCAATTACAAAATTATTTTCATAATTAACATAATAAAATTACCCAAAAATAAACCATATAACAAATTTATTTTAAATAAAAAATGTTAAAATTATATGACATACCACGTAAATAAGTAGTGTTAGCATCTTGCAACAAGTTGATGCTAAGGTCATTCTTAATAAAAACTTATAATACATTTGAAAAATGATTATCATCATACCTATTATATTTTTGGGTTTTATTATAAGTGACTAAATTATGTCATATAATTTATAACTATAGTATTCAATAATGATTTGTGGTAAAACATTTGATTTTGAACTTTGGTTTGCATTGTCAAGTGTAACAAACCACCCTCACATACCATTTTAAATTCCTCAAAGTTATTTGCTTCTTTTATTTGTAATTATAAACTATTCTTAGTTAACATAACCTAAAATTTTTTATAATTTTTAAATATTTTATTTAATTCAATATTTCTTTTGACTATAAACTTTTATTTTTCTATAAGTTATTCTTTTAAATTTTTTGTAAAATTTTTTATTTTTCTTTTTCATTCATAAATTTTTTTTTTGCATTATCTCATAAAATAATCCTTCTTGCAAATTTAATGGAACAATATTTTTGCACACTTTTTAAATATTTTGCTTTTTCATATTTGTTTTATTTTATTATATTTTTTAATTTTTTTAATTTGTTCACATTTTTATATTTCACTAGTTTTAAAGGATATCTCAACTTATTTTTGATATATGATACATATATTGTGAACATTTCTGAGAACCAATGATCTCTATTTCTTAATCATGCACTATGAAACTATTTTTTCGTAAAGTCCTTCTAATTTTCATGCGTATATTTTCTTATATGTCATACTTATGAAGCTCACATTACTGTGAAAGGACTTTTTGATAGCTATGTTGGTAATTGTAAAAACAGAAACATTTTAATTATCTTAAATATTTTTAGTAGTTTACATCTCATATTTATTATATTTTAATAAATTAATAATCCATGGAAAAACTAATTTTCTATAAAAACATGTTAATTACTCAAGATTAAGTGTACGAAAAGAATTTTATTAGTAATACAACCATTCTATAAGAATTTTTAAAATATAATCTAGTTATTAAAAGTATTGTTTATCATTTTAGAAATAATTAACTAAGAAGAATTAAAGTGATAAGAAATAAAAATTTAAATGTAGAAAAAAACTCATTGTACACAAAAGTTGTCTATAGGACAGGTCTGTAGAAGTTGACATCATTTGGGATTCGAAAAGTAAAATATTAAAATTTTTTGCCTAATTAGTTGTCCATTACATTCGAGGCAAGTGTCTTTTTAATCACCAAGTGTTTTGGATTGAATGACAATAGGCTTACTATGCTAATGATTGAAGTAGACTACATCTCATATCTTAGAATGATCCAAGGTGTCTGAAAGCATCCTTTGAAGTAAAAAAAAGAACGCTTAGCAAATTAAGAAAGTGTTCGAAACAATGAAGGTGGAATTGTACTTCATTTGTAATTAGGGTAACCAAAGAACCAGAAAAATTACAAACATAATAGGCCAATCAGATAACAAATAAACATGATATTCTTATAATATTCCATTATAAAGTAGGACTATATTGAACATGGGTAAAACTCAATTACCTTACATTCATAAATTATTAAAGGCATAAAGTTTAATTTTTTTCATGTAAAAATGGTAAGATGCTAAATTTCAAAACCTATTATGCTACCATGAAAATGCCATAAAAATAATAGTAGAAAACTTTTCAATTGCTCCTTTCCCATCACATAGCAGTTGAAATGTTAACTACATTATCTTGATAAATTATATTATCGTTTCTAAACAATTGAGCCTAAATAAATACTATTCAGAATTGTGCATTGTCAAACTTGAATTATTATAGCTTCACTCTTTTACTAAGTAAAGAGGGTACTATTTATAATAGTTTCACATATAATTGTATTGGTACAAACTATTTGATATTTTTCTATTAACAAATTCATTGAACTATTATGATTGCCAAATTAGGAGAATCCCATTGTACCCTCTTGAGCTTTTTCCTTAAAGATTATAACACAATTCTCATAGGTGCACCTTGCACTATGTCTCATAAACTTTATGTATGTTGAAGGAACATTAAGGGTGCAATATTGCATGAGGCCAGTTTTTGTACCTTTTTATTTTAAAATATATAGGAACTACTTTTTTGAAAAAGATTTTATCACCTTGTTTTCAATGATAAATACGATTGATATGGAGATGGCTTACGTAATTAGTAGACGGTCACTACAAAAAATTTTATGCTTCAATTTGATGTTATGATAGGTGTCGAGCCATCATTATTGTTTGCATTTAACATCATTCACTCAGGATTAGTAGTAGAAGATATAATTTAGTTTTAAGTATTTATGGTTACATTGAGGGTTTATATTTAGGTTATATCACCTTAAGAACTTTTTTCCATTTGTTTTATTTACAATTTTATATTTTTCACTTTTTTTAACTAGATAATTAATTTTAAGCAAGTTATGCTTTATTAAAAAAATAAAAATTTCCGACTATGTCATAGCCTATTTCTCCTTATATTTTATGAACATTTTGTTCTTATTATGTCATTTTGTCATTAATTGATATTTTTTAATCAATTTAAATAAAAATCTTTGAGGAGATTAGATTTTAAGTTTTTACAAAATAAATATCAAATTTCAAACTAAAAATATAAAAAATGGAATAAAATTAAACAACAATGAAAAACAACATATAATTAAACCATAGTTGGCACATTAAAAAATGTTTTATAATATCTTAAGTTAAAGATTAATCAACATCATAATACAGAAAAAATTGTTAGCAAAAGTTAAAATATATTAAGAGAAATTTAAACATAAATTACAAAATATGATACTTGTTATAACGCTCAAATATATGTGCAGCTATGTCATTAGAAAAATATTCTATCAACAAAATCAAAAAAGATCAATATATAGTAAAAGTTTTAAATAATAATCCCATAGGAACACGAGTGTTGATATTATTTTTATGAACCCATAAAACATAACACAAAAAATAATAAAAAAATTTGAAAAGTTTAAAATATTAAATTTTATTTAAGAAATGTTACAAAGTGAATATTGTAACTACTTAATTCTAATAAATAATATTTATAACAAAAAAAATATATTTCTTAGAAAACTTTGCAAAACAAGATAAAGGAGATATTTAATTCTAATGTGAACAATAAAAAAGAACAATAAATGCTTTTTTTAAAATAAAATTTTGATTTTTTAAAAAATTGATATAAAATTGGGTAAATATCTAGAATTTTCAAAATAAAATTTGAAACTAAAAATTAGATAAAATAAAATATAAAACACTAAATAAATGCATAATAAGTATTACATTAAAAGATTTGAAATTCCTAAAAATTGTGACGATTAAATTTTAATGGGAATGACTTTCACAATTGTAAAAATTATTTAAAATTGTAAAAGTTAAAAGCATTTGTTGATGGTAAAATTCCAAATGTACAATGTATCAATATAAATGTTCATAATAATTTTAAATAAGGAAGATTTTTGAAGAAAAAATATTTTTGAAAAAGCCAAAAATATAAAAATACATAAGGTTTTAATGGCAATAAAAAATCTGAAACATTTATTACTTTTTATGCAACTTGTCAAAAAAAATATTTTATTTATAAACCAAAAATATATTGAAAATTAGTTTTACTAAAACGTTATTTGATGAGGACAAAATTGCAATTTATTAGCTCCGGAGTACATGTGTGATAAATCATTTGAAATGCAAATACTTAAGAAAAAAAGTTTTACTTAAATGTAATAATAAGTATAAATCTAAAAACTCATATTAAATATTCTAATTTCTTTCACAAAATATTAAAAATTATGTGCATCAATCTCTTTTTCATAAGATTATTTTAACACATTAATAAATTAAGAAATAAGTAAGTAATCAATTCATCCAAAAATATTTAAACAAAAGGAATTGTTTGTTTGAAAATAACATTTTCCTACAACAATGTGGACAACTGCCCCATCTTTATGTTTTGTTGCATTGTCCTACACACCTAATGATTACATTAGTTAGACTTTTATGTTATTAGTTTTGTGTGATTTTAGATTTTAAAAATGTGGTATGACGACATTACAGTGTGTAATTCAGTCCATGAATACTATATTTGAGTTAATTGTAGTAAGTTAACTAAAATTCATTTTATTTATTGTTTATCTTAAGCTAAACCTCCACTCTTTCTTATTTCTTATAATAATTTAATTATAATTGAAAAAACTTTTATTATATGATAATTTTTAGTTGATATAATGAAAATTATTTTTAATATTATAAATTTGATGTATAATTAATTATATGTTTTCTTATAAATTCACATTTTATTTTCATCAATGTGCATAACTTGTATTGTGACATCATATAAACATTATGATAAAAACTTTTGATAGTTTGTTACGTTTGTTATTTTTCTTTTTAAATAAAAATTTGTTTTACTTATGTTACATTATAGAATTTTTTTCTTCTACAAAGTTATTTAATTATTATAATAGATATTTTGATAAATTTTTATTATTTTAAGTGTATTACAAATTTTAAATTTTTGTAAACTTTTGTATTTTATTTTTATTCTTATATGTTTTCATTGGAAAGGTATGCTAGTAAATTTCATTGTGTTAGACGTAATTTGAACTATTTAAATGTTTAATAATATTGATTATCTTTTAAATTTTTTAATACCATTGATGTATTTTGAAATTTTTTCTTTTATCAAAAAAATGTTTTATTAACATTTACTAAATAATTTTAAATAATTTTTTTTTGTAATTATTTTTTTTAATATTTTACATTTTTATATAATAATAGTTATAAGAATAGTTAATAAGAGATTAAAATATTTAAATTATTTTAAAATATATTAAGAAAGTATTAAAAATATATCATAAATAAGTGAGATAAATATGATAGAAAAAAGGATGTCATTATGATAATACGCCATTTCAAATCATTAACAAGACTAAATTTAGAATTATAAGTTTTTTAGATACAAAAGTTAATCATATTATATGATAATTACAATTTATATGAGTAATGTAAATAATATTAAATTTTTAATTTTTGTATAAAAATGTATTCAAATTATCAACAATAGAAAATTATCAATAAATGTAGGAAAATAGTTAACAATAATAGAAGATAAAAGAAAGAAAAGTATAAATGGCCTACATAATGAATTAATAAAGAACACAATAATAAAAAAATCATGTCAATTAAATAGTGCATAATTCCATCATAATTTAATAAAATGTTATTGATAACAAATTATTAATAATATTTGTACCTCATTTCACTAATGAATTTTAATTGTAGTTGAACTTAAAAAAATATTTTATTTTGAAGTAGTTTTTTTAATTTAAAAAAAGAATTCATATAGAATAATTTATAATCCTCATAACATTCTAATTGTGTTAAATTTTGAAATAATATATTAAATATATTAAAAAAAATAAAAATATGTTATTTAAAACTAGGCATTATTTTTAATATTTATTTTTCTACAACGTAAATAGACTTAAGGAAACATTAAAACCATGCACACTCTGCATGCATGTGGAAAACATATATTTAAAAGATTAATGGTTTTAAAATAGTTATGAAAAGTTTTAAAATAGTTTCAATTGGTTAACAAAATATAATATTTTAGTTTAAATATTGATCAATATTCAAATAGTTTTATAAAATTATATTTTTTTAATATAAGTCTAATGATGTCATTATATTTTAAAAACATAAGATGTTTTAAAAAATATATATAATTTTGGAAAGTAATTATTTAAAACTCACAACCACTATACATTAAATTAAAGAAAAATATATTAGTTATATTAAAAAGGAGAAATATATTCAAAATTTCAACATAATACTTTTAAAATGGTTTTCTTAGTCATCTTAGGTTAATAAGGCTTAAATTTAAGGAAAATAGCTTTAAAAAAATTTATATCAATCATATTGGTAATAAGTACTTAAAATATAGAAACGATATTATTGTGAAGTTGACAAAAAAGGTCTATATAATATATGCATGACAAATTTTTCGAAAAAATATTGCCTAACATAAGCAACTAATTAAAAAAACCCAAAAGGAATAAAATGACAAAAAAAATTTTAAAGGTTAATGGAAACTATTTTAGACAATAAATAATATGAAATATAAATACAAAAATTATTCAAAAAAATAAAAACTTATCTATTTAATAAAACGAGCAAAATGTTTGAACATATATTTAAAAGATTTTATGAAAATTTTAACATATCAGTTTGTGATTACAGGAAAGTGAACTTTTATATTTGTATGATATCCTAACCAAAAATGTCACAATAAATGCAAACATGGATAGCTTATCATTTAAATAAAATATAATAGAATATAAAGAGATCATTAAAAACATAAAATTTCATAGCCAAGTAAAACAAAACTATCTTTAATAACATAAAAATATATACAATAGTTAGAATATTAGCAGTATAGAACATTCAATAATTATTTGAATAAAATTTCGAAAACTAATCTTCATTTTTATAAACATGTTGAATAAAAAATATTTTAAATAATAAAATATTTCTTTTATTATTACAAGTGTTATAAATGTGTTATTACAAATATCAAATGCTTATACCATTTAAAAATTGATATTAATTTTTAAATTAAATCATTGAAATATTAACTATGAAGAATGTGATAGAAAATTATTAAAAAAAGAAAATATCTATGATATGAATTGGAAAATATTAAAAACTATCAAAGTAAAATGATGGAAGTTACTAAAATATGCAAAATAATAATCATGTTGTAGATAAAAATGTCAAAAATATAAAAATATAAAAATATAAAAAGCCATGAATATAACTTAAACCTTAAAATATTAAAATTATTTTGACATCTTATTCAAAAATAATATTCTCATTTTGAGAAGCAAGATAAACATTTAATAAGAGATGAAGTCAACCAACATGTGAGATTTGTTATAAATTATTTGAAGCAAAATATACAATATAGAATAGGTGAAATATGTGTTTAACAAATTTCTTTTATTCTAAAATTTTTGGAAAAAACATTTTATACTTAGAAATAATAATTATTTTTTCAAAGTATTATTTTTGAAATGAGATTGCTCAACTTTAAATTAAATACATAAAGATTTTTAATTTGTTCAGCCAAAACTTGTGCCAAAATCTACCCTTCATCCCTAATCGAACTTCTACTAATCACTAATTTTCATCAAAGTTAGTAAACCAAATACGCATCGATACTCCAATAAGACACCAAAGTCCACAAAAAAGTTTGAATATACAAAATAATTTGGAAAGTTTACAATTTTTGCATAAAAATATTTCTAAATTTTTAAATCTTTTAAACAAGCGTTGCAAAACAAATGGCTAAAAATAGCTTCTTTAATAGCTAAAAATAGTTTTTTTAAAAGCTAGGCATCGCAGGTGATACGAAAAAAAATCATGGTACAACTACTGTTTTATTATAGGTGCTCAAAATAAATACAGTTTGATTATAATAATTGATAAAGGGTTTATATTTAATTGTAATATGATAAGATCTAAAACATTAGATTCAAAAGCTAGATTGAAGTTGATGTTAAATGTGTTACTGTTGATCAAGGTAGAGAGGCATTAAGTAGCTTAATAAACTAATCTAGATAGATGGCTAGATATAAATAAATTGTTCACAAATATTGGCATAATCTGGATCATTTGATGGCAAAAATGTTCGATTGGCTGGTGTAAAAAAGCTAAAGATTCGTAATAGTTTTTTTATCTTGCATTGCAAAAGAGTTTAGGTGATTTATGCTTACAGTATTTTCATTAAGATTCAACCTGTTAAGGTTGGAAACCCCCTACTATTCTTAAAATGTCATGGCCTTAGTCACTAATGCATATACATAAATATGACTCCAACTTAACATAAATTTCTTAACTAATTGACAAGTTCCCCTTGATTTCTTACAATTAAGTCGGTTAAGGAGTTATGCCGTGAACCAATTGATGCAAAGCTGCTACAAGAATTGCACCTTAAAACAATAATCTATGCTTAATTGTCTCAGTTTTTATTGAGCTCCTAGAGTGCGGCTCCTCAAGACCCGTGCACATATTGCGGTCCACAAACATTGGTTATGTTCCAAATTACAAAATATAATGAAATAACAAGTTATACCAACAAAAAAGTTTAAATGTCAATGATTACTTGTAAGTTTATATTTTTTCACATTTTATTAAAACCTTCTTTTCTATCTACATTCTATCAATAAAAAACGTGCTATTCCAATATCCAAAAAAATATACCTAATATATTTGAAAAAATATCACTTAAACAAAGAAATGGAAAAATAAATAATTTAATAAAAGCTATGAGCAAATACTATTTAAAAAACATTATGGAAATAAATCAAAAATTTTAAATTTAAAAAATCCCCACAAAAGTAAAACATTAATTAATCATATGTAATAAAAAGAAAAAAAGATTAAGATTTGTAGAAATAGTACTTTACCAAAAAGAGATTCAAAACAAATGCTCTAGAATAAACATAAAATATGAAAAATAAGAGAAATTGAACAGTCAACTAATTATATATATCTTAAAAAATAAAAAAATAGAAGCTGTCTAAAAAAATAAAACATTTTGTGTATCTAATTTAGTGGTAATTAAGTCATCAAAATTTATTTTTACTAACGTAAGAGTTATAGGTCCATTATTAGAGATAAAAAACAATGAAAAATAAAAAAACAAAAAAGTGTTAATATAATGGAAATTTATGATATAACACTAAAATATATTATTAACATAAAATATTAAATGTAATTAATATTCTTAAGAAACTTAACATTTCAAAAAATTACGAAACTATGCACTTAAATTTTGTTGTTGTATTACACAAATACAATACATTTTATATAGCATTTTGTGTGAAGATTATCTTTAATACTTGATTAAAAAAGAAATTTAAAAAATTCATAAAATATATATGATTAATATTAAAAATTTGATGGTCATTATATATTAACAAAATATTTTGTTAATAATGCAAGAAAAATAAACATCATGTTGTAAATCAAGAAATTTAGAAAGTTAAAAAATAGAAAATAAATGACAATAATGAAATAACTAAAGAATAAAAATAATGTGTACATAGATTTACAAAACACTATTCATAATATCTAAATCTTAACAAATGTCCAAAGACCAAAGATGTTATGTGAAAATAAAAAATAATTAAAATATATATTATTTTAAATCATAAAATGTTAAGCAAATAAAGTGACAAAATTATCAACAAATTAATAATTTACATGATATTGTAAAAAAATATTTTGTAAAAGTTCACTCTCTGTTATATATTATATTAATTAATTTATTATTTAATTAGAAGTAGGTAAGTTATGTGATATAATTGAGTGATATAAAACATAACATTCAAACCAATAGTGGATTAAAAATTTCCCAAGTTATAAAAATAAAAAAACTACATAAAATATTTAGAAGTAGATAATAGACATAAAATTTATTTATTTAATATATTCATGAGACAATATTTTGACTTATGCATCAACAAAAAGAGTTTTATTATTATTACAAATAAAAAAGACTTAAACGTTTAAACTATATTATTTTTAAAAATAATAAACTCTATAAAAAGTAATTATTATTTAATTTAAAAAAAAACAGAGAAAAATAATTTAACAAAGGATTTGAATATCTTTGAAACATAGTCGCATGTAATTTTCTTTAAACTAAGCCAAATAAATTTAATTTCATAAATCAAAATTGTTATGAATTTTAACTTATAAATATTTCATTATTGTAACGCAAAACTAAAAATGTTAAAAACTATTGCATATGTTTTCTACAAAAAGTTTCTAATTCTGACCACAAATTCAAAAAAATAATTAAATCCCATGAAAATAAAAAGTTTAGA
Source organism: Vanilla planifolia (assembly GCA_023846275.1). Lineage (NCBI taxonomy): Eukaryota > Viridiplantae > Streptophyta > Magnoliopsida > Asparagales > Orchidaceae > Vanilla > Vanilla planifolia. Next base: position 2,647,121 of record JAIUJO010000055.1, on the reverse strand, counting down.
CATCTAAAGGAATTTTAAAATTTTAAAAATTTTTTTTGTTTTGGTGGACACAAAATATTATCACAATAAATAATTAATAATATTTTATATTAAAAATAATTAAATTAAAATCTTTAAAAATTGTGTAAAAAGTACTTTAATATAAAAATTGAATAAAAAATAGAAAATGATATGGAAACATTTGAATTCAATTTTTAAATCTCATTTTGTAGAGTAAGTTAAAAAAGTATTTGAGATAACCTTAGAAAAACAATATGTAGTGATTGTTCTTTGAGCTATTATGAATATGTAGTAATAACTACTGAAAGTGTAGAATTGCAATGTAGCATGGCATACATACACCTTCAGTTTGATTGAAGATTGATGGTTCTGCTTGATGGCTTGATTAACTTCCTAAGCTAGGCTCAAGTGGTTTTGCTTCAAATATTGCTGCTAAACCATTTCAACATCCAATGTTCAATATATTTTAATTAGTAAAACCATTAGACCTTTCCTTTATAGATAAGTTGTAGTTACTTTAAAAACAAATGAAGTAGTAATTCAAATTAAACCACCCTTCTTGAGTTTCATTTGACATGTTTAGCTCTAGAACACATGATATTCAATAGAAAATAGCATAGATTCAAAATATGTGATATAAATTAAGGAAATAAGTTTAAAATAGGCTTACTTTTTTCTCTTGTTTATGGTCATGTGATATGATGACTAATGTTACTTATGTATGATCTAGTTTTTGTATTAATATAATAGTGAAAATTAGAACTATAAATGGGTCACATATTCACAGTGATCTCATTATGTATATATGATTATCATTTTAGATAGAAATATAATGTGTGAACATTGTTTTACAAGTTATCTCTTTTGTCATATTCTCTTTAATGTTCTAAGAGTTGAGTTCTTCTACATATAATATTTATACAAACTCTTTTTCATATGTGCAAACATTTCATTTCTTATGAATATCCCAAGTGTTGACTAAATTGTAATTGAGTTGAACATGTGTGATATAATTTTTCATATTGATATGATTCTTCAATTAACATTGAATGAGAAACCTCTTCTTGTTAGTAAATTGTATCTTCCATGTAAGTGTAGGCATTTTCTTTTGTGTATTTGTACAACTTTTATATGAAATAGTACAAAGTACAATGTTATGCTTGTGTGAATCATTTCTTTTTGTTCATTTCATAAAGGTCTAAAGAAAAAATGTTATAATATTGTTATAGAAACATCATATTTTCTTTATAAGTATGGCTTTGTTGTTAAGCTAAAATTTGTTAACAAAAACATTATCACATTATTGTGAGCATATATGGTACAAAACAATCCTAACAAATCTACATATTATGGAAAATTAATTTGGTACTAGTGTCCTCCTTTTTATACAAGTTTGATCACCTTAGCTTATTGTAATAAATATATCATGCTTGTGCAATTTGAATGATCATTTAGAACAAAAATTCAAAATGTAAAAAAAATAAAGCTTTTCATTGTATTGTCTATTCATATATGTCATACTTGCATGATAAACTTATGCTATAAATATGTAAATATGAGATAGGTAGTTTATTAGAGAAAACAATTCTATCTAACCATTACTCTAGAATGATCTATTGATTTTAAGTTTATAGACAATTGCTAAATTGTTAATCGCTAGTTTAATCACTCAAGGAAAACAAAAAAGTAATGGCTAGTCTAATCACTATAGGAAAATAAATAATTCTATTCGACATACTTTAAAAAATGAGTGATTCATCAAGAATATAAGTAAGACTATTTTTATTTCTTAGAATACATTGATGAACACATTTCATTCTTTTATAATTATTTAGATGATTATAAGTATAGTAATATCTTCATCTACATTTTTGTATTATGTCACTTTTGTTAGAAATGGATTAAGGTAAATGTTGTAAAACGTTTTTTTATATGTTATAAATTTTGATGTTTCATCCACCATAATATTTGTTGTATTATGATCTAGGTTGGCTAATCACTGTATGCTCGTATGTTGTGTAGAATTAGTGATTGACAAAGTTATTGCAAGGATTTCTAATATGTCAACCTTATAGCAAATGTTGCTAGTTTAAAGAAATCCTTCCTTGGTTGACTGTGGTTTAAAAAAGGCTTTATGTTCATGGTAGACCCATTTGAAATCATTTATATGCTTTATGTAGTTTTTTCAATTTGTTTTAATTATTGTTTATCAAACAATTGTATGTTTATAAATGTAATGAAGTATTTCAAATGATCAAAAAAAATTTTAAATAGCAAAAATCATTTATGTTAATAATTTAAAAAGACACCATTCTCATCCTCTTATAACTAGTGTAGTTCTTTCAACTGTTGTCATTATGGGTTGATTGAAATGTCGAAGTTCATAATACAAGGTCATTCTGTTGTATTTTTTATGGTGAATTGTTTCCGATATCTATTAACATTGCGGATTGTCCTCCGTTATTTCTTTGGAAACATTAAACATCATGGGAAAATGCTTTTAAAGTTTTTTTTGAAATGTAAACTATAATTTTCCGAATTGTTTTGTCCATCCTAGCCTTATTCTTGATGATAGGGTCATAGATCATGTACGATTATTCAACTTAATGCAAGAGCACAAAACTTTTACTGTTTGCTTTGTCTAATCACAAATTTTCTCCTTTTTATAAAGAAATGAAAGATTTAGGTAAGCTATTTGGAGATAAATTGTTTCAAACGTGATTTTATACTATGAAGAGGAGAGGTTAAACAAATAGAAAAGGAACGCAACATCATGTACTCCAAAACTAAGTTTGTTAATCAAAGGTGCAATGTGTAATTGATGTCTTGATGATATCTCACTTGTTTAATGTGATGATAATTTATCTAAATGCATTAATTAATAAGTAAATAATCAATTATGCCAATCAACATTATGCTAACTTCAAAGTGAAATGAAAAAATGAATGAACAACATATTCAAAAGTTATTAAAGGAATGAAATTTTTGAAGTAATGGATCACTCTAAGAGGCTGCATAGTCACATATCTATTTCTAAATGACATACGAAAAAAGCATGTTTATTGTCAAAACAATTATGTGAAAGTAAATATTCCTTTGATGCTTTTAATTAATAGAATATTCTATTAAGAAAAAATGTATATGTCAAAAAAAATTATTCCCATATGTTGCAAAAGGAACTTATTTCATTGAAGGATAACTTTGCAAAAGGAACTTATTTCATTGAAGGATATCTCACTTAACATGTTTCTTCATGCACACAAGCTACTAAGATGTCAATTTGAGTGAACATTTTAAGACTATTAATAATTCATCTCATTTATGTATGGCTTCTACCCTTTGTTCCAATCGAATTTGGAACATTCGCCTATGTTGGAACACAACAAAGCAGCTACCAATTCATTGGTTTAGTACTTCACTTATTAACGTGATTGACTAGGCCAGTTTAAGGTAGCTACTGCTACTTTAAATCTTACAAATCCTGAAATTTCTTGAGTATGTATTCAAGGTATTTCAAACAATTGTTTTTTTAAAAAAATCTAGTATAATAACTTACCTAAAGTTGGCAAAGGATGCCACAAAAATAAGCATTAGCTAGCTCAAAGCAAACATTAAAATCAATTTAATAACTTTTAGGATCATCTTGTTGTTCGTATCAAGGAATAGTGTCATGTAATTAATGGACAATATATCAATGAAGATGTAAACAAACATCGCCAACATTAGGAAAAGATTGAAGCCATCAAAATTTCTAATTCACTTGTTAACTAATGGCTATGGAATCCATTATGGATGATCAACCACATGTCTTAATAAAAAATCATTGAGCATGTCCCTAATGTTAATGAACAAAAACTAATATATACAAGAGAGTGCAATTTTGTGACAAGCCAATTATTGCATGACCATGGCTCCTTAAAAAATTCTAAAAAATTTGAAGGATAATTATTAAGTTTATTAATTAAAAAATTCATAGGATAAAATTTAGCATTGATATGATAATCTAGATCTTAAATGTTTTTGTGAACTTTAAAGGGATCAACAACCTTTATTTTTGAAACTCAAACTATAGAAGAGTTTAATCCATTGAAATGTCAAAGGATGAGAAAAAAGTACAATATTAAAAAAATGAAATAGCCCAAAAAGTATTAGAGGATGCTTTTAGCTATGCGAATTTTAGATAATACAGATCTTAAAGAATTAATTCTTATTTTGAAATATTTGTAGTGCTAAAAAAAATTCTTTAGCCAAGTGATTAATCAATTTTTTTAAAATGTATATTATTAGATAAGTTGTCTTGTTGGAACCTATGACTTCTATTGACAAGACATAAAAAAGTGCTATTAAACTCAATTTTTGTTAGCATTATTATTACAATCAGTCAAACAAAATATGGATTTTTTTGAAGGATTTCAATTACAATGTCGACATTAATGAAGAGTAGTTTATCTATATCAACATCAAGCATCAAGACTAGGTTTCTAAAGCTAGCTATGATTTCACCTATGATAAAAGCATGGTATCTAGAAGGGGCATACTAAGGGCGAGTCATTTCATATTGTCAACAACACTACAAATCCATGGATAATGGGTAGGGATTCCAATGAAATCACATCTTCATATGATTACAATGGACTATCTACTCCAAAACTAAAACTAATATCAGAATTTTTTGATTGCATAATTTTATGTCATCTTAAGCAATAGTCATTTTTAGTCATTCTTTTATATCGGCAAGAAAAAGTAATAAAATATTGGTTTGGAAAAGATTAGATAGGGTGCTGGTTAATGAGAAATAAATTGAACAACTTTCAACTTTTATAATTCATCACCTTGTCAGAACTTGATCACGTCATTTTCCTCCTCCACTAAATGTCATCAAAATTTATCGTTCTTCTCCCAAATAATTTTAATTTCATAATAGGTTTTTGAATCACCCAACATTTACATAGGCAATGAAGAATAATCAGAATTCTTTTTTTAAACTAGTTTGAGTAGGAGGCCCTAGCTTTAAAATAAAATGGACCTAAAATGAGCCATAAAGATCAAGAAAATCAACAATTTCAAAAATATTTTATCTTATTAAATCTCAAATGTTGTGTTGGATATAGTTGATGAATTGTTATAAGATCTCCAATTCTTCAGGGGATTTTAGGCACAAGCATTACATATATTCATATATCTCATAACTTAGAAATCTTTGTTTATTTTAGACCAAATATTCTTCAAAACATCATGAAAATAATATTCATAATGCTCATTTTTGAGTAAATATAACAAATTTTTGATAGGTTGATTTCTCTAAAGCAAACTAGTTTTATAAATGTAGAGATATTCTACAAAACATATTATAAATTTTGTAAATAGTATATTGTCTTAACAATAAAAATACAGTGGAAATTTTATTGTTAAGTTGGTTTTGAGGAATATGATTACACATATCATGGAAATTGCTTTTCAGGACACTCTCCAAGTATATTGTTAATAACCATCTTATTAATGTGCTCACAAATTTTATTTGCAATACAAGGCTATTAACAATCACTAGTAGGTCACTAAGTAACATTTTTCAACTTTTAATGAGTCTTAATCAAGGTTATCCTCTATCTTCCTTTGTTTTCATCTTAATCATAGAGTTCTTAAAAAGAAGCCCTAATAGCATTTTCACTTAAAAAAGAATGATATTATATGGAGAACATAGGTCATTTATAATTATCACTCTCTTAGCTTATGCGAACAACATAAGTATTATCATAAGAGAACATCTGTAAACTATTATTAATCTTAGTACGTTTCTGGAGCTCATACAAAACTCTACAAGGTACTTAAATATTGAAATTAAAAGTGAGGACATCTATAGGAACAAAATGAACATATTCTAGGTAAATCAAATTTGTAAGGGTTTAGAATTGCACTAAATAAATCTTTCTTTGGCTGATTTGTGCTACACATTATGTATAGGTCAGAAGAAAGAAGCTTACTTCCAAAATTTGATTGATAAAATTAAAAATAAACTTTCTGAGGTGGAAAATGGAATTTTTATCTATAAAGGGTGGACTCATTTTCATCAAGCAAGCCATTTGCTCAATTCCAATATATATTATAATGACAAGTAAACTCCTGATGTAGTTTTATAATATATTAAAAATTGAACAAATTGAGTAATGAAGAAAACATTAAGCATCACTTGACTTCTTGGAAAAAAAATTAATTTCCCATTAGAGAAAAATGCCTTGGTATTTAGAAAATCAAGAAAACGATGAAACGTTTTATGTAAAACTTAATTGCTAGATTTCATCAACAACACTTTATTGTCTAACTTCATGTCAATAAAGTACAAATCCTCAAATGCATCAAGAATGAAATCCAACACATGGACTATCATGCAAAGGATGAAACTTTTGATTACAAAGAATGCAAATAGGCCTAACTCAATGAATTTGTTGTATATGGTCTCTAACATGTGATGTGTTGTTTTGTTGTCATTCTACCAAGTTTTATTTGAGATCAAAAGAGCCAAGTCTAAAACTTAGACAACAATTATGAAGCACCAAATGCCCTTTAAAGATGTTAATGTTAACGTGAATGATATTAAAAAACATGTGCGATTAAAAAATTATCTAATCAACATAAACCTCTAACTTGCTTTAATGTGCCAACTATGTACAAATCAAAATGCAACTATTCATGATTTCTTTATTATTAGGAAGCTAAATAAGCATCGGTTACATTTGAAATTACTTTACGTATTTTGCAACTTGATACCTATAAAATCATTAAATGAATTACATAGAATATTCGAAAAGATAATAATGAATTTGTAATAGAGAGGTCTTAACCACATAGCCCACTTTCATATCATAGAATATTCGAAAAGATAACATAACTTAGAACTTTGAGTAATTAAATTATACAGTAACAAATGTCATATATGTAATGTTAAATAGAATTGTTTCTATATAATAAGCTCTTTTCTAATCATCAAAACTTTTTACGAAGATGTCGATGGAATGATTTTGAGAATCATAAATTAATTGGCAAGAACTTAGGAAAAAATAGTGGAAGCAATTAGGTCTTTACCTCAACCGAAGATCTGGATGTAGTTAAACATTGTTGGTGAGAAGTTCTGCATCAATTGAATTGCTACTGTAGTTAGAACTATTTGAAAAAATTTAGAGGAAACGAATTTAGATTTTTTGATATTTAAAAAATAAAATAACACCTAAAGTCAAGGTAATGGCTATAACAAGGGGTCTTCAATTATGCAATAAATTGCGAATTACCAATTTATATATGGATTGCAATGTGCTATTGAATTTATTCCAAGATAGTGAAAATAGATAATGGGAGTTAGCAAATTGCATGATACAAGAATGGAAACTAGTTTGCCTAAAAAAAGTGGAGCTTAGTATACAAAGAAAATAATAATGTGGCTATGTCTTTTCTAAAAAAACTACAATAAAAACTTCAACTCATATAAGGATGGAACATCAATTCTAAATAAATTCAAAGTTATTACTAATATTGAGAAATTGTAACTTCCATACATTTTGCTATCTTAGAGGGCATGACATTTAAAATATGGAATAATTTTCATATTACATGGTTGTAGAATTAACCTATTTGATATTTTTGTTAATTTTGTATAATACAATTATTTTTTTTGAAAGATAGGTACTTTTACTTTTTAGAGTTACTATTCTTGTGTATCAAAAATTAAAACATAAAAATAGTTGAATAACACTAGGTTGTGAGCACTATTCATCTTACTGCATGATTTCCTCAATACAGCTTCAACACCTAATGGATCAAAAAATTATCCAACAAAATAACTTCTATCAAAATATATTATTATTATAATGTAACATTTTTTCAAATAAAAACATTTTGTAAAGACAAATTGGCTATCATTATAACATACTATATATGGAAGCTCACACAAATTTAAAGGTTCACAAAGAATTGTAGACAATAGACTCATATGATCTATGTTGAGTATATTATCATCCTTCTACACTTGCTTATCATTAATACTATTCATCTTATCATGTAGTGGTATTGTGGAATTATTTTTGTAGGTAGAATATATAGAAGCAATATTCAAATATGAGCATAGGAAAAGTATCTCAACTCGTATACTAAATAGACTCAATCTTTACTTACATTGGACTAATATGCTTGGCATCTTTCAATACAAACATAACTTTTCATTGATATTGACATGCACATCAGACATATGAAAACTGGCAAGAGCATAACATGAACTTTGTCTTCATATTGCAATCAGACACACGAAGCTTGCCCACTTCAACAATCATAATGGATTTCTCACCATTTTCGTTGATGACATCAAGAATTTTTGTTCCAGATGTCTTACTAAATAATTAGAAGCAAAATTTAATATCTTATAAGGAAATGTATATCACATTTATTAGATGAGTAAAAAGAAGTGAATTATGCAAAATTTTGTTTAAAGTCTTGTAATGAAATGTCAAAGTCATGAATGAAAATGATTTCTAGCTATTTAAAAATTGGACATAGCCAAATTATATTGTATCATAATCATGTCCAATGAGAAATTACAAACATGAAGAATAATGCCATATTATAAAAAAATGATGAACAAAGATATGGCTTAGGCTACGAAATCCTTGTTTCTTGCTAGAAGGAATGTTGTGATTAACATAGTATTTAAGGCAAACCACATATGCACTCTTTGTCATATCATGGTCATAATGGGGATTATCAATGTACTTAATTTCATAACTTAAACAATTTTTTTTTGTGGCATAGCTAAAATCAATATAATGCCCAATGATTTATGAGATTTAGGACTTAAGGGATTAAGGACCTGGCCAATCGTTATCAATGTAGGATAGGTATTAGGAGATCCGATGATAGGATTTATGATGGAAGGTAATGACGAAAAGGATGACAACAATGGTGGAGGTAAATTCAAATCATAATTTGGATGTTAGATAATCACCTTAAATATTTAGATAACAAACAATGGTTCTATATTCCTTTAGATTAAGAAAACATTATTTCTAGAAATTTAATGCCAATATTAAAAAAATGAACTTTCTATTTGGGCCATCATAGGGCTTTAGATAGATTGTAATTTTAAACATAAATTCAAAAGAAAAAACGACTAAATAACCACTCTTAATGAAAGCATGCAAAAATCGTGCCATTTGTAAGAAAGGATTAAATAAAATTGGGAACATATAAGAAACATTAAAAATTATATTTAAATAAAAATGTAATAAACTAATAAAAATAAATAAAATTCCATAATTTAACTCAATTATTATCATAATTTAAGTTGTCTTACATCAATGAACACTATTAAGAGAAACCTTGTAATGTAGTGTTTTAAGTAAATCTTCATTAAACTTATCATTGATCTTATGATCACGTAGAAAAACTATAGTAAAATTACATGACTCCTGGAAATAAACAAAATTAAAAATTTTATCAAAGGTCAATTGTTTTTTATCGAAGCTTATTTTATGTTATTGAAATAACAATTATGATGCAAAACCACTACTTGTTGCATTGCCACATTTGACTTTTCTTCTATCATTTTTAAGATTATCTTGCAGCCCACATTATGTCTTCACATTATTTTATTGTGAATGCATGCATGATGTTAGCACATTTGCTATGTGATTTTTTAATTATTCTTAAACAATAGTGTTTTAGCAACTCCATTCATGGCGTTACTATCATGTATTTGTCAACATCATTATGTTTCGTATCGGCCAAGCAGCTCCCATAAGAGTTAAAGTTTCAAGTGACCTGTCTCTATTACTTTCAAACCAATAATTAACTACTTCAACATTTGCTGAAATTGAAAAAGGCTTACGAAGAGTCAAATCCTTTTTTAGACTTTTTTTTAACTTATTTTGAAAGCAAGTTTTCAAAACATTTTCATTAAGAATTTACTAATTTTTATGTTGTTCTTATAGCACTGGTGTGGCCTAGAATTTTTATATCAGACATATTTCTCTAAAAGAATACACTCTATTTTATAACAAATTAAATTACAAAATATTTTACGATTTTAGGCTTGTGTTATGAAAACATATTACTCTTGAAAGATGTGAGCCCTTGCATTCAATATTATAGACATAAGTGTCTCAAATTATGCTTTTGTTACACAGGTTTTTATTATTCTCAATTCATAAAATGATACATGTTTCACATTTATGTATTGAATTACTTAATTCACTAACAAATCTATTTGATTATTATGTAGAATCTTTTAATACATTTAAAATTTAATTTCTTTTTTGAAAAGGTATAATTTTTATTAATGAGAATGTTATTTTTTATTTAGGATTATCTTAACTAAATTTAAAAATATTAATCCTATTATACTTCTTAGACCCATTTTAATGAACTTTGATGTAGCCATTCAAGTAAAAAAACTTCAAGATATCGTATGGCTATTAACTATGGAAATTTCATACATAATATTTTGTGTGATGGATTTATATGGCTACATTTATATTTTTTTTTAAAAGAACTTAATTATGCTAACTAAGTGCTTCAAATTTTTGTCATGTAAGTTCTATCACTTAAGATATCCATCTTATTATTCAATACTTCATTTTTACGTTTCATCATTGATAAGTTAAAAATGTGAAGCTTTGAATCTCTTCGAACAATTACAAACCTAGAGAAATTTCTAAATTTATCCAGCTAAGTTAACTCTAAGTGAAACCCATCAATAATAAGAAAACTTTTAAACATTACCTTTTCCAGACATATTCACCTATGCTTATCTATCTCAAGCTTAATCTAAATAAAGCATTGAAAGAAAAATAAGTTGCATTTTTGTTACTCCAAAAAATGTTCTTGTCCCTGATTTAAAATATAACACTAAGCGTACTGTTTACTTTCCTATTTCTATGAATTTATTTTGATAAAGCAATTAGTCACTTCTTCAAAGTAAAGGTTAAACTCAATGAAATTTTTTAAGAGTATAAATACATAATGTAATTTCTTAGTTGGGATAACTAACATAAGAAAAGTTGTATCACAAGGTTAGTAGTGATCATTTCTTAGTTTTTTGGATTGTATTATTTATTCCTTCACCATGGTTTATGCAAAATGGATGTTTTTTATACATGAAGGTTAACATTCTGATATATAGATTCTTATGATTAACATGTTAAAAACCTTTATGAATGAAAATATGAAATTTGTTTTATAATATTTGATTTCTTCATCATTGAGATTTTGTATACAAACATGCAGTTGGAGAGGAGCAAAAAGATTGACCATGCTTTCTTTTTTTTTATTCTTTGTCCACCTTTTCTTATCATTGTGACATAAGAGTAAGATCAAAATCTAGTTATAGAATTCTCATCCTACCTTTTTCTTTGTTATTCTTGATGTCATATTTATCTAAAATAAAATTTTTCTCATAATTTTTTTTATAATATATATATATATATATTTATTAATATAATATTCAATTATTATTTATAAATAACATGCATATTACGATATGCAAATGTATAAATGATAAAAATACTAACATAATAAAAAAACTTTAGAGCTCAAAGTTTCAAACATATAAATCAATTGCAATTTTAATGTTTATTGTCATTATTGTAAAAAAATCCTAACATATTGAAGATTAATTGAAATTATGCAACAATTAAAAAGTAATAATAATTACAATAAAAATTACTAAAAATATTAAAAATTATTTCATAATGTAGAGAGAAAAAATATTCTTAATTATCTAATCATAAGCATTCTATTTTATTAAAAATTGTAAAAACAAAAGGCAATGATAGAACTTTGAGGAAGTGTTTACTAATTATAATATAATATAGATGCAAAAATAAAATAAAAACATTTATTTATGTTATATAATAGTTATGGAAATTATAACTGTTCGTAACCAACAAAATAACAAAAAGTAAACCAACTTATACATAAATTTGTAAAGTAGAATATAATATCATCTAACAAAAAAAATCATTTTTGTTAAAAACGTTGATAATATATTATCGAAAATGAAAAATGTATCACTAGGAGATAAAAAAATTAATGTAAAATATTAAAAATGTTATAAATTTTTCACAAAACAAGTTTCCAAAAATGTCACTAGTAGTGAATTCTAAACAAAAAATAGTATTTAGAAAAATGAATTTAAAAAACTAAGCGAACAGTATGATCGTCGAAGGTAAAATATTATAGTAAAATGTGCATAATAAAAATCTTTGTTAAAATAAAATTATGGAGATGATAAAACAATGAAAAATCATATAAACAAAAATAGTCTATAATTATTAAAGCTCATATTAATAGATGTTAAAAAATATTTTCATAATTCAATCATAAATTAGACTAGAATTTGCAGTTCATTTCAACAAGTCATTGCTAAAATCTTAAATTAATTGTAATAAATATTGGATATAAACTTTATCATAAGTTGTTAATAAATAAAAGATTAACCATAATTTTTTATTCTGTCACTAGTTTTTTTTAAAAGAACTCTAATTATCAATAATTAGGTTAAAAAATTCTTGTTGTGTTATGATAATTGTACCAACAACTATATCAGTTAAACCATTTTTGACTTTTTTTATACTCCTTCCTTGTGGTGGACCAATTTGGTAGTGGCTTAAAATTTTTTCATACAACATCTCTATCTAAAATGAAAATATCAGATTGTAGTGATGTTTTGTTTAGAATGTTCCCTAATTCATAAATAATGACTTAGTGAGATTATATTCTTTCACATTTGTTAGGGTTATGAGAGCCTCAATTTACGCTTACATATTTGGTGACATTTTAATTTGTAACATTGAAGGAGATGTGACCATGGCCATACAAGACAATTTAATAGCTATGTTATCCTATTGAATTCTTTGCCATAAAACATTTGAGTTTCCACATCTTTTGTTATCTAGATTCAGCTACGTAATTCCTTTGCGAGATCCACCTAAACACATTTCTTGTTTATGCATAATCTAGTTAGATTTCTAGTAGATATAATCACTTGCATAGGATTTTTGACTACCAAATCTAGGGAGTATAGCCATACCTTTTTGAAAAACTCAAATGAAACCTAAATTAAAGCTAATGTTACTTCAAACAACATTCGCATGAAACTTAAGATGCCACTAGCATGGTTTCCACATTTGGAAATATGTGTGAAAATTTCTGATTAATTGAAGCTTGAGTGAAGTGTCGATTTTACCTATTTCTTCTTCAATGAAAATAATTTTATGTTCACCATTGAAGGTTCTTGTTGGTTGATGTGGATTAGTGAATGGTTAGCTACCTAGCAAACAACCTCAACAAATGAATCGTTGAGGAAGGTGAGGCCATCTACAACTTTAATGAAGACTTGTTGGCCTACTAACTTGGCAAAATTAAATTGTGGTTGAGTGTAGAAAATCACCTCCAAGGGTCCAGATGACTCCGCTATAGCTAGCAATTAAGATAATTCATCAATACTATCACTATCTGGTGATCACAACCATTAGTCTTTTAATTTTTTGTTATTTACTGTTGTTGCTCCTGTATTTAATAGAATCATATGCAAAGATTACTTGAGATACTCAATATTAAGTAGTCATTCTTGAAGAACAAAATAATTGTGTGCATAATAATTTAACATTATTTGCCACTATAAAATGGAAAATAATCAAGCCTCCTCACATGACAACTTGTCATGAGAAGAAATACTAATTCTTACATATTTTGAGTACCATAACTAATCTATGTACAACAATTGGTTGAGGTATAAAAATTTAAGATTGGGATAAATACATGTGAATGTGGATTATTAACAACTAAAAAACAATACATAAGTTACATATTTAAGTATTTAGAATTCTAGTTCATCTAGATTCGTTATTCAACTTTCTTTATTCACAAAGGGTTCAACCTTATCAATTTGGAGTTCCATAATTCCATCTAAATAAAAATTAATTCAATAGTCTAGTTATATTCACAAATGATTGTCTGATTGATTGTGATCTTAAAAACATATAGTGCTATGCTAAGTTTAATTGTTTACTACTTGATGCTAGAAGTTGGGTACATGATCAATTCTTGAAGATAATCATTATGAATTTAGTTTTACTAAATTTTATAACTTCTAACCAATAATGGTGAACAAATATTAAAATAGTACTGATATGCATTATATATTTTACAATTATCTTGTAATGTCAAGGACTATGATGAGATAAAATTGTCTACTCACATAAAATAGTTCCTAAATCAAACAGTTGAAGAAGCTAATATTAATGACAAATTGGGTATGACTTTTTGAAGCTTGTAAGAGCTTATAACGTAGGGACACCTACATTATTTCCTAAGCTTTGTATTTAGGAATAAAAAAAATCTTTTTATTCATTAGAGGTAGTAATGTGTGGTAAGTGTGAAGTATTTTAAGTTCACATTGAAAACAATGTCACCTATGAATTCCAGCATATTTGCATGGAATTCAACAAATGGTTTTCCTCTAAGAGTGGTGTAACAAATTTTGACTTAGTCTATAACAATAATTTGGTATTACGTTCGATGATATAAATGTAAACAATGAAATTGGTCCTTGACGATAAAGCATTTGCATGTATAAATTTTCTCAGTTTCAACGTTAACAAGAGTTTGTGATGATGCTTGCATATGAATATATGATGTATAAACTAAAAATATTTCTTTCAAATAATAGATTTTATAAAAATCAAATAATAGAATTTTTTTAATTTTTCATTTCCAAACTTTTATTTTTGAGTAACTTTTACTCCAATATCAAATAATTAAAAATTGAATCAAGTTATCGGGGAACATTATGATTGCAATTATTTTTTGCAAGTAATTCACTGGTGAAAAAAATATTTAAATAACCATCAATGTTAATGATTCATATTTTCTTAAGTTATCATATATTATTTTGAGATCATCAATGTAGTTCTTGTGCAATGTATAATATTTCTTTACAAAAAAATATTTCTTTTTTTAAAATTTTTCATGCAATTCATCAATGGTAGAACATGAATCATCATCAAAGAAAATATTGTAATTAACCTCATTACATGAAGAACATTCACCTCAATCATGAGCTAATATACAAGAAAGCATTAAAAGTGTTTTACACTAGCATTTTAGTGCAAATTTCTTAAGATATAACACACAAGAAAATATTTTAACTTTTGAATAATGTTATGCCCTTATGTTCATAAGAAATATTCATAGCAATTCTATGAATTTTTCAGACAATTTCCTCAACTTTAAATAAACGTGTTGGAAAAAATATTTGGAAAGAATTTTGTCAAATAAAAATTGTTTACATATGAACATTTGTGGGTACTTGATCTTGACTTTTAGCATTTTGTTCATAAAAAGAAAATATGAAAAAAAATACAAGAAAGTAAATCTATTGAAAGTTTTAAGATATTCAACCACTGGACCATATTGAACATCCACCGCATATAATTCTATAGTCTAGATTTCATGATCACTCATGCAATAAACTTGAGTAGAGCGAGAAGGCTTCAGATCGACATTCTTTTTACAAACAAATGTGTCCCCAATCCTCTAACAAAAAGAATACAATTTATTTTTACCATAATAACACACTTTTCTACAACGCTTTGAGTAGATCCTTCCAATTTCTACTAACCAAAGGCCTTACTTTTGAACTAAATGTTGTGGCACCATAACACTTCAATGTAAGGTTGCTAGTCTTTTGTTCATTAGAATGTCTTTAGTTAGGATCTTTTCTTGCTCACAAATAAAGCTAAGTGCTTTTTGAGGAATGTTGTTACAATGAAATTAGGAAAACATTAACACCAATTTAATTTCATGGATACCAAATAAATATCACAAAAAATTTGAGATAAGAAGTTATAAAAGAAAATCATGAGAATTTTATGTTCCTGAATGTATGAATGTTCTATGTTATAGTAGTAGAAGAATGCACTTGAAGACTACCTAAAAAAATATTTCAATTAAAGTCCAATGAAAGACCACCAATTAAATGAAATAATGTTGGATGATTGGAGACTATTGAAATCCATCATACTTTTCTTAACCACGATGTGGGAGAAAAATGAGTCCTATTTAAAAGAGTTTTAGTACTCATAATTTCATTCAAATGGTTTTATGACAATTAAGTAAGACTTTGTTTTCCCTAACAATACATAAAAGTCTTCATCAATTTCCTATTCTAAACATATTGTTTGCACAACTTAAGCATACCTTACGTTACCATGGTTTACTAGACAAGAATATTGACCTACCCTATAGAAGTTATATCCAGAGGAGCATTTTACCCTACAATTCAACTCACTAATGAGATCACACATGCCATATCTCCCATGCATGTTGGCATTGTACATTGTGCGACTAAGTAATACGACTCACTAGCACAACCCTTTCTTACATGAATGACTCTACTTATCAAAGGCCATCAAATTTTATGTTTGATACAAAGTATTGTGTATCTTATGTGTCATGTATATTTCATAACTTTATCATAAAAAATGCTTGCATCAGACGTAAATCTTTTGTATAAATGCAAATTATAATTTTAACTTAATGTTAGTCAATTCAAACAAGTGTCAAAATCAAATTGATTATGCTTACTATGTGATATATTAGTATTATAACAAATTAATGTTTTTCAAACTCTACTACACAATTAAGGCATAAGTCAAGTGAAGCTATGAAAAGTATGGTATGTTCTTAACATGAATCTCTTATATAATAAAATTATCCTTATTATTCAAATGGGTTTATTATTATCTAAATAACTTCACTACTGATATGATGAATAACACTAAGATAATTAATAAGTTCCTCATGTAGTCCATGAATATGGATATTTAACAATATAATTTATTAATTTACAGTTGCCTTATAAAACTTAATCTAATCCCGATACATACATTTAATATAACTTTCATCTTATTTCTTGCACAAAGTAATCTTATGAATTATACTGATGTGAATCTATAAGCTCTTAGTTTTTATAAGATAAGCATTAAAATAATCTCTCCTTTTGACTCACCATTAGGCCCCATTGGATTCTTTAATACCAACTATTAGTTTGAGGTCATTATGATACTTTTTTTAAGGTTTGGAATTCAACTCACTACATGTTATAGATCTAAACCGAAGCTGATGGTGAATTTTAAATTATTAGATTTTTGAAATACTTTTGTAGAGCACTAGAATGATCATCAAACATTACATGGAAAGATTAAAACAACTGAAGAATCAAGGAAAAAGAAAAATAAATATGTACTAAAGAGAGATGCTAGCAAATTATGACATGGTTTACCAAAAAAAACTATGGACTTTATCGACCCTTAAGTTGTCGAGCTTAAGCCTATCATTATGTAACTACTTCTTCATAAGTGGAGAAAGGTTTGCAATTGCTATTTACATTTGCTAAAGCATAAAACCCTCTCTAGATTTTCATGAGCCAAAGTATTACCATAATTACCTTTTCTTATAAGAACTCTTCCCTCATTTCTTTTTTATAGTGTCAAATAAAACCCTAACAAACCTTGACACTAACCCTAAGAGAGTTCTTCCTTTCCTGAAGCAAAGCTCTAGATGGGACATCCTTTCTCTTAGTAAATGTAAGAAGGAAATCAATAACACAATAATTATAATTCTAAAATAAGGAAAAAAATAATAAAATACAATATATTCTTTTTTAGATATTAAATAGTGAGTCATAACACAATGGTTATTGAATCACTATTACCGAAGAATATCTTCAGTTTATTTTGTGAAAGATGTTTGTTATAACTCTCTTAAGATCTTCCTAACTACAAAACTAAGCTTTGCAAAAAAAAAAAATAGATTAAGAAAGTAAAGTATTACTAAAGTCTAGAACAAGAACATAGTAAGCTATGAAAAACATTTTATCAATTTTCAAGTTTTACAATTAAAATAAAAATTTTAATTTAAGTATTAAAATATGTACATTTTCTTTTACACATAAGTGGTATTTATTGTTGTAGCAAGTTTATTAGTTTAGCATTAGAGTCAATTTGTTATCCTTATGTTTACTTATTTTTTACTTCAATGTTTGAGAACCATGCGAAAATTTCTAAACAAATTGCTAAGCTAAACATTATGCTTCCTTGTAGGTTCATTAACCATATTAGATAATTCAATCCCTTCAACTTTTATTTTCTAAGTTCAACAAACTATAAATTTTATTTTCCAATTAGCTTCATATAGAAAACTAGTTTTTGGTCAAGTTTGATCCCCATTCATTATATGATTTGAGCTATGTTAAAAAAATGCCATCATATTGAATTTGAAATTCTTATGAAATGGTTTCGTAGTCATGATATAAAACGTCATGTTGGTGATCAACTTTTTTTCTTTTGATTGGATGTAAACCTTGAATGGTCTATAATGCATTAGATTGGACATAAACCTCTTTTAATATGTGAATATACCAAAGTTGGTGTTTTCCTTAAGATTATTAGCTTAAGGCTTTTGCTATTTGTAGAATTTAAATATTTCATCTCAAGAAAGGTGATAGGTTTATATTCAATTCTATTAATGCTTAAAATGAATTGTAAGTACATGCTTGAATCAAGGAGCAATTGTAGTTCATGATCAATCCCTAATAAAAAATAATTTATCGATCAAACAAGTACTCACTAGCACAAATAATGCCCTGAACAAAAACTCATGATGCGATTTGGCTCTTAAAAATTTTCCATATCCTCAAGCATATTTTATATCACTCGCATGACTTTTGTAAGTTGCACTCTTTCATCACGTGACAACATAGGATAGGAATCATCACTTATGTCTTTCTAGTTTGCTCAATAAAAAATCATGAATTAAGTATATCACAAATTACAAAAAATTAAATCCTTAAACAGTTTGCTGTAATCAAACTCATATTTAGCCTCTACAGCATAGGTGCAAAATATATTAACATTTTGATGATGCCATATCTAAATGTGAACAAATATTACAAAAAAGAATTGCCAATAACAGCATAAAGCTCCCTAAACGTACACGTTTTACACTCAAGAAAGGGGTGAGTGAAATACATTGGTGAAAACATTTCAAAATTCATAGATTAAAAACAAATTTGTTTTGAATTGTAGTGAATTATTTCACGCAATAAATTTGTAGGATATATGTAAAGTGAAAAGAATAAAAACATTGTTGTATAAGTTTTGCCTCTTACCAAATGAGTGAACATCTACAACCATTTGAATTGGGCTTGGCTTACCAAAACCTTTCAGTCCATTGTCATAGTAACTGAAGAAGCCATCATGTCATCTACCAAATCCTTGGAATTTATGGAATCCCTAGCCTTGGGATTTGTTTGGGATTAAATAGTAACATTTTTATGAGATACTTATAAGGCTCAAACTACAACCTCATGTAGGATGATGTGCTAAACTTGTTTTTAGCTTATAAATAAATGAGAAATGCTTAGGAACTAGCAATATATTCAAACAAATGCTTGCCAAATGGTAATATAGGTTTAGAATTTTAAATCATAGGAATGTGGGCCAAGTAAAATCTTCTGAAAAGGCCAAAGACTTGCATTAATATTTAACATGAGGGAACACAACCTAGAGAAAAAATATTTTTAAGAATTCACACCATAAATTCTCTTGAGGTGGTGAAGTAGAAAGGTACACACATAAGTGATGATCCTGGAATATCAGACAAGAAAATCACTAATTCACTTAGATAAACTTGAAAGTTAGACTTAGTTATTAATTTTTCCAAAATTTCAGTTAAAGAGATTAAGAACTTTCTAGGTTATTTGATTCTTTGTGAATGCTAGATGAGTTGAGATCTACTCTTTTGAGCCATTTGCTATCCTTCTCAAGGCACCTCTAGAAATAAATTATTGGATAGACTGTACATGATTTAGATCTCATCCAACATGATTAGATATCCTAGATCAAATCTATCTTGATCTAGCCATCCATAACTCATCCACTTATTTAGCATTAGATTTGATGGTCTATATAACCTTCGATCAGATCCAATAGCCTTAGTGCAGCTCTCATAATGGTTAATTATTTTGTTCTTACTTTATCCATTTTGAAAAAAACTATTTTAACCAATTCATAAAAGCTTTTTAAGTTGTTTGGTTATAGCATTTTACATCACTTTTCTACCCTTTTTAATGACTATTATCAAATTTTTTCTATAAATACCCAACAAGTGTAAATGAAATATCTAATGAATGTTAATCAATTTTTGAGATCTCAACAAAACACTGCTCCATATTCTATTGAGATAAATTCTACTAGAAATAAATACGACTTCTCCTTCTCAAATCATAAAATTTTTATAACTAAGCCTTGCTCATTTAAACATTTAAATTCTCGCTTCTCTTCTTAGATGTATGCTCATTGTGTTTTGTTTTATTAATCAACATGTATAGGAAGCTACACAAATTTATCACAATATTTTTGTCTTGCTGTATTTGGTTTCTCTTGGTTAACTGAACCAATATTTTTAAAAGCTCAAATTTATTTTGATCTTGTAAAAAATCAAATTTAGATTACGCTCACAAATACATGAGTTATAATTGTACTTATAAAAGCTAGTAAGTTGGATGTGAATAAAAAAAACTTTATGTTGTAATCTTTTAATAATGGTGTTTTTTTTACCTTGATTAGTGGTGGATATTGGTTTAATTTGAACATAACTACTTAAAAATTATATTATCTTAATATAATTTCTCTATTTATTTTTTTGTCATATTAAAATTTATATACATATTTATATTCGAAGGTTTTTAAAAATATAAAATTTTTCTTTTCAAAAAAATACAATAAAAAATAGCAAAAATTATTTTTAAGTCCACAATTCACCCCCTCTTAAGAGATTGACAACCACTCTTCATTTCTGATGCACATTTACCAAAACTTGTTCAAGTATTAATTTAAGTAATTGTTCATCATTGACAAGTTAATGACCATAGAAAGGCACTTGACTCTAATACCAATTAAAACATGGTTTATCAAGAGGGAAAAATTGCTAAGAAAACTTTTTTGACTTATGCGAAAGTATTTTTAAAAAAAAAAATTTCAAAAACAATTTTATGTTGTCTCTTAACCTCAAATAAATCTTTGTGAAACATTTCTGTGTAAATGTTACTTTTTGGCAAAATATATTAATTATATTTCAAATTTTGAAAAAAAATTTAAAATAACAAAATTGGAAATTTTAAGAAAGTACAATAATCATTGGTGATTCGAATCACATTAAAACCTACAACATCTCCAAATAAAGGCTGTGAAAAAACAAACTAATTAGTATAAGACATTTAAAAATGATGATGCTCACAAAAAAGAAATAAAATAAATGGGCTATAGAAATCCTTTAAGGAAATGAAACTTGTAGAAAGAGAAAAAAATATAACAAGACATTTGATTTTGATGCATATGGTAATCCTATGCTCGATGAAATATATAGTAAAGAGCAAATATATTTTTCTTTTACTTGAATGAAAAAGAAAGGAGTGTTAGAGCTAGAAGAATGATGGGCACAACAAATGGAAATAAGATTAGCATAGGTTTCTTAGGCTTAAATTTTATTGGATTTTTTATTGTTTTGACAAAATTTTATGTTAAAAAATCTTTTATTTATAGACATATTTCAATGACTACAAGAAGTTATAGAACAACCTAATTACTCACTATGGGTAGATTGGCTTGAATTCAATAACTATTTAAAAATATTTGTTTATAATAAATAGTGGGTTGGGTAGCTGAATGGTGCTCATAAAGTGACCATTACAATCCATCAATCTTCATTAGGATTGTTTGAGCCTAGAATAAATTAAGAGAAGTAAGAGCTACATGATGGATTTTATTCTAGATCATTATATTAAAAATTGCATAATTAGATAAAGATAAATGACAACCACTTAGCTATTTTTAATGTAAATGATTAAATTGAAATTTAGGAAAGGAAGGTGAATCTTCAACCATTCAGTCTTGAAAATTGCATGACAAAAAGACTTAATTTAAGTCTATAAACTTTTGAAAAAATGATGACTATTTAAACATTTGATCACGATGACTATGAGATCTAGCAATTGGTTTTTGATCGATATGTTTTCTTAAGTAAATGAATTATAGATCATTTGATCTAAACACAAAATCAAATAGTGCACATTTGCATCAAAATTTTTTAAGTGATATATGCAAAATGACTTTGTATCCCAATGTGCCATATGAGTATTAAGCGATTGGTTTAATAATTTTGACCGAAAGTATGATGTAGAAGACCTTTCTTAGATGGGAAACTACTACACTAAGAGCTCTATCCATTAGCTCAAAAATTTGAAGTTATGACATTCTTAGCAATGTCTCAAACACTCATTTACTTGTCTTCAATTGTGTATTTAGCCATTAATAAATTAGTTGAGCTCTATAATTGATTGGACTACTTGACGTTGAGATACATCATTTGAAACACTCAACAAAAAATATTAGTAATTTTTTTATCATCAAAATATAGCGTAAGAAATAATGGCTCAACAAAACTAACATGAGAAACAATAAAAGTGGTCAGAAATAATAATTTTTTGTTGAATAATTACTTGAATAAATAGAATATAAACAAAACAAATGAATGATAATAAAATTCTACCATACATAGTCATCTTAGCTCTCGTCTTGCTTTTCTGTATTGTCATACTAGGGTCATATATTATAGGCATATGCATTACATAATTATGCACACATCTATCATTTAAATCATCTTTTGACTCAATCTACATATCAAAGCATGTTTTTCAATATCATGAGTCATGTATTAAAAATTGGCATGCTTCTTCTTGTGCATTGATTACTCCTAAGAATACTAAGAAGCATTATCTATGTCCAACAACTTATTTTTGTAGAAACATAGTAGACTTCCATTAATTAATGGTTACATTAATTATTTCAATTTTTTTCTCTTTGATTAAATAATTATATTTCTTTAAATAAATTAATAATTTGTTCCTTTCTATTAAAAATTTATTATGGTTATCATGACAAGAATATTTTTTGTAAGGTATAGAGTTAAAGTTTAATGTTTTAAGTTTTTTATTATCTTGAATATCGTGTGTATGTTAGTAATTTTGTAATTATTTTTTCTATAATATTAATTTTGTTTAACATATAATATAATGAAAGGATAATTGATATTACGTTGTTTCAATAAATAACTTTTTTCATGATAATATTTATGTATTTTTAATTTTTATATTGGTAATATTTGTTTTTTGGTTTAGTTATTTACTTTAATATATTTCTTCAAAAAACTAAGGTCCTTCAATTTATTTTAACTAATTTTTTATAATACAATTAATAGCAAAACTCATTCATTGTAGTCATATTTTATTTGTTTTTTTGAAAAGTCAAGTTTGTATTTTATTTTTCCATACATTGTAAATGTCTTGGATTTTTTTTGCTTCATTATTATATTATTTTTTATAAATAAATTTTTAATATTTTTGTACAATTTTTTATGAAATTTATACTTCTTTTTTGAGTTAAGTATTTCATAAATTTATTTTTTTAAAGAAAAGCATTCTATGTATTAGTGAAGATTTTATAATACTATCATTAAAATAAAAATTATTTCACTGTGCATTTTCTTTCTTATGTTTTCTCTATCTTATATAAAGCAAGTTGATGCTCACTAATTTAAAAAGTTTTAAGTATTGTGCATTTTTTAAATAGAAAAAGTCTTCAAGAATTTAAAGTTTGCTCATTAAATGATTATTTTTAAATCCTATTATTATAGTTGCTTAATGATTTGGAGTATTATCAAAATGATATTATAGATATGATTTTTTATGGCTATGTTGTCTATATAATTTATATAGTTAAGATCTTGAATTTTATGTATTATTATTATTATTATTATTTTTGAGATATTATGTATATAATTTTTTTTAAAATTTTTTTGAATCAAGCGTTATGCAAGAAATTTAAAAATTTATTGCTTCGTTATCATTATGTTTTTTGTTATTTTTATACTTCTATATTATTTGTCTTTGTTGCCTTGTTTATGATTTTTAAATTCTTACTATATCATTTACTAAAATTATTAACCTATTATGTAAAAACACTAAATTTTTAACTTTAATGATAATAGTTCTTAACAATTATTTCAAAATTTTGATGTATTATCATATTTGAATAGATTATAATTTTTAAAAAAATTTAATGTATAAAATAAAGTGTATTGATTTACTTTTTTAAGTTATTTTTTCTAACATACAATACTTTTCTTTCAGTTATTGTGCTATTATGAGAACCATTTTACATAGTGTAACGTAATTTTTAAAACTTTAAACAATCTCTAACATTAGTTGTTTCATTAATTGAACAATTTTTTTTAAATTAAAGCAATTTGATGTTTCTTATCCAAAAAAAATATAACTATCAAATTGTTTGCCAATGACAAAATGAAAACATAAATATGATAAAAAGTTTTCACATAAAATCTCTAAAAATAAAAAAATGTATATTATTTGATAAATAGTTCAAGAGTGTAAGCATTGTATAACTTTCTGTTTTATAGAATATTAAAAGTAAAACAAGTAAAAAATTAGGCTTTATTATTAGTAAATATTTAAAAGGACTAAATTAAAAATATAATTTTTTTTAGAAAAAATTTAAATACCATTCAAACCATCAAAAATATGAACATAATTATAAAAAAAACTTTAAAAAATAAAATATAATTTTAATGACAAATAACAAAAAAATAAAATTACTTCTCAAACTCAATTGAAAAAAATGTAGCTTGCTATGCTCTATGTTCTAGTAAGTATTATAAAGGACATTTTTGGATTTGGAAATAAAAAATGATTAACAATGCAAATATTAAAGTGATTCAATAGAGTAAGCATTGTCATAAAAAATACTTATATGTAGAAAATATAAAATATTTTAAGATGATAAAAAAGATTACCACAACAAATAACTTCAAATATTGAAAATATTAAAATAGTCTTTTGTTATACTAACAAAAAATAGTGAATATGATATTCCAAATAAAAATGAGATAAATATGTCTATTTCTTCAATGATAATAAAATATGAAAAAGTGAACATTACACTCTTAAATAATATTAAGATAGTGTCTGATTTGTCTTTTTAATATTATTTTAGAGTTGACACTATTAAAAAGAAATATTTTCAAAATTAAGAGAAAATAACAACTGACAAAATCATCAGTTTTTCCCTTGTCCATCAACACAATGTCATTTAAAGTTTATATAAGATAATGACCACTAATTTAGTTGCATTGTGGATGTTTTTAGCTTGCAGTATGAAAAGGTCTATTATTGATGAATTGTGTAAATGATTTATGTTTTTAATATATTAATATTTAATTATATTGATGATATTATTTAAATTTTTTAGTATATTTTTTGTTTTAATATTTACATTTTAAATTTAATTATTCATTAGAATTACAATTTTTAGGTATAGTTTTTATTCATAGAAACTAAATTATTTTGTAAATTGATGCAAAACATAAAATTCTTTGATATTGCATAATATTTAATATTTAACTTTTATATGAAAGTAACTTTTTATGTTATCAAAAGTTATTAATATAAAATATTTTTTATTATTACTAAAACTTTATATATTATGATCCCTTATGCTTTCTTTATTGGCAATAACATAACGTAAAACACTTCAAACCATTTTGTCTTTTTAAAATCAAAGTTATTCCATGCTAAAAATTATAATATTTCTTGAGTGTTTCGCCCAGTTACTGACATTAAGCAAATTTTTTTATTTCAGCTTGGAAGCACAAATAGTTATTGTATGTCATTCAACATATTAAATGAATAATAAAAACGTCCGTGAAGTACCTATGTTTGATGTCACAATGAGAGGCATCATCTTATGACAAAAGCGTCCATATATTATATTTTTCTAATATTTATTTTTGACATTATCATAACTAGTTAATGAATCATCACCAATGACTATCATTATTTTTCAATCACAAGATATGCATTTGACTACATAATAATTCAATTATTAAAAGTTATATTATATTAAATATTTTATTTATATAACATGTTATATATTTTACATTTTTAATATCCTTTTTGACAAAGTTTTTCTCAATAAAATATTTTATTTACGTATTATGAAAATCTCATTTTAAAATTTAATATTATGAACCTACTGTCCATTTTATTATTTTTATATTTGATATATATATTTAAATATTTAAAGAAACTCTTTTTGTTCACAATATTATTTTTTATGCCAAAATTTATAGTCGATTAATGTTATATATTTGATATGAAAGTTTTCTAATTACCTATTTTCTACTTGTTAAGAATGAAGTTCGACATAAAACAAGAAAAAATTATCTTTATTTATTCTGCATAAAATTTAGAATATTTAGAAATTCTCTAAACCAATATTTATTATTTTTTAATAACAACTATAAATGTTTTAATTTTACAATGTACAGACATATTTCTCGAGATTGCAAAAGTAAAACAACATATATTTATGTATTACGCGTGTAATTTTAATTATTATTATTTTTTACTATTGGAAAGCTTTATTATTTTCAAACTTCTCTCTTCATGGTCAACTCATAATTACAAAATTTCTATAAGAAATTATTACATTATGCTTTGCATATGGTAAACAATTATTATCTTTAATGTTTTGCTTTTTGTATTATGCTTTGTGTAATTACGGCACTTGTGTTGTTGTATACAATATTATGAACTTTAATGTTTTGTTTTTTTTTATTTTTCTAATATGTTTTTGTTTAACAAGAATAATTTTTAAAAACTATTTTGATAAAATTTATTACTTATATACCAAATTGTTTTAATTGTAAATATTTAATAATGTTAACTATCATAGTTATTATTTTGTTATAAATTTTCAAAAAGATATTATAAATAACTAAATAATTATGAAATTGTTTGGAATATGTTTGTAAAAAAATTTCAAACTTTAAATGCTTTCATGCTATGATTTTATTATTTATTAATTTATCAACTGCAGCATTTTTGTAAAGCTTGCAAAGTAATAGCATGACTTATTGACATATTTGCAAATATATTTAAAAGTTGCGAGTAACATAATTTGTTATGCTTTTAGATTTTTAGTTTTCTTATGAATATGTTTAGTAAGTTAGCATGTTTATCTTGATATCCTAAATAAATAATTTTTATTAATGTAAAAAATACTTTTGACATTTATTTTTCATTTAAGTTTTTAATGTTATTACATTTACTTTTATGAAGTAAATGTTAAAATTTTAAATATTATTTTACTTAGGTTATTCTTTATACCTTCATAGTTGTATAGCGTTATTGTAATTATAAAATTTTAATTTTTTTATATTAGATGTAGAAATCATTTAAATTTCTTAAACCCTATATTACATTATTGTAATAAAAAAAAAATTAATTTTTTTATTGTAATTATAAAATTTTAATTTCATTATATTAGGTTTTTAATTAAAACTTATTTTAATTTAAAAGACATACTTTTTCACAAATGAAACACATATAATTCAAATTTGTTTTAAATATTGTTTTAATTTTTTGCTTTACTTATAGTTTCTTCTTTAATATGGTTTTGAATTACTACAACAATTTTCTTGTTGTATCATTAAATATTTTAGGCCATTTAAATCCCTATAGCTTTCCATAGAATATTTAATTTACCATATCATTTATGTAGAAATTATGTTTTATTAAAAAAATTTTCTTCAAACGTCTGTAAATAAATTTTTGAATATTTTTTTATCGAGCCATAATTCTATTTGCTTCAAAATATTTTCCTTTTGAATATTACATAAATTAAAAAGTTTTAAAAATTTAAGTTGTGGAAGGCAAATAATTCTAACTTACAAAGTTTGTTTTGCTGTTTGTCAAAAACAATTCTTTTAATAATGAGAACATAAAAAATTTTAATGCCCAAAAAACTCACATAAATCTTCAAAAACATGAGTTTTACAAGCTTTATATTTTCAATATTGTAAAATTTTTAAATGAATGAAAATTATGTTTTTTTATTTAAAATAACTCATTTATGATTCTTAAATTAATATATGATATATAATTTTGAACCTTTGCCATATTTGAACACAAAAGAACCACTTCTTGATATGTTATTTAAAGAAATCTATTGAATTTAGACTGTCTTTTATCTTAATAGCTTCATATATTTTTGTTCTTTCCATTGGCTTATAAAATTTACTTATTCACTTAATATTCAAATAAGTAAAAATATTTTAGATTTTTTTCTTGATTATTTTATATATTTTTATTTTCAATTATTATTCACTTTTACTAACATCACAAAGTATCCTTTTATTAGCATTTATGAAATTTTTTATATATTATTGAATAAAAAGTATATATTTAATAAAATATCGAATCAATATATTATAAAAATATTTCTTATCAATTTAAAGTCAATCACTGAAGATAAGTTTTTCAATGATTTATAAATTATTGTAAACAAAAAATTTAATATTCTAAATATCTATTGACCTTGATATTCTTTTATGTAAAATTATTATTTTTAGAATTTCATCAAGTGTTTTATAAGAAATCATAGTTAAAAATAAAAATATTTCCAAGATGATATTCTTTTTATATTTTTGTATTTTTTTTGTTATTTTACTTGCAATTGAAGCAAATAATTTATGTTTTTTTATCAAATATTTTTTGCTAAATTAATGGTTGTTATTTTATAGTTCTATGAGTTTGTTTCAATGAGAATATTTTGAAATTTTGTTATGAAATATAAATAAAATATTTGAAAAAATAAATATTTTTACCACTTATTAACAAAAAATTTTTAGAATTTAAATTGAAAAAATGAATGTTATATTGACATAAATAGTTGAAACAATTAAGTTAATTAAAGATTTCTAATATGAGAGTTGTACACACAACTTGTTAAAAAAATTTAAATAATACAAAAAAAAACAAATATAACGTAAAAAGCGAGAATAAAGAAACAAAAGTCAGCATTCTAACAAAAAAAGTGAATGAACTATAATTGTGAAGTAAAATTAAACAACCAATTATGTTAACATGCTAGGATGAGAAAGATCATCTTTGAAATTAAAAAAATATTCAATAGTAAAAAAACCTAAAAAAAGTCTAATAGTATAAGAAATGATACAAATTTGAAACATTAAAAAATATAAAAAATATTACATTACTAAGTAATGATAAGCAGAAATAATTTAAGAAATAATACTAATTTAAAGTATTTGAACATGAAAATGGAGCATATTAAATATTAAACAATATCTAATATTTTTAAACAAGAATAATAAATAAGATTAAAAATATGAAAAAATTTATAAATTATTAATAAAAAGAATCTTTAATTTAAAACAAGGCAAACATGTTTTTATAAACTAAAAAGCATAAGTTTTAATGTAAAGGATAAAAAGATACCGCTATAAAGAAAAGAGCTACACAAGACAACACACATGATGGATAAAATCTAATGTACTATCAATAATATAAACCAAGTTCTACAATGCAAAATGCATCTTGTTGTCTAGATGTACAAATTGGAAATGATCAACGTGACGTAGTGTGGACAAATGGTAAAGCATGTTAACAAGTACATAAGTATTCTTTATATCCATCTTGAGCATTTGTATTACTATAAAATATATATTGTACTAATATAATTCATACATGTTTATATTAATATAAATATTCCTTAATAAAAATTTATTATGTAGATTAAGTAGAATGTGGTCATGAGAGACATGCATTTATTATATTATTTGTACTATGTGTTAAGTTGTGTGATATTAAAAATTCACAAAAAATTATATCATATGTTGTACCATAGATGTAGTCATTCGATAATTGGATAAGAAGCTAATAGATGTTAAGTATGTGATATAAAGTTTGAAATCTTGTATAAATATAGTAAGATCATTACCAATCTAGAATCAGTTATGAGCTAAGAGTTGAGGACATAATTTATAGATTAGATAATTAATTTTTACTTTTATGATCTTAAGGTCATACTTGTACCATCAAATTGGTTTAGTTCAAATGCGCATTATTGTAAAACTATACTACATAATCGTATGAATATGATCAATTTTACAAATGATTTTCAGATAGATTTCTATCATTCAAGAATAATATTAATGTCATTCCATTATGATATAGACTTATATATGTGTTAGGTTTGAGTACCTGAGTATTTGTTGGGTTTATTTATGTAATTTGTGTTTTATCTACTTTTGATGTAACAACCATCATTCATTATTACTATTGTAAGCTTATAACATTTTCTTGATAGTTAAAAAAAGTAGGTTGGGTAGATTTTTCTAAATAGATATTAAATGTACTTGTTTAAGTAAGATGCATCTCAAGTATTAAGGATAAAATTTTATAAAAAATTTAAAGTGACTCAATATATAGTACTTTAATGCAAAAAATAACTCTAGCTTTAGTTACTAACTAAAAAATAAAGGTTATTAGAAGAGCATTTCTTCTTTATGACAATATCTTGTAATTCCATAGACTGTTGTGCTCAGAGCACTAAAGATAGAAAAGGTGACTAGGGTATTTTTTTTGGGTTAGTGAAGAAGCTTGGCTTAAAGAGTAATAAGATAGTAGGATATGATTTAGAGCTTTGTTAAGAAATTAAAATGGTGGATGAAAAGATATGAGTGCTAGTGAAAGTAAGAATTTGTTTGGTTAATGACACTCTTAGCGAAAGGCCTCTCATATTTCATCCTTATCTTTTACAAGAGAATTTATTTTCAACTTTTTTTTAGGAAGATCTTTCACTTTATATCCTTGTCTCTCACAGGAAAAGTTAGAATCTCCCTAGGGTTGGACATACACACTTTTTTTTACAAAGACGAAAGTATACAGAAAAAAAGAAAATTTATTTTATTGTTTTCATATTATAAGGTACTTCCTTTTTATATAGTCTTTAAATCATCTTCAACAATTTAAAGGAAAAGAAAAAATTTATAAAATTATTTGAATTAAGCAATTCTTAAATTGGCCCTATGTTTTAGGCAGTGGCAATTAAGCTATCCACATGATGTAGACATATCTGTGCCTCGTATTAGTCTTATGTTTTGTTGAGTAGCACTGGCAGATATGTGCTGAAGCTTCAGGTCCACTTTTGGGCAATGTGGGTTCAAGAGAGTCAATTAGTCAATTATTCAACACGTTTGTTGATCAGGTCGACAAAGCTCTAGTGGCTTATGAGGTCGATGGGTTGGCACCAGTCGTATGGGTGTGACAAAAGTGGCTTCAGTAGCTGTTCACGAGGATACTAATGGTGACAAATGATGGTGGAAGACGGATGACAGAGAAAACAACCAAGAGAAAAAAGATTTAGTATTTTTAAAGCTGATTTCATCCAAATTTTGTACTGACAAACTTCTTGAACTACTACGACACCAACAATTATGTGCTTGTGAGCTATGTTTGATGCTCTTGTCACCTAAAATCCTTTTATGCTGTTTTTAATTTATCTTTACTATAATTTAGCAATTATTTTAGAATAACAACATTATCACATAAAAGTTTACCAATTATGAAAGTGAGTTTCAAAAAGTTTTTTATAAAGTCATTCAAGAAAACAAAAAAAAAATTTTGCGAAGCACTTGTTTTTAATTAGATTATGTTTTAATGAAAGTATTCTGTTATGAAAGCTAAATAAGTTTTTTGAAAACAAGGTCCTTCAAAAAGTTATTATGATTAACAAGAGTTTATTACAATGGTTTAATTTATTTGTTATAATAAAAACTATGTTGAAGTATTGAAGTTTTACTTTTATCTTTTATTAAAAATTAAATGAATTTTACTGATATCTTTACGATGAGAAAGCAATGCAAAACTAAATTAAAATTTATCATGTTTAAAATTGTATGTCTCACTATTTCTTGTGGAACTTTTTCATATTACTTTTTACATGTGTTGACACATATTTTTAGTTATAAATATTTTATTTTGGTATTAATAATTTTTTTAGTTTATCATATTTTCTATATTTATTTTTTAATTGAATAAAACCTATCCTTTGAAATTATTAAGAACTTCCTTATAACAATATACTATAATTGAAGTTTTCATTGCATAATCATTTCTCCAGGCACTATGAAATTTTTTTTTTACATAAAAAATTAATTTGTAAAATTATCATCCAAATTGTTGAGGAAAACTTTTTTTAATTTTTTTAACACAATCAATAAAGATTTTTACAATAATTTATAACTTTCTATTTCTTACATATTTAAAAATTCTTTTTTCTAAATAGATATGTATTGTAGTTATACTGCTATAATTGTTTTTTCTTTTAAAATCCAATATTTAAGTGTTATAAATAATGCTTCGAGAATATAATTTTATTTAACATCCTACATACCTATTTTTTATATCTTTAACAATTTTTATTGTGTTGATTTATTTTTGAAGGTTTAATTATTAGGAATAAATTTTTAAAATATGAAACTCATAAAAACAGTTTCAAAATTTTCATTGACGTAAAATTAGGAAATTTTAAATTAGCTTTAAATTTCATTTTTTTTCCTTAAAATATTTTTTTAAATATCAACAAAATGAATTCCATTGATGTAGAGGACTTATTTTTTTTATTAATGTTAATCTTTATAACTCTAAAACTATTTTAGGGATTTTAAAGTTTTTTTGGATAATGACATATCCCTGACTCATTGACCAAGATAGTTTCTTGTAATTTACAAAACTTAATTATTATATTCCACTTAAATTTCATTATGCCGAATTTGTTTTCTTTTTCATTATGCATTTTGCAAACATATTTTCATTGTTTGTAATTATTATTACTATGATAGTATTTTTGAAATCTTCAAACTTTTCTTGTATTTAATAATTTTGTATTTTCTTTTACTACTTAACATTTACATTTCTTGATGAGAAATAATTTTGTGACATAAATTGTGTCAAGTTATTAAAATTTCAAATTTCTTTCTATTTTTTTAATGAATATATTTTAGAACTTTTAATTTAAGGACTAAAATATTTGACAAATGATGAAAATATTGCACGAATTATGCATAAATTTTTTCCTTTGACTTATTGTAATTAATCTTTATTTTGTAATGACTTTTTGAAATAAACTTTAGAATGCAATTATACCGTATCCCTAAATACTTAATGTTACACAAGATAAATCTTATGACAGTCCCATTGATGGAATAGTATGCCTTCTTTATAACTATCATATGAATGATTTAAAGTGTGCCACATGTTATTATTTGTTTGGTTTCTTTTCTGACACTTTTATCTTTCATTGTATTCTGATTTTAACATTTTGTGTTCCTAGAGTAATTATTGAGTTTTTCATTTTTAATTTTTTAAATTAATATACAAATTTTTTTGGTAAATAAATGGTACTTTTTTTAAATAATATGAACATTTGATATCTTAATGATTCTCCTTCGTGTTAGTATTTTTTATTTTCCACATATTATTAATAATTTTTATTTTGCTTTATTAATGTAGTATTTTGTTAGTAAATCATAAGAATATTCAGAATATTTTTATATTAAAATGATTTGTGTATCTAAATGATTTTTAAAAAAAAATTTAATATTTCCCAATTCCTTTTCCACATTGGCTTTTTTAGTTATAATGACAAATTCATAAAAGTTATTTAAAATGAAAAAAACTCTTTTGTGATACATAATTTTGAATACTCACTCTATTTTTCATTAAAATTAGTATTCACATATTATTCAATTAATTTTAAATACATATTCAAATAATATATTAATTTATTAATTATTTTTTGAAATTTTTTAATCATAAAATATCCTTTAATCACATTATTACGATACTATTTTTAAATATATCATATAATGGAAATGTTTTTCTAATAAAATTTTTTATTAAAATGTTATGCTAATTCCTTTGAACTACTGAAATTGTTTTAATTAAGATAATTTTCAATTTTATTATGTTTATGTGTAATTGTATTTGAAAATTAATCTAATATATTCTTTTTGGTATATGTTTGCCAATGATATGTCAGCCAATTGATTTTAAATATTTAAATAGTTTTGTTACCAAACATTTTTTATACATATTATTTTACTAATACTACATGTTATATTTTGAAGAAAAATTTTAATATTATGTAGAAATTTTTTCATTGATTTTTAAATTTTTTAAACAAATATAGCATTTAAAATTTTACACTTTGTTGTCAATGTTGGAGTTTTTATTTTGTTTTGATAATAAGGTTAATTTTAAAAATATGTATTAATCACACTATTTGAAGTTTCAATTATGTAATTCTTTTAATAGTTATATTTAATAATACTTTTTAAAACTTGCAAATATTTATGTAAACATATTTCTTATCCTTAAAATTTACAAAAAGACATTTAAATAATATGTTTTAAATGGTTTTTTTAATCTTAAATGTTTTTTCCTCACTAATTTTATTTTATTTAGACATTTTCTATAATCAAATATTATTTATTATTTAATTATCCAAAATAAAAAACTTTCCTAACATGTTACAGATACAAGCTTTAATAATTATAGTATTTTTCTTCATATGATTTTTTATTTTTTTGTCATTTTTATAATTTTTATTTTGTTGAACACATTTATTATGCACTTTTTACTATAATAATTTACATTTGACATTCGTAGTTTTTACTTAGTTTTCTAATTTATTTTTATATATAGTATTTCTAATTTATTATTTATTACTAATATTTCTCATTAATTATTGATAAAACACTATCTTAAAGTTATATTGTTACTTTCTTTTTACAATTTTTAATAAACTAGAGTACTTAACATGATTGGATAACTAAGAATGTTTTTTCTTTTTATATTATGAAAGAAATTTTATTATTTTAAGGAATCTTTATCTTAATTATTATTACTTTTTCATTGGTGTAGAATTTCATATAAACTTCAAAATTTTAGGATTTGTTTTTATAATAATTACATCAAATATTAAAAATGCATAAAAAGATCTAAGAAATTATTTAGGGTGCATTTTGAACCTGATTGGGGTACTATAGGGAATCAAAAGGTAATAAACTTTAATTTTGTACGCAAATGGCAGTCTTATTGGACCCATCACCGTGAATTGATTTATAAGCATATCACTATCCTAGGTGAAGAAATCCTAAGGACAAAAAGGGGAGCTAAGCTCAATTTATTTAGTGTTTTCCATACCACATAAGTCACACTATTAATTAACATATATTTGACTTATTTTTTTAGTAATGTTGCCTTAATAAGTAAAATATGAATTTTTGGTGTTGAGAACCTCATTTTCAAACATAAAAATATTTGGGTTTTAATTTTCCACACATGATCATGTTGGTTTAACAAAAAAGCTTCTTGCTGTCAATATACTATAATGATCAAAGCTAAAGTTCCTTCGACTTGTTATGGATATAACATATATTTCTGAATTATCTATCTAAATATTTAATTGAACTTCCTCTATTTTACATATGATAAGCTTTTGTAATCCTTCTTAAAGAATTCGTATCTACTTTTATTTTTGTCTTAGTGATATAGGATTTCCAAACGATAATGCTTAACTAATACAAGCTATTCCATTTATCTTAATGTCTAAATAGATTTATCATCAAATGAATTATAAATAAGACATCACATGTACTATGAATAATAAGATACGAAATATGAAAGCTTTGGCATTTCTATATAGAATTGTTATGTCAATAAGTAAGACAAGAATTAAAGAATAGAAACCAAGTTAGTGGATAATATCTCTTTATGATATTTCGTAAAAAAATGGACCTATAAACCATTTAAGAAAGAAAACTTAGTTGTGAATGAATCTACTCAAGCAGTATTTGATGGAATTATGCATCAAAATAAAAAGATAGATTTGGAACACATTGAAGATT
This sequence comes from Vanilla planifolia, assembly GCA_023846275.1. Classification (NCBI taxonomy): domain Eukaryota; kingdom Viridiplantae; phylum Streptophyta; class Magnoliopsida; order Asparagales; family Orchidaceae; genus Vanilla; species Vanilla planifolia. Next base: position 2,611,172 of record JAIUJO010000055.1, on the reverse strand, counting down.
TTAAAAAAAATAAAATTAGAAGAGAAACAAAATAAGAAAAATAAAGATATAATAGCATTATTGTCAACATATACTTGACCTAGTGTTTTGTTAAAAATGTGATCATAATAGACAAAATATTTATTTTTGTGGTATACAATGTAATTCTCATTTAGTTTAAATCAACATCTGTATGTATTTTTATAGATATAGTATTTTTCTCTAAATTGCTATATAAATATTTAATTGAGCTTCTTTAATGTTATGTATCAAACAATGTCCTCACCTCTTAAAGAATTGGCAGCTTTTACTACTTTTCTCTCAGTGATATAGGATATCCAATTAATAATACCTTAATAATTCAAGATGCTTTATTTATCTCAATGTCTCAATTGATCTATTATCAAGCCAATTATGCGTATGATACTATATTACTTCAAAATAAGAAAAAGCCTAAATATTAAAACTTTGGCTTTTTTGGATGGAAGTGTTACATCAAAAGGTAGCTTAGAAATTGTAGATAAAAAAAAAATTATTGGAGGCTATCTATTTATGATATTCATCAAATAGGTAGACCTATAGGTACTTTAATTTCTATACCTTAATTTTAATGGAATATACTCAAGTTGTGTTTGATCAAATTTTGCATAAAAAGTGTTAGATTTGGAAGGCATAGAAGATTTTGAAAAAAACATTGGAAGACCTTGGCTCATTTTAAGACATATGATGTACTATTATTTAATCATTAGCATAATATTCCTATTGCCATTCACACTTCTAGATTCTTGGTGTTAGAAAATACACTTCATTTTATAGTGTAGCAATGGCCATCTAATTAAGTAATAACTTTTAATATTTTACCTTTCTAATGGATGATTCCAACAACTACAGACCACTTCGAATAACTGTTACACACATTGAGTTTCATTTTTTTAATAGGTGACAAAATCTAGTTGACTAACATACATATTCTAAATAACATTTAACTTAATGGTTCAACTAGTACCAATTGTACCATTACCATGTCATCTTGAATAGCTTGCTCAAGAGAAAAATATTTGACTATGTTATGGCAATAATTGCTCATGTTTGTCATAAAGCTTATATTTGTTTAATTACAATTTTTTTTGTCTTAAAATTCCTTGCTTTTAAAACAAATTTCATTCATTATTAGACCATATTTTGTACTTTATATTCACTTAATATTACCATTTAGATGTTCAAGTAATTAATTATTTTATATTTCATATTTCTAGGTACTTCAACATTTCCATTTTAAGAATTTTTTTTGTAAAATAGCCACGCAAAAAGTTTTTTAACCTTGTAAATTTTCTATTTCCTTGATTGGATTTTATATTTTAATCTTTTTAAAATTTTTGCTTAAACTATGAAGGTTTCATTACAATGACTCATAAAAAAGAGTTTTTTATTATTATATGATGTAAAACTTTTGAACACTTAAATTATTACATTATACTTAAAACATTATTTTCTAGTTTTACATTTCTTTTCATTTTCACTTTAATTCTTCTTAGTTAATTATTGTTAAATTGACAAACAATATTTTAATACCTAAAATTGTTTTAAAATAAAATACTTATAAAATAGGTGTATTAATAAAAAGCACCTTTCAAAGACTTAATGTTGAATATTTAGATTGTTTATGTAAAAAATTAGTTTTGACATGGTTTTCCTAATGTATTATAAATTTTAATTTTTTACTTACATGGTTAATACTATATATTTTTGGTTAATTATTCTATTTCTATTTACATTAAAATTTAAAAATTTTGCTATCAATTTTTTAATTTATATGATTTGAATGTTTTATGCTTTACATTTAAATCATACAATTTCTATGTTCTAACTTATCAATACCATTATGATCGATACATTTTTTTGTTCAAATGGCTAACCTCTTGCAACAATTTTTTTTAAATTGATTATTTTAAAAAAAATCAATTAAAATAAAACTAGTGTTAAAATTTGTCTACTTTTTTGTTCAAATTTTTATCACTTCTTTTAACTTAATAAACTAGAAAGTTGAATGTAGTATTAAACACTTAAAATTTTCTTAAAACCTAAAACTCTACAAAGACCTCATCAAAATGGATGGAACATAATTCTTAGGTCATATATGCAATGACACAAGTGCAACTATAGGCATAGATCCTTCATAGATGACCATATATCTCCTTATATTGAAGATATTTTACAAATTCAAAGCAAATCTATAAGTTAGTATGAAGCCATTTAGCCTCTAAATTTTGCTAACACTTTTTGCATCAATTATTTTCAACTATAATATATAATACAATACAATCTCAAAGGTTATTTGTATACTATAATGCCATTCAACCCACATGCAACCATGTTTCTCTATTGAGCAAAGTTCTTATTATATAAAATAATTTTTCTTTGTCATCTCCTTAAAAATGTGTCAAACTTTTTGAATTAAACTGTCAAGCCCCCACCTAAATCCAATACCACTATATAACAAAGTTATCATCATAGTGGCGAGATACAACGTCTAAGTGAGGACAAGAACCAAACCCAAGGTGGCGACCCGAAAGAAAGACAAATACCAACTCCCAAAATCAAAAATATATATATAAAGACATGTTTTTAAACATTTAATCACACTAAAACTTTTTCTCTCTCACACATCTTCTATAGCAGCACAATTCCCATCTCTCGGTATAGTGGTTTCATAACCTGTGATGTAAGCACTAAATGAGATTTCTATAAATCTCAGTAGATAAATCCACATAGTTAACCAAGTAAATAAATAGGCATAACAAAATACGATAAACAATAAAAGATAAATCATATGCATCAAGCTAAAACCATACCATATGTCATATATATAAGGTAATGCCAAATGAAAACCATAAAGAAATGCCAGTTCCTTATAGATGTGTTATTACTGGGCCCGATTCCCTTTGATGCATTATCCGCTTGATCCAATCATCATCATGACCTCCAGCCGGCATCCAACCAAGCACATAACACTAAGCAGATATCTGATCTAAAGATCGATGCCCTACGATCCAAAACACTGAGTCTAGTGCCACCAGGCAGGTATGGTACCATACCCTACGATCCAACACGCTGAGCCTGTTGTAAATCATCATGAAGTCATAGCACTTAACACTAGGCAGATATCTGATCCGATCGATACCCTGCAATCCCACACGCTGAGCCTAGTGGTGAGGATAAAGTTCTCCAGAAATCCATTTTTACTATCATTTCCAATCATAATTCCAAACAATTATGCCATATCAAAGACCTTTCTTTACATATTGTTTCTTTCTTTTGATTTCAATATCATACCATGTTATTTCTTCTTTTTCTAATTATCATACAAATGCATAAGTAACAATAAAAACATCATGTTTTTCTTTACCATATACACCAATTAAAACACCATGTGATAGTAAGAAAACAATGTAAAATATACAATAATGTGCTACATCACAGGGTTAGAAAATTTATCTACCTGGATTTGTTGTACCAAATTTTCTTGCCCACTTCTTATTAACCAAAAGTGCTTTCTGAAAGGCTTTCCCAAACATCCCCCAAAATAAATCCCAAAATCAACTTACGCGGGCGCTGGACCGACCGCGCGTGCTCGGCGCACTTGACCGCGCGCTCCCGGGGCTGGACCGCCGGAGCTCAACATCCCGGTTCAGCAGCGTAACTTGGTCCAAAGGCGTGGACCAGTTTTCCGCTCTTTCTCTCTCTCTCTCACTCCTGTACGTCCGGCGAAACCGAAATATTTCGCCGGCGAACTTGAAATCTCTTGCGTCTCTCGCTGGCCAATTGACCGCCACTCACCGAAAAAATTTATACAACCCATGACAAAGCAAATAAAATTCTCACCTTCGTCGACCGTAGCGGTCGCGTGTCGGAAATAATAAAAATTTCTCGCCGTCGTGCCTCCCCGTCGTTTCGTAGAAGTGCGTTTGAAACGCACACGGGATGGGTTTTATAACGCGGTAAGAACCAACTTGGCATGAACCGCATTTTTTTAAAAAACCCCTTCTAAATTTGGTATTTGCAAATATATCCTCCGCCCAATCGAATTTAAACTAAGCCGACATTTAAAAATTACAAATCTATCCTCCACGTTACAAATTTGTCCCAAATCTTTAAAAATTCACAATTTATTCATTAGAGCTCCAAAAATTACAAATGAAACATCGTTGGATTTGTCTCAAAAATTTCTTTCTTTTAAGCAAATAAAATAAATAAAATAAGGAAAACTAGGGCTGTTACATAAACTTTGTTATTCCCAGATTTATTTTAGACCATTCTCTATTAAAGTGTTGCATTTGGACACCTTCATATGATATGATAAGTCTTATCAAACAAAATTATCCACTTACTATTCGATATGGTTTGTCATCATGTTACTACATTTTTTTCTGCCTTCTTATTGATCAAGTACCTCCTACTCTCTACTATTGTGCTGTATTGTACATGTTTTTCCACTCCTCCTTTTGAATCGATCTAATAACTATTAACATACACTATTCTTGTCTATCCATTAGGTAAGAAATTCATTTTAGACTTCTCTGTTCACCATATCTTTTGAATCATCACATTTTTATAAAACAAAGACATTGAAGAAGATGGATTGGCTATAATGTTGGGATTACAAGTCTCTAAGGACCTGAAGATCATAAAAATCATTATAGAATTGGAAGGCAGACTATAGCAAACATGTTTTAAGACAATATTACTATTGATTAGATGATTCTAAGGTACATCAATTAAATCAAATAACTAAACCTCAAAAGAATTAAATTTTAGCACATAAACAATGAAGGCAATTAAGTGAAAAGTCTTTTGATGTCATTTTTTAGCATTATTCTTCAATACATTATTTTTTATTTGCAACAAATCCCAGAACTCTATAAAGCTCTCATCAAACTAGATAAAATTCAATATCCTTATCTGTGGATAGTATAAGTAACGATAACAAAGTAACTACTGGTGCAGAGTTTTCCCAGATACCTTTTATTATTGTTCATTATAGACATCCCACAAATTCAAATCAAATATATAGGTAAATTTAAAACCATGTACCCATTAAATTTTGCTACCATTTTTGGTATTGCTTATTTTCAACTTCAACAATGTATAATACAATCATAATGGTCATTTTTGTACTATTTTTTAATCATACTCACATTTAGCCTTGTTTATCTTTTAAGGAAAGATTATATTTTACAAAATTTTTTTTTCCTACTAGTCAATACATATGGGATGACTATGTTAATAATAAAAAACATTTGAAGAACTTAATCTAGAATATTTAACACATTTATGTAAAAAATTAGTTTTGACATGCTTTTCATATTATATTAAAATTTTCAATTTTTTTTTTATTAATAACAACATTATATATTTTCACTAATCATACTATTTTTATTTACGTTAACATTTATAACTATTTTAATTTTAACATTTTTAATATTTTATGTTTTAGATTTGAATTATTAAATTATTATTCTGTAAATTATAAATATTATTTTTATTAATATATTAACAAATTTCATCTATTACAACAATTTTTTTAAAATTGACTTTTTTAAAAAACTATCATCATTTTGACAATCTAGTATTATAATTTTACTATTTTTTATCGAGGTATTTACCATTCTTTTTTAAATATCTTAAACTTTTTTTAAAATATTAGCAAATTGTATGTAGTATTGAAGATTTTCAATTTTCTTGAAGGAAAAACTTTATTTCCACTCATTTTTTATATTAGTCTTTTCATTTTCAAAAGTATTGGCCAAATTACCATTGTAAAGGTTTTTATTAATAAGTTGCATTTATATTATATTTATATTTAAAATTATTTTACATCTTTTTGTTTAAAAAAATAATTTCTATTCATGTACTTTATGAAGTAAAAAATCTTGATATTTTGGTGCTAAGCAATTTATTTAATTTATTAATTGTCTTTATTTTAAATAGTTCTAGTTGCATTAATATTTTTGTATTACATATGATTTTAGTTTTTACTTTTTTTCCTTCATTTCTCGTAAAAGTTATATTTAGCAATGTTGCACTAATAAAAGCAACATATTTTATCATGGAACGTACAACTTTCATATGATCAAATTTAGTGCATGTAAATGCTTTTTTGTTTATATTACTTTATTCGTTTAGAATATTTACTATAATTTTTTTTAACTTATTTTATATATGAATCTACATTTAGAATAGTTAAATATTTTTATAGTTTTCTATTCATTATACTGTTTTACAATTTATTTATTTGTATACATACTTCTTATTTATTGGTAGTGGTCATTCTCTTCAGCAATTGAAATATTTTGTGATATAATTATCCTTTTTAATTTGTGATATGTTTTTATATTCATTAAGAATCATGTTTGATATATTTTAATGAAAAAATATTATGTTGATAATTATGGACAATGTTATGATCATATAAATTCATTATCATCTTTTACATTAATACTAAGTTTTTTATGTTAATATGTTAATGACATATTTTCAAACTAATGTATAATACATGTAATAGCAATTACTTAAAAGTATGATAGTTATTTTACCCTATTCACACCATTTTGGCCAACAAATATTTTTTATTGCCTTATTATAACATTAAATTTTTAACTGCTATTAACACATAAATTTTAAAATTAGTTTTCATTACACCTTTATACAAGTATTATTTAGAAACTTTTGTTGTCAAAATTTCTCCTAAAACCTAGTATTCTATTTTACTATTTATTTTTGTTTTATTATGTCTTTTCTTTTATTTTTACAATGATGTTATTAAAAATTAAATTGTTTTTGTTTAAACATTTGATATGTAATTTCAACATTTAGTTTTGTTCATATATTGTGGCTTTTTATTACTTAATAATTTATAATACCATTTTTGTAAAGATTTTGTATTGCCTAAAGACATTTTATTGTTAATGTTTACAAAAATAATTTAAAATCATAAATAAAATAAATTAGTATAATTTAATTTATAAAATCTTCTAACTAATAACTTATATTACTTTATTCCAATATTATAAACACGCTTTTATGTAGTATAAAAAAATTTATATTTCGATTACTTTTTTAATTTAATTTCTTTAACGTTTGTATCATAATAATTCAATTTAAATTATTTTTTAAAATTTCTTTTAATGAAACGAAAATGAAAAAATTTTAGATAACTAAAGATTTATTTAGAATAGGAAAAAAATCTTTTGATTACTTAAGTAAAAGAAGTTGAAATTTGAAAATAATTTTTACATAAATATAAATATAAGAAATACTTTGAGAAAAGAAGTTCACAACCCATGGACCTTCCTCCATGCCGCATCTCTCCATTAAGCTTTTGTCCATTGTAGAAAATTCCTCGCTACTATCCCCCTTAAGATTCTGATTCTTGTCTAAGTAATTAAAAATATTAAATATTTAATCAATGTACATAACTAGTCAAAAACAACTTTCTAGGTAAATTTATAAGTTGTTATTATAGAAGAATAATGTACTAGAAAATAAATAAAAATGAATCTTGTGATTAAAATTTTAAATTAATTAGAATTATGAAACAAAAAAGTTTTCTTTTAAAGAAAGAGACATAGAAATGAAATAAAGATAACATAAAATTTTAAAAATTAAAAAACAAAGACTATTGATTTTTAAAATTTTTAAAGATAAAGTATATAAATATTAAACTGTCCTATCATTGTATAAATTGCAAGAATGCCTTGGAAATAGCATTTTTTGGATGAATAGTACTAATGAAATATCTTCTATTTAATTAAAATAAATTTTTTTTACATAATAAAACATAAAATAATAGAATTAAAAATCTTTTAATTCTAAAAACGATTTCAAAATATATCAAAAAGAAAGTCATATACAAAAAAAATTAAAAGATAATGAATTGTTAAAAATATCAAGTACTTAATGGTATGATATATAAGAAACAATAAACATATTAATAAATCATTTGTCATACTAACAAAAATATGAAAAATATTTTGTATCAAATAAAAAAATGAGAAAGTAATTTTTAGATAATGACAAAAAGATCCAACAAAAAGTCTACAACTATCTAAAATTTAGTTACACTATGAGCAGTGAAACCAATAGTTCGGTAATATGATGAGATGGAAGCCATCTCGCATGTCCATTGGCGTTCTTCACACCCATCCTAAACATTATTAAAATTTTGATAAACCTATGCCTCTAATACATTTATATTCTTCTTAACTATTAGTTATGCACATTTTTAGTAATGTTTTAAATTTTCTATTAGATTTATTTTTTATTTTTTTATACAAATTTGTATGTGTGTACTGCACAATATTTTTTAAATTTTAATTATTATCTTTATCTTAATTGTTTTTGTATATTTCTAATTCTTTAAAAAAAATTTAAAATGTTATGAATGCCTTTTTGCCTTTCATAATACATATATTCTCACCTTTTAATTTTATTTTAAAGTTTTGTTAGACAATCAGAACTTTTTTAAATATTGTAGTTTCTTATATTAGCATTACTCGTTCGTTGATATTTGTATTAAAAAAATTTCTTCAATTATATTAAAGTATTTATGCATTTCATATTTTGTATAAAAAATTAACATGTTATTGAAATAGTTATAAATATTTTTTATTTCGTTTGTTAATAACTTTTTACTTCTTATCACTATGATGCTCTAATTTCAACGAATTTAGAAATAATTAAATTTATCAATTGTGAGTGCTTTTATTGTTTTAGTATGTTGTACTACCTTATTTGCATTACATAATATCATTTCTTTGTAGCACTTTCACCTTTTTATTGATATATCATACATTTGTAGGAGTATTTAATGAATCATTCTATTGATATATTATGTAAGTGATTCTTGAATTTATTTTTTTCATAAAGAAAATACTTTTTTATGATATACGTATTTGATAATATACGATGGCATAACACTTCAAAATTATTTAGATAAAAAATTTATTTTTTAGTACTTTTAGTGAAATAGTTTTGTGATTATTTCATGAATATTTTTAGTGATTATACTCTTTTAAGAGAAAACTAATCATATTTTATGGATTTTATTTTTCATATTTTTTATGTTTATGAAATTTGTTTCTTTTAATATTTAAACTTATAATAAAATTTTTGGACAACTTCATTTTTTATATATTTTTTTTTTTTAAAATTTGTTTCAAAGTAATGTTTAGCACTATTGGTCAAGGTTAACTGTCAGGGTAATCCTTCGTTATGATAACTTTTATCTTTTTTCTTCAATAAATTCATTGAAAAGAATTCTAAAAAAAATTATCATGTTTGCCAATGTTTATTTTAAATTATTTAACAACAAATGCACCATTCTATGTTACCTTTATCTTGTGGGTCAGGAGGGATGGAACATTCATGAAAAAGAATCTATTGAATCTCTCCCAAATGATTGAATCTTTGACATGACTTTGATGGATTCAAATTAGGTGCCAAATCTATTTCAACCTGTCATTTATTTCATAAGGTAATCATTGGAATCTTCTCACAAGTCATAGGGTATACATTACATCACCCACCATGGGCATTCAGTAATTGAACGCCTCATCAGGTTGGCAAAAACAAAGGAAATCGCACAAACTCTATCATTTGGATAGGCTGAGTGACCAAAAAATGAAGCAAGACACGGACCAAGTGATTGGCAATACATAAATGGAACTGATATCACCTTTCTTCTAATAAAAGGAACTTCGAAAAAATGAAAACCCACAAGAATCTCCTTCAGATGCTAAAACCCCAACTCAATGAGAAGAAAGAAAAATATCTCATTAGCTAAACATATTTGATACCTTCCTCAACCACTCTCCATTAAACCATATAAAATCTCAAATAATTCTAGGTGCTTTGGTACACCTTTTGAACTTTTTTAAAAGCAAAAATCAAATGAAATTTGTAGTGGCTTCCATAATTCCTCACCTACGACAATTGAGTGGTAATCTTAGTTTTTTAATGGGATTTGATTGTCAAAAAAAGGGTGATCCCTATTTCAAAGATGCACTTTCAACAAAACTTTTTGAAGTATCAATTTGAGCTAGTGTTCTCTCTCAAGAACTTGTTCTCACGAGAAAAGGATGTTGTTTTGATGCCAATTGTAGTGTGCTTTAGCAAAAAGGGTAAATGGTTAGAAATAAAAACATAGACTTTTGAAAAGTTTTTAAAAAATATATTTCCAAGTAACTATTTTAGTTTGTTTACTAGGCTTTAATAAATCTTTGTTAATAATTTTTTGCAAATTTCCATTTTTATAATAGATTACTTTTTTTTAATTCGAAAAGACAAATTGAAATTAAAAAATTAGAAATAATAAAAAAGGATAACAAGTTATGATGACTTTGCTCAAATTGAAGTCTACATCAATCAAGGCCAAACAAAGGACAAAAAAACAAACTAAAAAGTATAAGCATGCCACAAACAGACAACCCTAAAGAAAAAAAAGTAGAATAAAAGGGCTATAACAGGATTTCAGGATTTCAATGAAATGAAAAAAGTAGAAAAAATTGCAACACATTTGAATTTGATGATTATAGTAACCTTATGTTTGATAAAATATTAATTAAAATACAAATGTGTTATGCTTTTACTTGAATGAATTATGGAATAAAAGAGTAAAAGATTAGCTTATTGAAGAAGATAAGGGAGTTTGAGTTAAAAGAATGAGGAACACAATGAGTGGAAATAACAATTAACAACATTTGTTATGGCTTAAAATTTATGATTTGAACAAATTATTCATTCTTTCACTATTTTTTAATATATTATTTCATTCAAGCAATCAATTTTGATCAACATTTTTAGAGAGGCAAATGAATTTTAGATTGTTTAATGTGACCACAAAATCAAAAGTGCGTATCCTCTTCCACATTTTTGAAGTGATATATAGAAAGCGAATTAGGAATTTTTGTCACACATTGCTTGTTTGCACATGGAATAGTTGTATATAAGCTTTACTTATGCATATATAATCGGTCAAAAATATGAGTTTGGCTATCCCTTGGTTCTCTTTAAAGATCATGACTCTTGCTTACTAATAAGCACCTAATGTATTTCAGAGTAATGCTATGACTAGATAGTGTAGCATATGGGTTAAAGAGTCATGCCTTAACTCTGTACTTCTAAAAGTTTAGGCTTAGGTTAGTTATAACAAGATAATGTTTTCTTAATTTACTTTTTGCATCTTTTGAAAGAGGTTTTCAAAGATGTGGTCAAGATATGATGATTTCAAAAAAGGTGAATATTTGGAATCCTCTCTTACTTAATATAATTAATTTAAATAAAAATTATAGTGATAATGAAGTTTAATTTTTACACCTTGTAAAACTAATTTCAATCATGCTAAATATTTTATTAAAAGAAAAAATAATTTCTTAAAATTAAATTCAAAATTAATCTCTTAGTAATCAATTACTTTAATAAAGAGAATCTTCAAACGATCTAATGTTTTCTCTTATGTAAGTTGTTTAATTAATATAAATATCAGTTATCAAAAATCTTGAACTTCACTTAATAAAATTTATTATAAATACTTAGGTGTTATCATCAAATAAAACATAATAATTGTTGTTCAACTCCATAATTATAATTAAAGGGCATATAATTATTTGATCTATAAGTAGATTTAACTCAATACTTTGTGTCAACAAGATTTCAATTTTTGTTCTTTAAGCATTATAGTTATAGTTGATTAAGCTATTTATATTTTAAAGATTCACTATTATTTATATATATGTTTCACTGTAAACTTTTGAGAACAACAATTGACATTTCATCTTGCATAAAGATTATGAAAAATGATGCCCCTTTTCATGAGTAGGACGAAAGTAAACGTATGTGTCATATCAGTATTATGTGATTGGTTCAATAATTTTCACTTAAAGTACTATGTAGAAGACCTGCTCCAGAAGGGAAATTATTACACTAAGAGCTCTATCCATTAGCTCCAACATTTGAATGTTTATCAATTCAAAATTAATGTCTCCAACACTCATTTACTTATCTTTTATTTTTTATTAACCCAAGAATCATTTGATAACTCTATAATTGATTTATCTACTAGAGTTTTAGATGCATGATTTGAAATAATTAATAAAAAGTTATTATATAGTACAATAATTTTTTATCACTAAAATATTTTGCAAGAACCAAGTATTCAATGTAACTAATATAAGAGATAGTTAAAGTTCTAGCAATTAAATTTTTATCCCTAAAATGTCATCTTATCTCTCTTATTTTGATGTATCACCTACTACGATCCAATGTTATATGACTAAGTATTACTTAATATTTATGCACATTTTGACAATCTAAATAATTCTCTAGTTCAATTTGTATTCTTAAACATATTTTTTGCTCTTGTGAATTAAGTACTACTAGTTGTCATGTATCTCTTTAAGTACTGATTAATCTCGACAACACTCATATGGGTTACCTATGTCCAACTAAATCAATTTTCAAGGGAAGTAATAGTCTTCTTTTATTTCATACTTACATTACTTATCAAAAATTTTGTGTAGTTATATTAGATTATAAAAATTTTTTGTTTTAAATAAATTAATAGATTGCATATTTTCCTTTCAAATTTGTTATGCTTTACATGATGAAAATATTTTTTGTAGATAAGTGTTACATAAGTTTTAATGTTTTAAGTACTCCATTATCAAGATTGTTCTATTTATGTTTCTAATTTTGAACATTTTTTGTAACATTAAAGCATGTTTAAATTACAATATCATAAAAAAGTTTTTTGATATTATGCTACGTCAATAATTCATTTATTTCATTATAATAATTATCATTTTTCATATATTTATATTTCTTATGTAGGAAAAATTTGTCTTTTTGAGTTCATTATTTATTTTAATTTTTTTAAGTCGAACACTTTTTAATTTCTATTAATTAATTTGTGATTCTACCATTAATGGATGAGCTTTTTCATTACACATTGTATTTAATATTCACCTTTGTTAAATAATCAAATTTTTATTTCACATTTCAGACATGGTCAAAGTCTTGTAGTTTTTCATTTAGTTATATTTTTCAAATTAATTTTTACTATGTTTTTGCATTTTTTATTAAATTTATACTTCTTTTTTAAGTTAGTTAATTGTTAAAATTAATTTTAAAAATATAAATCTTTTTATGGTTTAGTAGATATTTGATAGTACTATCTTTGAGTTAAGAGATCTTTCATGATACATATTTTATTAATATTTATCAATCATATGCAAAAAAACTACTATTACAATTTTTGTAAATAGCAGTTAGTGTTGGGCATTTTTTCACTACCATGTGAACCTTAAATATAAATATATATATACATATATATATATACATATTATGCTATCTTAATTTCCTTTGAAATGATTTCACTTAGGTGTGAATCTTTTCGAGTTTTGTTATCTTAATTATTTTAGCAATTTAATATTTTTTTACATAGATTACGTAGTTTGCTTTCGGGCAATTGCTAATATCATTTATCTAATATATTGTAAATTAGAAATGATTAATTTTAATACAACATTTTAACTCAACATACTTTTACTTATGTTACGAAATATTATTTTCATTAATTATGATGTTGTTTTCCAATTCCTTTACAATTTTAAATAAATCTTTACTTTATTGTAATAATTGTTAAATTAGAACTGTAGAAGTCATATTATACTGACAAATTACACAAATATTTAAAAACTTCTTACATTTTTATTATCTTTTTGATTGTTGCAATTATAAACTTTATAATACATACAAGTTATTTTTGTGGATGTAATATTGGATAATTTATTATTATAATTTTTCAAACATTCATTTAAAAATTTAAAATATTTTTAATTGAAAATAAGTTTATGTTTAATTACGTTTCAAAATATGTTTTAATACACAAGTAATTTAACAATGTAATATATTTTTATATTCTTTGTCCATTTTGTTGCTCCTTTTCCAAAAAATATATATGTTCTTGTTGTACTACTAAGAAAAACTTTTTCTTGTAACACGCATTGTTTTTATAGTATAAATCTGTTGTAGGTTAAGTTTAGAGATTTCTTAAGTTTATTTTACTTTTTCGTCTTTTTCATCACCTTTCATATTTTTTTTTATTTGTACTATATATGCGCTATTTATGTCCCATAGTTTGATTGAATTATTTGTTTAAAAAAATTAAACATTTCAATACTTAAATTTTAAACATCTAAGTAGAAAAAGTTTGATAATATATGAATAAGAACTAGAGATTATAGGTCATTGAAAATGTTCATGTTATATTTATCATATATCAAAAATAAGTTGATATAACCTTCAAAATTAGTCAAATATGAAAATATAAAAAGATAAAAAAATATATCAAAAATATAAAACTAATAAAACAAATATGAAAAGGTCAAAAATTTAAATAAATGTGCAAAATATTGTTCCATTAAATTTTGTAAGAAGCTTTATTTTATAAAATAATTCAAATAAAAAAATTTGATGAATAAAAATGAAAGTTTAAAAAATATTGCAAAATAAAATAAATTTATAAGTTGTAAAAAGAATAAAAGATTATAGTTATAAGATATATAGAATTATATTAAATACTTAAATATTTTGAACAATTTTATTATCAGGAAACTAAGAATTGTTTATAATTAATATATATCAATACAAATAAAAAACAAAAAGAACTTAGAAGAGAATACATTTATTATTTTATAATGTTTATGTAAATCGTAATATCAGAAAACATTCTTGACATTATTTTTGTTATATGTTTGCCATTGATATTTCACCCAATCAATTTTAAATATTTAGATATTTTATTTTCTTACTAACATTTCTCTGATTTGACAACATGCTTATATTTTCAAGGAAATTTTTGGTTAAGTGTTTTGCATAAAGTTTTGATTTATTTTTTATTTAGGTTTGTAATAATCTTAATAGCTATATTCTATGACATTATTCTAAACTCCTTATATCAATATTGATACATATTTTATCGTTATAATTTAAAATATAAATATATTAATAACATATTTTAAATGATTTTTAAAATATTTAAATTTTTTATTATCATACAAATTATCTTATATTTAAATATTTTTTATAACAAAATATTTTTTGCAGCTGAATTTACCCAAAACAGTTTAAAACTTGTCTTATATAACAACTTTAATAATTTTAATGTATTTTTCTTGTGATAAATGTTTATTTTGTGTGCTTTTCATAATAGTTTTTTTTAGAACACATTTATTTTGAACTTTTTAGTATAATATTTTAACTATGATGATCTTCGTTTTCACTTCATTTTTGTTATCCCTTTTAATTTTTTAATCCTTTTTTTATTTTCTTATCAATATGTTCTCGTTTATTATTAATTATAATTATTGTTTTTGACCACTTGTTTTGTGCGAAATTTTAATCACATTTAATAATCTATATTGCCTTTTTTATATCACGTAACGATATTTTTTCTTATGCCGGTGATATATTATCAATGCTTCTATAAGAAATTATATTTTTTTCATAACATTTTATAAACTACTTAGAAATTTTATATATAGGATATTTATTGTTTTCATAGTTGTGTACTATAATTTCCCAAAAAATATATAACATAAATAAAAATATTGTTTCCTTTTATTCAAATATATTATATTATTATTAATAAAACACTATCTCATAGTTCTATCATCACCGTTTATACAACTATTAGTAAACTACAATATTTAACATAATTGGAATACTACATTTAACTAACAATTTTTGGGGCAATTTTAATGCACCAAATATATCATGCATAAATATAAGTTAAAAAATATATTTAAGAAAAATAAAACATTTAATATTAAAGCCATATATTTGCTTGTGAAACGTATCTTTAGGTGTAATTCAACCATAATAAAAGAATCGATATAAAAAAGTCATTAAAAAAGGTCAGTATCCATAAAATTATGTTATTTACAAACTTATTTAATTCATTACTTTGTGTCAACTCGATTTCAATTCTTGCTAGATTAATATTAAACCTATGGTTAATTAAACTATTTTGATTTTAATTATTCCTTATTATTTATCTATATGCTTCATTGTCTACTCTTACGAAAAGAGATTCGCATCTCATCTTACATAAAGATTGTGAAAAGTAATGCCCCTATCATGACTAGGATGAAAGTAAATTTATACGTCATATGAGTATCAAGTTTTTAGTTTAATAATTCTAACCCAAAATTGTAGAAGACATACTGTAGACATGAAATTCCTACATTAGGAGCTATCTATTAGCTCCAACATTTGAAAGTTTAGCTATTCTAAAGTAAAGTCTCCAACACTCCATTACTTGTCTTCAATGTTTTATCAAATCCATGATACAATTAGTTAAGCTCTATCATGGATTAATCTATTGCATCTTGAGATGTATGATTTGAAAATTTTAAGAAAAAAATTAATAAACTATATATCAATTTTTATCATCAAATTATTATGTAAGAACCAAGTGTTCAACATAACTAGTATAAAAAACAATAAAAGTTCTAAATAATGAAAATTTCATTCATAAATAGTCTTCTTAACTCTCCTTCTATTTTGTTGTAACAGTTATTTTGATCCATTGTTATATGCTTATGTATTACTTAATATTTATGCATACTTTGACTATTTAAATGATCCTCTAAATAAATCTACATACCTAAACATAGTTTTCACTCTTGTGAATTATGTACTAATAGTTGTCATGCATCTCTTTGTGTACTGATTAGCCTCAACAGGATTGTTGCATTATCTATGCCACTAAATCAATTTTATAATGGAAATAATGGACTTCATTTGTTTCATTCTTACACTATTTATTTAAAATTTGTACAATTAAATTGCAAAATTTTATTCTTTTAAATAAATTAATAATTTGCATCTTTTTCTTTAAAATTTATTGTGCTTTATATGATGAGAATATTTTTTGTAAACAAGTTATACACAATTTTTAATGTTTTAAGTACTCTACTATCATGTCTTTTTTATTAATGATTGTATGTTTGAAAATTTTATATTTGTAACATTGTGTAGGTTTAATTTTAATTTATTTTAAACCTAAATATTTTTTATTTTCTAACAACTTATTTTTCATATTACCATTAATGAATACGCTCTTTCATTGAACATAATATTTTATATTTTCTTTTGTTAAATAAAAATTAATGCAAGATTATAAAAACATTTATGGCAGGAAATAAGTCGTAATATTTGAACATAATGAAAAAGTTTTGGTTGTGCTAATAAAAATATAAATAGCCCAAAAAATGATTGATATGAAACTTCAAATAAAAATGTGATAAGCAAGATATTTTTTAATGTTTAAAAAATATCACAAATAGGACATCACATTCCCAATTGTTATTTTTCTTAAATTATTTAAAAATAGACACTAATAATATAAAATACACTTAACATTTTATATTATACTATATTGATTTATAGTTTCAGGCTACATTTTTTAACTTATAATAACATATTTTGATTCATTGTGTTATAAAGAAAATCCTTTTTTAACATAAAATGTCTTAATTTTTATAATTTTAAAAAATCACCAACATTATTGTTTTTCTTATCGGTGTAATTTTATTTGAACAAAAGCAATTTAAAATTTCTTAGCCAAAAGATATGAATTTTTAAGTTTTTTTTAATAATTTTTATAATGTTTATATCACAATTAAAATGGTTTTGACGAAAACATGAAGAAAATATTAATTAAAAATTTCTGACAAAAAATATTGGCACATTAATTGCTAAAAATTCTATAGTACATGCTTTGTATAATAATCAATTATATAAAATATTTAAGAGCAAACAAATAAAAATTCGACTTCATTTTTATCAAATTTTTAAAAGGTTTAAAGTATTCATATAAAATTTTAAAGAAAAAATTGAAATGTCATACTAAACACACAAAATTACACATTAAATATAAATACTTTTAAGGCAAATAGAAAATAATTAGAATGATAAATATCATGCAAAATTTAAAAATTATCAACTACATTCTATCGACAAACAAGCACGATTTGATATTTTCAATGTTCTAGAAATATTGCAATGTCTTTTTTTGGCATAAAAAAAGAGAGTGATTAACAACACAAAATTTTTAAACTACTCAAAAGAAAGAGTACTATCCTAAAAAGCACTTAAAACCATAAAATATAATCTTTTATGAGGTAATAAACAATTATAATAACAAATAACTCCAAACATTTAACGTATAATATATAACTTTTTGTTTTACTAATAAAAACATAAATAAGTAATAATAAATGATTGTTATGACATTTCCTGTAAAAATGGGAGAGATATGTCTATTTTTAATGATCAAATGATATAACAAAATAGGGATTACAAACTTAAATCATATTTATATGGTCTTATTTAAATTATTAACTTAAATTTATAGTAGAGACTAAAGTATAAAAAACACTCGAAATTAAAAGGAACTACCAGCTAACATAAACATAAGCCCTTAGGTATCACACATGTGATACATAAGTAACATGCGACGATGACATCTAATTTGTTATTATTGTTTATTTGTTCATGCACCTCTTCTTATCATTCTTGAATTTTCATTAAATTGATATTTTTTTTCTTTCACTAAAAATTTTGTGCATTTTTTATACCATAACTTTTAGAATTTTAAAATACTAACTATATTACAATTTTTGTATATTTTATTATTTTTAACATCTTTTGTTTACATTTTGATTGTTTTTAACTTGCAATTACAAGAGATTTATTGTTCATATATTATGTGAATAATTTATATTTATTTAGAGTATTAATATTCTAACATATTCAAGATATTGCTTAAGTTTTAATATATTTTTCTTGTCATATTTAGATTTTAATTTAATTACTTGTCAAAATTATAATTTTTTAAGTTATGCTTTTTGTTTATGAAAAGTCCTTGTTTTGTAAATTCCATTGAATCATAAAAATTTTTGATATTACACAATATTAAAATTCTTTAATGTTTGCATGAAAGCAATTTTGTTTATTTTTTAAAAACATTTTAAAAGTGAAAGCTAATTCAATATTATAAAACTTTATATATTTTGATCTCATGTGCTATTTTTTTGGACAATGAGATATCTTGACAATCCTACAAATTATATTTTTATATGTTAAAATGTATTTTGTGACGAGCACTACAACATTTCTTTAGTCTAAAAAAATTCAATAAAAAAATTTAAAGTGATAATGTATACTAAAATAATATGAGAAACAAATCTAACATAAAATATTATAAATTTAGAAACAAAAAGTATATATATTATGATAAGAAAATATGTATTAATAACAAATATAAATAAAAACTTCTAGAGACTAGCATTGTAAATATCTAATATTCTTAAAGCAACTTGCATAATGTATTGTGATGCAAAGCACATAAATTTACAAAAATGAAAAAGTATAAAAATGTAGATATGAACTTACAAAAAAGTAAAGTATTCCAAATTGAAAATAAAAAAGTTCTTTTATTTATATTAGAAAACAATATAATAATAAAATTATGACAAATTTGTTATTCGCAATAAAATGAACAAAAAGAAATTTATAACCAATGATGAAGAGGAAATAAAACAGAAAATAATAATAATAATGCTGCACATTTAAACAATTAATTATTAATGCCTTCACAAACATAAGAATCTATTTTAACTTATATTACAATAATAGTTGTCCTAAACAAATATATTATTGTCCTAAGATTTTGTTTTTTTTATTTAACATTTCATACATATGATTTCAAATGAACAATAATTTATTGTGCATTTATTTCTTTGAACATATTTAACATCAATTTTATTTGATTTAAAAGATCTGATTATGTTGATAAGTATTTTTCTTTTTCTCTGAAATAATTAGTTATTTTTTATCTTATTTTCTTAGTATTTATTCTAATCTTTAAATACATAATTTTTATTATACAATCTTGTACAAAAATAAAAATTAAAAATATTGTTATTTTTTTTTGTTCTAATATTATAAATATTTTTAAAAAATTTACATTTGTCTTGATAACATATTTTTGAAGAAATATTTTTTTAATATTGTCAATATTCTAATATCCAAATCATTTGTTCTTCATAGTTGTTTAGTTTTACTTACATTGAAATTTTTTAAGATTGTTTTCAAGAATCTAATAAAAGTTTTAAAATTCATAAAGAATTGTTTATAATTTGCTAGTCAAATTCTTCTTAAAAATACCATTAGTACTGTAGCAAAAATTAGATGTTACCTTAAGCATAAACACATCTAAACTTTTAATATAGTTAATAATGTGTAACAATATGGCAATGGACATAAATTTTCAAAAACAATGAGTAATGTGAGCTTCATATCAAAGCAAATAAAAAAATACCTATTATAATGATGAAATAAAAATAATTGCTAAAATAAAATATTTAAGGTAATGAAAATTATGTAGCAAATATCTATTATATATTTTCAATAATATAAAATATTTAACATTCAAAATTTTTAAAATAAATTATTCTCAATAACTAAATTGATATATTACAATGAAGAGGACATACCAAGCCATCTACGTGTCTAACAAAACGTCATTAATTATGTGGTGCTATTTACTTTTTTTATAGGCTTACACATTTTATTGGTTTTAATGTCAAGTTTTACTAAATTAAGATATTTAGAAGCGCTTTTGTTAATCTGTTATGTAAATATACAAAATAATTTATAAGTTCATTATATTAATGAAACTATTTTTTATTCTTCTGAACTATTTAGATGCACTTATATAATTATTCTTAAGTTAACTATTTGATATGAAATATTAATTTTTAAAATATCTATGATTTCTCTTTTTATAATAACTCAATCATGACACCTAAATTGACATATGATATGCAATTTTTAAGTTTTGTGATGTTTGCAAACATAAAATCCACTTTTGACCTATTATAGAAATACATTTACATAACTCAGCTTTTCTTTACTTTTTCGCCTAATATTCAAATATTTCTAAATGTTTTAGATTTTTCTATTGATAACTTTATACATTTTTATTCTTTGTGTTTCTTTCTTTGTACTTGCATATTTAAGTTAATATATTAATATTTCAAATTTTAATAAAACAATTTTAAACTCTTTGTTTAGTATTCCAAAAAGTGAAAATGTAAGTCCACATTCTAACAAATGTTCTAAATTAATCATAATTTTGAAATAAAACTCAATAATCAATGGTATCCTTAAGCTGGAATGGTTAATATATTTTTTAAATAAACAAAATATTATATACAATTGAAACTAAAACCAATTGCATTATTTAATATTGAGTATTTAATTTTATAAATATTTATATGACATAATGAAAAAAGTTGTGATGTTTCAAACTTGGGAAGCAAAGAAACCCACAAAAAAAATGAAGTAAACGTATGTGAAATGATCCAATTTAAAACACTAAAAATATTCAAAATATTATATTCCTAACTAATGATAAAAACAAATAATTTACAAAATAATACCAATATAACTTTTTTACAAATAAAAAAAGAAAAAATAATAAAATAAATAAAATTTTTAAATATTACTATTAAATAAAATAAAAAAAATATAGACTACACAATAATAAATAAAATTATAATTATAAAAAATCACTTTGAAATGTATTGATAAAAAATATCTCACATATTAAAACAAGATAAATATGTTTTTAGAAATTAAAAAGAGAAAATTTTATTATGACAAGGATAAAAAAGGTACAACAATAAAAAGAAACACTATCAAAGACAACATCTATGATGGATCAAATCATAACAATTACTAATAATAGAAATCAAGTCTAATTTCTAAAATGCTCCTTGATGTCTAGGCACACTAATTCTAAACGATCATTAAGATTTAGCTTAGACAAAAGAAAAATATGCTCCCAAGTATATAAGAATTTGTTATATCAACCTTGAGTGTTCATAATCTTTTAAAAGTGTCACGCCCATATAAAGCATGCCCACACAATGTACATGTTATTTCCTTAATTTTTAAAATTATAGATTTTTGTATTAAATTCATGACTTGCTTTGGTGAATTTGTTGCACATTGCAGCTTGAGAATATTTTTTAATTAATATGTTATGTACATAGCTTTCAATATGTTCAACATTCTATTATGTTATTAATTTTTTTATTCCTATCAATTTGAATATTTTTTATTTCTAATGAAAATTTTTTTTCACTATTACAAAATGCTTATTGTGCTTTGTGAATATTAGAAATATTTTAAATAGTTTACAACAGTAATGATATATCTTTTGTTGGGGTTTCATATTTTTTAATACATTTACAATTCTAATACTCTTGTACTTAATTTTTAAAAAAACTCAACTATTCTTAGTTGAAGAACTGACATGTTTTACTTGCAATAACTCATTCATTATATTTTCAATTATATTAAAACTTTTTAATGACACATAATTTTGATTAATTTGTTTATTTATAATAGAAAAAACATTTTCAAAGTGAAATGCAAATAATTCTTATTGTTGAACATTTGATGGTGCCACACTTTTTTATGACAATCAAGCTATATTTTTCTTAATAATAATTTTTAAGTGATTATTAAATCGTGCATCTCAAAAAAAAATGGTAGGTAATCAATTAAAATGCCAAATCAAGTTTTCCATGGAATAATTCTCTTGTGAGGATTAGTCAATGAGTGTTAATAATTTTACTCAAGTGTGACTCAACATGTAAATCAAAGAGTCCATTTAATAACAATTGTTATAGTGGTTATCAATAAAAAAATTATCATGTATACTTTAGTTTAGTTAGATTTATAAAACTTATCATCTGATAATAATATCACATATATGGTTGTATTATATTAGTCACAAATATTAAATATAAAACATCATAAGGCATCAAATTTATATATACTTACATACATATAAATATGCCTTCATAAATATTTATTACATAGATTTCATATGTTAAATCAATCAAATATCATAATTTATAAAAGTAATAAAAAATGAAAATTATTTGCTTTTGCAGCTTTCAACTATCTTTTAATATGATCTACGTTACATGATATTGAATAAAACATAAGTTGAATACAATTATGAGATATTTACATAAATTATATTGTTTGTACTAGTGCAATATTCTTATCATATTTTAACACTAAAGGCCTACCAAAGAAGTGTGTTGAGGTATGTAATATTATAGATTCATGCAAAATAATGTCATACATTGCACCATATTATGTAATCAATGGAAGATCGGATATGATAAGTGATATTAAGAATGTGACATAAAGTTTGTAGTGTACAATAAGATTTCTGCCAATGTAAAATTAATAGTTATGCAAAAGGAGTTGACTTAAATTATAGATGATTCAAATTATGTATAATTATATGATCTCAAAATCATACTAATATTATCAGATTAATTGAGTTGAAATGTATATTTTTGTTATAGTATACTATATACATTTATGCATATGATCAATGTTACAAATAATCTATGGATAGATTTTGTCGAATTAGGATAATACTAATATCATGTTATTATGATATAGCCTTATCTATGAGTTGTTTTGAGAACTTAGGCCTTTCATGGGCATATAATTGATTTTTTGCTTGGTCTACGTTTCAGAGAAATACAATTAATCATGATTACTATCTTAAGCTACTTGCACTACATATTATATGCTACATTCTTGCATTGCATAAAATTTTTTGGATGGCTAAAAATTTGGCATGGTTAAATTTTCCTAATCCATACAACAATTTACAAATCATTTATATATGATTCATTGAGATATGCAAAAAGGAAAATGTTGGATTGGCACTTAATGTACGCATTGTGCATGTAATACCCATCATTTGTGCAACCTTATGTTCATAGTACTATGATGATTATTCTGAGAGCATGACAACTACTTTAATTGTTTTTAGAATGAGATTTTAGTCATTGAAATTTCTTCATTTACATATATTCCAACAATTCATATAAATAAAATTGATTTTTCGAAGAATAAGACAATCAATCTATTACAAAGTAATTTTACATGTAAAACAAGAATAAGAATGATTGATTTGTTTTTTAATGTGGCATCATGCATTATCCTTTTTTGCTTTACTTCTATTATATCTAGTGTTTTACTTGCTTCATCAACTTTGATATTATATGAACTTTCATATAGTAACTTGGCAACATCTTTTTATGATATTAAGTTATTGTGTCATATTATTTTCTTTTGAGAATTATATAAATTTTGTTGTATTATTTTTTTAAAGTGTTGTAGTAATTATATAGCGGGACTTCTACCTGGCCACTATAAAAAAGTGGTGCACCAAAAGTGCCTCTTACACGGCCAATGTTAAGAACAGAATATATTGTGAAGCTAACTCCAACGTAGAAAAGGGCAAAAGAATGAGTGGTTTGTATGTTTTTGCTCTGGCCAACTAGGTCAAAAGAGTGCTGCTATTAATGGAAGCTTATTTGAAGTATTTGGTATAAACATAGATAATAGTTTTATTGACTCACTTAAAAATTATGTATATCCCTCTTGATTTTGTTTTACTTTAATTTATTTGTTATTTTAGAACATCAATATTGTGAAATAAAACTTTACCAATGTCAAAACAAAATTTTAAAATTTTTTAATAATAGTATTCATTACACCCAAGAAATTTCTTTTGTGTATTTCTTTGTTTTTACTAGATTGAGTTTGAGATAAAGAATTATTTTCTAAAACATAGAAAAGTCTTTCTAAAACAAGCTTCCTGATGGTGTAATTGAGATTAATAGAACGCTTTTGCAGTGACATTTATTATTTTGGTAGAAATTATTTTTATTTTGTATTTAGAGATTAAAAGAATTCAACTAATATCCTTTTTATTAATTCACATGTCAAAACTAAATTAAAGCTGACTACACATAAATTTGAACAATTAACCCCCTCTTATGGTGATCGTATTCACACATTTACAACTTTAGAAAATTTAAATATTTTATTATTTGATAATTTTATATATTTTTGTTTTTCATATTATTTATTTGTGTGTTTATTTGTACTTTCGAGCTATAAATATTGTAAATTTTTAATATAAATTTTTTTTTTCATTTATAATATTTTATATTTTAGTTTTTAATTACATGATATTTATACTTAAAATTATTAAATACTTTTATATCAAAATAAGCTATTATTTGAATTGTAGTTGTATAAAATTTTTTATTTACTATAGTAATAATGTTTAACATTAAAAAATAATTTCTAATATTTTTATGAATATTAATGAATTTAATTTTTTTAGCTTTTAAACGCATTGTGATAATTATTTTTCATGATTCTACAATTTTTTATTTCTCACATATTGAAAAATTCATTTTTCTAAATCGATATCTAATGTTGTTACCTATTATAATTTTTTTTATAAATAGACATAATTGTTTTCTATTTTTGATTTCACAAGATCAATTTCTTCTTTTAATTTTATTTTAGTCTTTTGCATTTTAAAATTGTGCAAACATGTTTATCAAATTTCTGTTATTTAAAACTCTCTTTTGACTAATATCTATGTATTGAAAAATGATTGAATTCAGTCATTATCTCTAGGATTTTAAACCTTTGGTCACTTTTATATCTTTTGTTTATCTATGTAAGGTTTTTGTAATTGTCAAGCTTACATTTAAAACCCAAATCCCTAAATGTTATACAATCAAGTTGATCATTTTTATTGTTACTTTTTTTAATTATTTATAATATTGAGCCAAACTAGTTTATATTCTCAATATATATTCCGTTAAGTGTTATACATAATTTATGTTTTGTACAATTTTTATAATTTGTTTAATTTTTTAATTTATCGATTAAGGTCTTATTATTATGAGAAGTTTTTTTAAAAATAAAAAATAAAAATCAAATTTAAACAATTTTAATTAACATTTAAACTAGATATTTTAAAAATAATTATAAAATTTATTATTTGCACTAAAATGATTTTTAAACAACTAGAAAAATATTGGATTGATGCAAAAGAATGTTTTTGTTAAAGTGAATTTTTATATTTATTAAATATGTTTTTATTTTTTTCGTTTTTTGGATAGTGGTCTATCTGTTATTGATTGATCAAGTTATTTTTTTATAATTAATAAAAAAAATATATATTTAATTTTCTAATTATACATAACTCTACATGTATTTTTATTTTTTTCTTTTTTCTTAATTTTTTTTTATTTTTGTGAACCTACTTGTTTTGCTTGTAATTATTATTACTATGATATACTTGATGAGTTTTTCAAACATTACCTTTTTTATTAATTTTATATTTTTTGTCTTTCACTAAATATTTACATTTCATGATGAGAAAAGTTTTTGTTGCTCAAATTTTTTTTGCTATTAATAATGTATTTGGTTATTGCATAATATAATTATTTTTAATTTTTTTGTATCTTAATGATTTCTCTATGTTAATGTTTTTTTAAAATTATTATTTAATATTTCATAATTAATTTTAAGCATATTAGTTTTTTAATTATAATGAAAAAAATTAAAGTTATTTAAAAAAAGAAACTCTTTCGTGATATATAATTTTGAATACTTATTATTTGTTTCATAAAAGATATTTTTGATATCTTATTCAATTAATTTTACACATTTTGGACATGTAAAAAAAATTTATGATCTTTTTCAAATTTTTTTTCATATTTAATTTCTTTTTGCTAGACTTTTTCATTGAGTAATATTGTTGAATTAAATTATTAAATTTTTTTACTGATATATTATATAATAGAAAACACTTTGCAATATAATATTTTGTTAAAATATTACGTTCATTCCTTTGAACATCTAAAACCCTTTTAATTAAAGTAATGTTTTATTTTATTATGCTTATAAAAATTTTTAATTTGGAAAACATAATTTTTGATTTTTGTTTGACATGGATATTTCACCCAATCAATTTTAAATATTTTAGTATTGTTTTTTAAACTAACATTCTTGTACTATGACTGTATTCGTATATTTTATAGAAATTTTTTGACTTAGTGTTTTGTATAAAATTTTGATTTATTTTTGTAACTTGAAATGTGTAATTACTGTAATTGTTATTTTTTATTACATTATTCTAAACTTGTTATATCAATATTGATATATCTCTTATGATTATAATTTAAAAATGAAATGCTAATAAATTATTTTGATTGATTTTTAAAATACTAAATTATCATCAAATAAATTTTCTTACATTGAAAAATTTTCCATAACAAAATATTATTTATCATTTAATTAATCCAAAATAATTTATAACTTGTTCTGCATATATTCTTTAATAATTTTAATGCATATTTCTTTAGATGATTTTTCATTTAGTGTGCTTTTCATAATATTTATTTTTAAGGACTTACTCATTTTTAACGTTAGTATAATATTTTTCTTATAATGGCCTTAGTTTTCACTTTATTTTATTTTATCCCTCTTTCTTTTTTAATCTTTTTTTTATTTTCTTATGAATAATATTTCATTTGCTATTAATTATAAGTATTGTTTTTGAGAACTTGTTTTGTGCAATAGTTTTATCATATTTAATATTCTATATTGAATTTTTTATATCACAAAGAGACCAATGATTCTTTGCCAATGATATATTATCAATGCCTTGATAAATAATTATTATTTTTTCATAATATCTTATGTTCTAATTAAAAA
Source organism: Vanilla planifolia (assembly GCA_023846275.1). Classification (NCBI taxonomy): domain Eukaryota; kingdom Viridiplantae; phylum Streptophyta; class Magnoliopsida; order Asparagales; family Orchidaceae; genus Vanilla; species Vanilla planifolia. The sequence continues at coordinate 2,583,440 of JAIUJO010000055.1, read as the reverse complement.
TTTCATCTGTAAGAGATTTATTATTTTAGTGCTTGTGTACAGTTACAATTTCACTAAATATATATAACATAAATAAATGTGTTGTTTCCAATTATTCAAATATATTATACTATCATTAATAAAAAAACTATCATAAAGTTTATTCGATCATTTTTTCAACTATTTGTAAAATATAATATTTAACATGATTGCATTACAACATTTAACTAACAATTTCTTGTGCAAGTCCAGCAAACCAATCAATTTTGCTTGACCATTGCCTACTCAAAACTCAAATTGATAGTTTTGTCGTGCTGCTTGACCCGTCATTGTGTTGTCTATTATTTCACCATTCATCATTACTGTCACCCGAAATGCATGGTTAGTTTTAGAATTGCTTAATCCAATAATTTGTTTAAAAATTTTTTTTTTTTTTAAGAAACATTACTAATGAACATTTTAGGACATTTATTTGCACTAACTACATTGACTATAAAAGAATATCATATCATATTATCATTACAGTGAATTATATAACCATCTTGAATGACATGGTACTTTTATGTTGAATGTGTGTAATTTTCTTAATATTTCTCAACTAGCACTTTAGGGTGAATATAAGTTTGGTTAAATAAAACCACTAAAAAATTTTAAGAAATTTTAAACTTGTGAAGCTCTCTTATTATATTATTGTTACTTGAGATATTTTACTAACAAAATTAAGAATTTATACATAACATTTGAAAATAAAAAACATTGACATTCCATTTTGTGAGAAGTTTGAAAAGAAATCTATAAATTTTAATTGATTTTCACCATTTCTAATATTTAGCTGTTTAAACAATTTCAGAATTTGTAAATATTTTAGCCCTTTTTAATTGTACGAGCATTTTAATATTGAATTATTCTATTTTTTTTAAAATTTTTACATTTATTTTACTAAACTTGTAGCATTAGTACATTTTTATGGTGAAATTTTCTATATAATAATCATCATTTTTATAGTTCAATTTTTTTATGTTAATTGTGTCCCTTTAAAGCAAATGCTTTTATCAATCGCATATTTTTAAAACTATTTTTCATCGACTTCAAGTACGAATATAATTCAAATTTCTAAAAAGAAATTAACATGAGCATTGTTTTATATTTTCTTTCAATAGTTTAATAATTTTATCATCTACTTAATAATGTTTTTTCCATAAATATTTATTTCTTCTAGAGGTATTAATTTTGGCAAATTTATGTTTTTGAAAATATTTTTTTTGTAGATTAACTTGTTAGAAACTTTGGCTCCACAAAATTTTTACATGCTAATACTTTTAAAGTTTATAACATTTGCAGACCATACTAGGCATTTTTGTTCGTTTATTAAGTTTAAATTATTATTGTAACTTTGTGTTAAAAGATTTGCAATATCAACTATATTTTCAATTATAATTAATTTTTTAAAAATAGTTACATTTCCACAAAAACATATTTATCATTGTGTAACTAAAAGAATTCTAATAATAGATAATGCATGTTTTATTGGTCTTTTAAAACTATTTTATTACCATAATAATTTAGATATTTTTATATTTCTTAAAAAATTACATATTTTTCATGATTAAATTATTCAAGAAAATTTATTTAGCATAGTAGGCATTAGTTTTATATTTGTGCAACATATTAAAATTATATTCTATTTCTATACTTTTTTATTTTTAATCGTCCACGATTGCTTAGAGTTATTTTACAACACAACCTAAAGATACTAAATAATCTTTATTGATCACTTAGTTTTTTATAAGTTTTTTTCTTTCGCCAAAACATTATAAATATTTAATTTTATGAGATATTTTTTAATAATTTTTCATATAATTTAAGCTTTTAAGTATCCTGACACCAATTTACATTTTTTTTGGTCAAGGATATTTTAAATTAAATGACAGCTATAAAATCTTTAAACAAATAAATATTTTCAAGTAGTTTGAAAGAAAAAATTATAATAAAAGGTAAAATAAGAACTCAACCAAATTAAGAAATTAATGAACTAACAAAAAAATTCAAAAAATATTAAAAAATTTATTTTATTTATAAAATTTAACCAAAAAAAATTAATGTGCCATTCAAGTGTATGACATACCCCATTGTAGCAAAAAATAAAATATTATAAATTCAAATAAATAATAAAATATTTTTTATATAACAAAAAATGCTTGCAATGCTAGTAACCAAAAATATAACAATCAAAATAATATAATTAAAAATAATTGAGGAATTAAAAAATATAAAATAGTTAATATTATGAAATACCTATATGTTTGTAATAATTAGTATAATTTCTCATCGATCAAGGACTATATGAAGCAAAAAATAAGTAATATTGTGTGATGTAATAGTAATGAATACTTAAAAATTAAAAAAATTATTAAATTTCTAATAAAGCCATAAATTAAGATACACATTATCATAAAATGAAACAAAAATTATTTGGGAAAAAATTATAAAAGAAGTCAACATGATATCTCAATGTTATGAAAAAATAATGATCTAATCTCAATATCTAATTTTTATCTTGATCAAGTAATAGAGTTGGAATATATTCTCCATAATCTTTCTACACATCCTCTATCCAAACTTATAGTGATAAAAATTTGATTTGCAATGGCATTTTAAGGTCTTAAGCCCTCTATATATCAACCATAAGCTTCATTATAGATGAGGTGATTGTACCTATTTGTTGCATGCATACACTATTTATTTATGAGTTTTATTTTTTATTTTTAACAATTTTATTACATTTTATTACATTTTATTTAAAATTTTCTTTTTTAATTTATATTTTTTCACTTTCATAAGTATTATAATTTTGTTAACTAAATTATAGGTAGTTTTTCACATATTAAGTGTTCAATTATCATAATTATTTTTATATGTTAATAATCATATTATTTTTCATTACAGTAACAAGATTTTATTTTGCTTTTATTATTGCACAACTTTATAATATATTGTGTAAATATATCAAATATTTTAAAGACATTTTTATAATTGTCATGTATTTATTTTACTTTAACATTTTTTTGAAAACTAATCACATTTTATTTAGCTAACCATTTTTTAAATAAAAAACTTAATCATTATCCTTCTTAATTTTTTTAATTTTTTAAAAAGCTATAGTAATCCAATAATTGGATTGCCAGACAGTTGCACTCCCTTATACGTATTAGTTGTCTTTCATTTTCATTAAGGATGTGCTCAATTATTTTTGTTTTTACTAAAAAATGTGGACGATCATCCATAATGGATTTCTTGGCCGAATAGTTAAGAAGCAAAGTAGAAATTTTGGTGGCTTCAATCTTTTCATATTATTGGTTATTTTTGTTGAAATGTTCAATGATATTTTGTCCATTAATTACATAACCTTATTCCTTGATACAAACAACAAGATGATCCTAAGAGTTATCTAATTATTTTTAATGTTTGCCTTCAGCTAGCTTATGTATATGTTTGTGGCATACTTTGTCAATTTTAGGTAAGTGATTCGAAACAATTTATCTCCAAATAACATACTTGAATCTTGCATTTCTTCATTACAAGAAGAAAAGTTGTAGTCTTTTAGACAAAATATAGTGTAAAATTTTTTGTCCTCTTCCATTTAGTTGAATAATTGTAGATCACTTATCACCCTTATCATCAAGAGTAATGCTAGGATACACAAAAAAATTCAAAAAATTATAGTTTATAATTCAAAAAAAAAAATTAAAAGCACTTTTTCATAATGCTTAATGTTTCCAAAGAAATAAAGGAGGATAATCCACAATGTTAATAGATTTTGGAAACAATTCACCATAAAAAGTACAAGAGTATGCCATTGTATTAGGAACTTCTATGTCTGAAACAACCCATTATGAAAAAAATTGAAAGGACTACACTTGCTATGAGTGGGGAATGGAGCCATTTTGAATTATTAACATAAATGATTTTTTCTATCAAACAATTATTTTGATCATTTGAAATCCTTCATTACATTTATAAACATACTATTATGGAACATACTAGAAAACAACAACTATGGTTGCTGAGAGATAAAACTTTTTAACACTTATGAGCTTACAGTGATTAGCCAAGCTTGACCATAACACAACAACAACTATGGTTGCTGAAAGATAAAACTTTTTAACACAGAAAACATTTTACAACTTTTACCATAATCCCTTTTTGAAAAAGTGACTTAATATCTAGATGTATGATGAAGAATACTATGATTAAAATCAACTAAATAAAGAAAATAGAATGAAATGTGTTCTTCCATTTATTCTAAGATAAAAAAATAGTCATACTTATATTCTTGATAAATGACTCATTTTTAGAAGTAAGTTGAATAGCTTTATTTATTTTCTTAGAGTGAATAAACTGGTCATTATGAATTTAGAAATTTTTTATAAACTGACAATCAATGGAACATTCTAGGGTAATAGGTAGATAGAGCTGATCGCCCCTAATAAACAAGCTATCAAACATTTATGTTTTTGTAGCATATGTTTATCATGCAAGTATGACATAAATGGATAGACAATATAATGAAAAACTTTTTTTCCTTTTTTATGTTTTTAATTTTAGTTCTAAATGATCACTTAAATTGTATAAACATGTAAATTTATGACATTAAGCTAAGGTGATTGTACAAGTATAAAAAGTGGGACACTAATATAAAATTAATTTTTCCACAATATGTAGATCTATTATGATTAATTTGAACCATATATGCTCGCGATAAAATGATAATGTTTTTGTTAATGAATTTAAACTTTACAACAAAGTCATACTCACAAAGAGAATATGATATTTCTACAACAACATTGTAACATTTTTATCTTTAGTCATTTACGAAATGAATGAAAAGAAATGAATCACACAAGTAGAACAATCTACTTTAAGCTATTTCATAGAAAAGTTACGCAAATACACAAAACAAAATGCCTACTCTTATGTCGAAGATACAACTTACAAGGAGAGGTTTGCCATTCAATGTTAAATGAACAGTCATATCAATATAACAAATTATATCATGCATGTTGAACTCAATTAGAATTTAATGAAGACTTGGGATTCTCATAAGAAATAAAAAATTTGCATATATGAAAAAGAGCTTGTATAAATATTATTAGTGGAAGAACTCATCTCTTAGCATATTAAAAGAATATGACAAGATAAATAACTTGTAAAACAAAATTCACACTTTATATTTCTATCTTAAATGATAACCAGGTATACCTAATGAGATCATTATAAATATATGACCCATTTATATTTCTAATTTTTGCTAGTAGATTAGCATAAAAACTGGATCATTCATGTGTAACATCAGTAATCACATTTGATGACCATAAACATACGAAAAAATTAAGCTTATTTTAAACTTATTTTCTTTATTTATATCACATATTTTAATATATGATATTCTCCATTGAATATCATGTGTTTTAGAGCTAAACATGTGAAATGAAATGCAAGAAGAGTATTTTAATTGGAATGATTGCTTCATTTGTTTAAACATAATTGCAACTTATATATAAAAGAAAGTTTTAATAGTTTTACTAATTAAAATGTAATGAAAATAATATTTTGAAATGGTTTAGCAACAATATTTGAAGCAGACAAACTTGACCATAGATCATGAATTTAATCAAGCCAATAAGCAAAGCCATCAATCTTCCATCAAACTTAAGGCGTATGTATGCCATGCTCCATCACAATTTTTCACATTCACCAGTTATTACTATAAGTCCATATTAGCTCAACAAAAATTTACTACAAATTATCTTTATGGAGTTATCTCAAATACATTTTTTAGCTTACCCTACAAAATGGGATTTAAAAATCAAAATGCAAATGTCTCCATATCAATTTCTATTTTTTAATCAAATTTTGCATTAATGTAATTTTTATACAATCCATAAGATTTTAATGTTTTCAATTTAATTAGTTTTTTATTTTAAAATGTCTTTAATTATTCATTAAGATAATATTTTTTGTCCACTACAACAAAAATAATTTTTAAGATTTTAAATTACCTTTAGATATCTAAACTTTTTATTCTCATCAATTTTTTTTTTAATTTTTTTAATTTGTGGTTAGAATTTGAAAAATTTTGTAAAAAACATATGCACATATTTATTGGCATATTTAGTGTTGAGTTACAATAATGACATATTTATGTGTTAAAATTCGTAACAAATTTGATTAACAAAATAAAGTTTATTTGGCATACATTAGTAGAAAAAGTACAAGCTAATATATTTTTAAGATATTAAAATCTTTTGTTAAATTAATTGTCTCAATTTTTAAAAAATTAAATTATCATAATTATTTAATGAATTTATTATTTCTTAAAGTAACATAATTTAGACATTTAAGTATTTTGTATTTGTAAAAATAAGAACACTCTTTTGTTGATGCACAAATCAGAATATTATCTCTTGAATAAATTAAATAAATAAATTTTACGTGTCTATTATCTACTTCTAAATATTTTATGCTCTTTTTTAATTTCTATAACTTGGGAGTTTTTTCATTTGTACCACTAGTTAAGCATCAAATCTTGCTCTAGCGCTCGATTATACTAGTGTTTGCAATGCTAACAACAAAGAAATGTTAAACTAAGCATTCTTTTTAAATTTCCTTTTTTAGCACCTAACCTTGAAAAAAGTGATAAATCTCGAACAAGGGAGTTTTCTTTTCTTTTTCCTAAAAGACACAATTTATACACATCATATAATATAAAACTTGTCACATAGAGCACCCACACAACAACCAAGCACAAGTGACCCTGTAAGATTGATCAACTAAACAACAAACTATAGGAGACAAGCTAAAGAAATATGGTTTTTCCATAATCGAACAAGAACAAGGTCAAAATAAGCCTAGCTTTTTAAACATAATATTGTCATCCACTCTAATCAAATACCTCTTATAATAAACTTGAGTTAATACTAAGATAATGGTGGTAATAAACACATGAAGTCTTTAAAATATGACGTTCCCATCTTTCAAGGTATCATAAACCTTAAAAAATAAATAGTCAAAAGTTTCCTTGGGCCATTGCTTGTAATGGTTTAAACTTAATTAAAAACAAAGATATTGTTTGCACAAATGAAACTATGGAAACAAACTTAATAATCTATAAAAATCATTGAAACTTACTATTAAAAAAGGGGATCAACACTCATTAAAATAATATTCCTCTCTTAAAAGAATCACTTACTTGACCAATGAAATGCCTAACAAAAGGAGGAAAGTATGTTAATTAATGCATTACTCATTTTGATGAGTACATCTATATTGTGGTATTAATGTAGACCCTTTGGTCCCCCATTAAAATTCTGAGTTGGGCTTAGAGATATATTTAGAGGCAACTTTTTATGCAAAACATTAACACCTTAGAAGAGTCCTATAGGAACTTTGCTAACTATGAAACCAAGAACATCTATAAAGTCAATAGTGTCAAAGCATCAACTATGTTAAACTTCAAGTCAACCAACACCAGATGCTACAGAAGCAGTGTACCAAAGCATACTACTCCATCCCCTCCCTATCCTTAAACTTACAATGAAACCCAACTAACCTATTAACCAATCACCTAAGTAAATTTTTCTTGATGTTAAAAGTGAAGTCATATGGTAGCCCAACACCAAAAATGATAAGCTATATCGAGGAAGACAATTATAGGGATTGAACACCAATGAAAAATAAGAGAACAAAGAATGTGCATCCAAATCCTACTTAGCCAATGAATAGTATAACAAGGAATGAGAGAATAACATTGATGACACTAGACCATTATAGTCATGAGAAGAACCTACACCTGACTAAAGAGATTAAAGATTGAAGGCAAACTACCATTTGTTAATTCTTTGTCAAGCTTAGAGAAAAGCTTTATAAATATATCATAGAAAGTTTTAATAGCATCAATGCCATTTGAAGCATACCTCAGACAATGGATCATTCATCACTTAAACCCATACACTTTTTTCTTATTAACAAAATAGGCATGTGTGCCAAGGAAAAATGAATTATACCAATTAAAAAGATATGCATTTTTTCTACCCCACTGAATTGGCTTGGTGTTAGTTAAATTTGAATAGTTAAGCCTATAGTTGAAGTTTCACATTTCAGGAAAAGAACCTTTAAAATTAGGTGGAAGTCATTGTATGAATTGTTCTAGATGGAAACAATTACACATTTAGTCCCATAAGAAATCCAATGGTGTGTTATGTTCTATAGGGGACCACTTGTGGTTCTTGAAGACTCTTAAAATTCTACATTGATGCCCATGTAATTATCATTTCCATGCCAAATGCAAGACTACATTATGTAAAAAAGTGGTATGGCCTATCATGATTCTTAGGCATAGGAAATTATATTATATCATGAAGTGGTTGCTAAGTATCTTGTTACTCATAGTGTGAGGAAATATATATTGAATTAGTTAATAGATGATTATATCATTTTGTTAGTAAGAAATTGATATCGTTCATTCATACGATTTATTCCATTGTTATATTCATATTTCGTATTAGGACATAATAGTCTTGTTGTTTAGGTCAAAGTTTACTTGTTAATCCACCTTGCTCTGTCGTTTATAGCAAGATCAAGTTATTAAAATTTGAGATGGAATTGAAGTTGAGATTTTTCGAGCTAATGAATTAGTTGGATATTTCATTTTATTTATTTCATCATTAATAATAATAGATTTGATACTTATTTCTCATCAATTATATTTTATTGGATATAGGATTGTACTAGATTATCTTATTAGAGTTGGTGCTTATTAGTTATTTTTTTATCAGACTTTGGTAGTTATTCTTGATACTTCCTTTGATTGGATTAGATATGAGTGGTTATATTGATTTTGTAGATATTTTTTTCATTGTTTACCCTTGTGAAATAGAAAAATTATTAGATTCTTAGCACGATAATATTTTGGTTGGAACTTACAAATGCAATATGATAATGTGATTTTTTAGAATTTGGTTGTAATCATGGTTTTTTTTAAAAACTTACGTTTGATAGTGTAAGATCATTTGAGAGTTTGGCTAAGGAAAAAATGATATGTGTGTGCATATTATATGTGTATATTTAAATCATTTTTATTAAAAAAATTTAGGTATATGATTGATTAAATATATACATTGGAAGTTTATTTTTACTTCTAAAGATATACTTTTACTATATTTCCAAATGATCAATGTTGCTATTCCAATGACCCAATGGAGGATCACAGAACTTTTGATGATAATAATCCAATTATGTGAGATTTTAACATAATGATAAAGCTTGGGTATATTTTGTCTACATACGTGATGAAGAGGACCTTTAAAGAGATGTTAAGAACTTCTATAAGTATGATTTTGTATTGTTGAGCTTTAACAAAGAAGAGTAGAAAATATCAAATCGTTAGAGTGACTGGCCACAAAGATATATATTTTGAATTAATTTTAAAGTATTTTTTTTATTTTTTTAGAATTTAAGCTTAACTTAGATAGTCTATTCAAGATATAAAAATTAAATTAAAATTTAAATTACTCAACTTTAAAAAAATTAATATTATAGTTTTTAATATCTTTTAAATCATACCATGATCATCTTATGAATCGTTATTCTTAGCTTTTGTTTTTTTCCATAATAATCAATTAAAATTGAAAAATAAAAGAAAAACCAATTCCATTCGAAATAACTAACCTAAACCTATGTAGGAATTTTTAAGCATAGAGCATTAATGTTGAACCTATTCGCACAATAATTGAATCGAGCCATCATTCCTAAACATAGATGGAATTAGCATGAATCATGGCACTACTCCTTGCATTCATAAATCAATTAATCATGTTATTGGAAGTGTTGTGACTGTGTCTTGGTTAAACTTTGTAGTGCTAACCTTGAAATAAAACGACTTCTAAAGTAAACAAAATGTCTTATAAGGAAAAAAAAATAATATCAAATGCATCATGTAGGAGATAAATTTAAAGCTTTTTCCTCAAAACTAAATTGCAAATTATGATACTGATATGGGTAGTCTTATCATGCAATTTTACAAACAAATGATCATTGCCACAATCACCTTTTTTAAGCGATAATTCTACAAACTGTCTAATCAGTCTACTAAATGATAGCATGGTCTACATTTAATCCATATGTAAATTAAATCTAGTGATCAGATCATAATTTAGATTTAACAACTCATATGAAATCCAAATATCTAAATTACTATAGTTTATTTCTAATAACCATTTGTGTAATTTTCATAATCAAGCATTCCAAGATTCTTTTTATCATGTAGATCCTATGCAATGAAACATTTGAAGTAATGACATTGAAGCCATTAGTAGCTAATGCTCATTTCCTCTTTTTCTATTTTATTAAATTCAAATACTTGTGCTTTGTTAAGCATTTCTCAAGTGTAGGAATTACTTTGCACAGATTTTAATCACCACTTTCCTTTGCTCTTTTTGCAAATCTTACTTCATTATAAGGCCGTTGCAGCTTATTTTTTCCTATTTGAGTTTTTTGATAGTTTAGCACACCACTTTTTTTGTTAAAAAGTTATAAACATTATTTTTTTATGCCTTATTTTTTTGGGAGTGGACATAGGTTTGATTTTAGGCTAAATCTTTTAAAACATTCTTAATTTTATTCTAAAATTTTTATTGACCTTCTTATTTGCTTAAGATGAATGTACAAAACTCAAATAAACTACAAGGAGCAAATTAAAAGAAGGAAATTAATGAAGCCTAGGCAAATAAGTTGATATTTGAAATAAAGAGTCAATAGCATAAAGGATATGTGACCAAGATTAAAAAATAAAAAAAAAAGAAAAAGAAAAATTTTGAGTAAAAGTTTCTATTTAATAAAATTTTTAATTAATCATTCATAAGGATTAAATTGCATTTTTTTAAGCGTTCTTGATTATTTTAATTAAAAAAAGGTGCTTTTTTAAACAAGTTTCAAAAGAACTTGACAAGCAAACATCAAAGTAATAGTGATGTGATAGAACCTTTCAAGTTTTCTATGAGCATGATGGCACTTCTAACATGATTTAAGGGACATTCTCTTGTAAGTATGTTCCTTTCCTTTTGGGGGTATATCTCATGCACATAGCCTAGTGGCCCTTGTTTTATAGTCAATTTGGTAAAGTTTTTTATCCTTTGCAACCATGATAATGCTAATGTCTTTTTGAAGGTGTGAAGAAAAAGGTCATGTTTGATGATGATGATCGCTCTAAAAAGGTTATTCCCATAAAACTCACTTTAATAGGTAACATTTTCAGTTGGATGACCCAACATGGAATTTCAAAGAGTACGAAGTCAAAACAATTAGCATCTTTGAGTCTATTGTGAAGAGGTAAGCATATGCTCCTTAGATTTTCATTAGAATTAGAAAACATTTGATGTTGGATGTATAATATTCAGAAAATTGTAATCTTTCAAATGAGAGTCACCAAATGTTTACAACGTTTTAGCTCAATACTAAACCTTTATAAGCTCTAGTATGGATCTCATTGGAGCACCATCCAATCAACTTGATCAACAAGTAAGCCTTATTCTAAATCATGTTAATAGTTAGCAAGTCATTAAAATATTGCTATGACAATAAACTTAACAAGGCTCCATTGGGCTCTAGTTTGTGTTTTGGTAAATGTTACTAAAAATCTTCCTTTAGATATTAGAATCTCTAGAAAGATCGGGTGCAACAATGGCCTATTGAAAAAATTAAGTAATGTAAATTTTCAAATATTATCGAAGTAACTTTAGACAAGGATTCTTAATGGTCCAACACAACCAAGAAAAATATTATGAACCATTCTATATAAGAAATGGAGAAGATGAGACACTTCTAATTAGTGAAGCCATAATTAATATGAAACTTCAAACTTTGGAAGCCATCAATGTATAAAATATTATCAGTACCCACTACATCACAAAACATCAACACATAATAAAGAAACCTAATTGTACTATTAATAATCTATTTAATGATAGTTTGATCAATTTGATTTAGCAATTGTAAAGTAAGTGTAAACAATATCAATCTAATTTGAAACATAGGAAGTACATGTAGCTTAAACAATAAGTAGATATCTAATCTCTCAAAAGCTTGAATAAAGATCTTTAGGAAAAAGCAAAGACTCTCATGCTTTTTAAGGTAGACTTGAATGGCTTCACAAAGGCAAATAGTGATAACTCATAACAAAAGACACCAAAATTAAATGTTAAAATAGTGATTGGCCTAAAAAAGACCAAAAGAATCTTTCAAGAATCTAAAAATATAGACATTATAGATTGTAATTAATAATGTCTTACTTTTCAACATAAAGGGTGTAGTTAATTCTATAGTAGCTTGATGCCTTAAAAACATGTTTAGATTACACAAAATTAAAGTAATTGAAATGATGGATTGCTTTGCATGTAATAGATAAGTGGAAATCCTTTTGTAGAGACTACATTTTCACTATTGTGAAGCAACATTTCTAACAAAGTATAGGCATATTGGTTCTAGTACTTATAATGCTATAAATCCAAAATTAAGAATATTTTCTTCATGTTGTGATACAAAAATAATGTTCTATCTTTTTGTGCATGCCAACAACTCCTTTATTAATAGAATAGATCTTTGGAGGGATTTAAGATTGTTGGTAGAAACCATTTTGCCTTCCCTAAATAGAAAGGGCAGTCAAATATCTTTGCCAAGGTTTAAAAATATAAGGTCATTCTTGGGGATAAAACCCTAATGAATCATTATTTTCTCTAAAACATGGCCAAGGTCACACCTTTCTGCAATGTCAAAAAAATAAAATATCACTAAATATGCAAACAAAGATAAGTACCAACAAATGTGAATGACTAAAATCTCACTAAGCCATAATGTATGAATTATGCAGCATTTTAAATGAATAGTCACTGCATTCTGATAATTTCATTTTAGATAATGATGTCGTTTCAAATAATATTAAAGCACTACGAAATCGTTCCGCCGTAAGGAAGGAGTATAAAAAGACACAAATGATTTAGCTAATACAATTAGTGGTATAATTAGCACATGCTTAAGGAAAACAAAATTTCTAAATGAATTACGATAATGAAAAAACAAATATGTTTAGTTTTTGATTTAGTAGCATCTTATGATAATGATTACCAACAAAATGACTTACAATCACTTTAAGATTTTAGCAACGACAAGGATAAATGTATAGTCGCTCAAAGAGAAATATTAAAATTTGTTAAAGAGGCAACTTAGTTTGAGTAGTATTCATAGAAGTGCTTAATTTTCTTAAATTTCATAACAAACGACTTTTATTGTATAACATCCTAGCTTGTAATAGAAGAGGTACAACATAGAAGAGTTATGAATGTTTGTTTATGCTTCTAATAAAAAATAATTTTGATTGCTCTCAAGGAACCTATGATTGACAATAGCTAATTGCACATTCTATTAAAGAAATTAGAATTTGAGCACAATATTGGGAATAAATCCAATGAGATTTAGATATCATGAATTAAAAGCATCCATTGTCAAATAAAAAGTGATGATGAGTAGTTAGTTCACTTGCTAATTGATAATCCATGGAGACAAAATGGTGCTTATGATACTTATGTGTATCCTGAATTCAAGTAGTAAATGATGAACACTTTGGTATGTGGTGGCTCAACTTATTCAGAAAATTAAAGCTCCATGGATAGAAATAGTTTATTTTAATGTAATGGCTACACTTGATTAATACAAGAGTCCATCGAATCTTAGGTGGGAAATAATTAATGAAATCATTGTTTACATTAGTCAATAGTACATAAGAGAACTCTCATTCATTGGGCATTTATTTACATGTATAAGCACTGAAAGGGCAAATAGTTTTAGAAAAGGCTATATTGATTGTTACGCAATCATGCTTAGATTGATCTATTCTTAGCAATAGTGTTGCAATGTTTTTGTAGAATTGGATAAACTAATTCACGTTTACTTTAATCTATAAGGGATCATACTCCTTTGTCAAAGTTGATAAAATTTCAAAATATATGAGTTAAGTATCTGAAATGCATCCAAAATATCAAAAAAGTTAGTGAAATTCTATTATTATTAAAATAATAAATAAATTTCTCACTTCAAAATTAACCTACTTTATTGCTTATAATGGTTACTAAATTATGAACAAGCTCCTTTTCTAATTTAGTTATCAAGATATAAATTTGTCAACAAAATTTACTCTTTTTTTGTAAGAAAATTATCTATTTATACCTAAAATAGTCGTCTAAGACAACTACTCTGTTTTTCATATGTCCTATACTCATGTGTTTTATATGTCCAAACCATTTATTTGAGAAAATTCATATGGTGTACATAATCATCTACAAAAGGCAATTTAGTTAAACTTTATATTAAGTTATATTTAATTATTTTTCTTAAGGTTTGTGTGTTAGCATGACAAAGTCTTCTATGCCATACATTAAAGTCACTAAAATATGACACAAATATTCTATTTGAGAACTGTTTACTTTCTTCAAATCATATAAATAAGTCATATTTCTTTTAGTTGAAATAACTAATAGATTTCCATCTATAATAATTTTATATGTATTGAGATAAAAAAAACTAAAATTGCTATAACATAATTCAATCATATTTTGGAAATTATACATTAAAATTTTAACTAATAAACTTTAGTAATAAAAAAATGTAGAATTTCCTATAGTACTTATTCAATTGATATATTTCCTTGAGTCCTCCCTAAGTACTAATTTTCCTTCAACATAGGCTTCTTATTGGGTTATTAAATTATTGTTTTAGTCATGTATCTCAAGCATCAACTTTCCAAGAATCACATCTTACTCATCTTTCAAAAGAAAGCATTCCTATAATTATAAATTAATTGTTAATCTTACGAAGCCAAACCTTTTTTATCGACTATATTTTTGAGTGGATGAACAATAGTTTTCCTTAACTACCAAGAAACCTTAGAAAATTTAGATTAAATATGAGCTTTAATAAAACATACATGTGATGTATGTTACATGTAAAATTGTTATTATAACTTGGTAAAATACAAGCATTTCAATTACCCCAATGAACAAGAAATATTCTAGCATTTGAAACAAAAATATTTCTACTAATAAGTATTGAATTTAATAATGAACAAGTATATTTCAAGGATTTAAGATTATTAATTCTTTATCTAATGACACATACCCATAATTTTTTATTGTATTCCATCATTAGCCTTCTGCATGTTCAATAAATATGCATTACTTCTAATATGTTCACAAAAACTTAAATATTCACTATGATTTTTTTTAGTTTATATTCTTTAAATAAAGTTTAATATTATTAAACACAAAACTTCATTATAGCAACTTACCTCTACTTCACTTAATGATGTTCCCAATTCTTCTTCATCTTCTTAAGCCACCATCAAAAATAGCTTTTCATTGTTCTCTTCCTCTTCACCGGTATTAACCTCCTCAAAGTCACTTCAAGCTTTATTCAATGCTTTCTTCATCTAGTTCATGGCCTTCTTCATTGCATTCTTCTATTTTAAAATTAAATCTAACTCCATAGGAAATATTGGTTTGATATGTCTTAGTTTGTCACACTCATGGCAAAAGATCTCCACTTTTCATCTCACTCTCTTTTTGGACCATTGTTTTGTATATCTTCTTGTAACCCAAAAATTTTAGAAAAACCATGCAAAATAAGAGCTATGCTATCTTCATTTGTGGTCTTCTCTTCTAATGTATTTTCCTCTTTTTTAGAGATAGTGTCTACTCTATGTTCATTAATTTGATTTTCTAAATCAACTCTTTCTCTTTCTTTCTCCTCTCCATCTCTGGTTCATTAGACATGAACTCACCTGTAAAGTATTCCAATATTATAGTAGAAATATTTGTAGTAATCTTGAAGGTTGTGGTGAAAGGTTGGTACTATTTTAATAAAATTGTAAGGATCTTTTTTAAATTCTCATTCATAGATATAGTCTTTTCCAAATTAAGAAATCTATTAATAATGTTAATAAATCAAACAAATATTTTTTCAATGTATTTAATAGAAAGAATTTTTGATAACTCTTAATCATATGTCATCATATCAATTTTAATTTCTTAAACAAAAAGAGTTATCTCTTGTGTTACCATTAACTTAAGGCTAATTTCAAAAGTAATTTCTAAACTCATAATTCTATTAGCCTTAACAACATTCAAAGTACAAATTAAAATATTTATTGCTTTATCATTTAATTAAATTCCATGTTTTTTGTTTTAATCAATTTTTTAAAATTTAGTTGGTACTAATACACCCTATGAATTTTTTTAGGTGTGATTTCCCTACTTACTAACTTCAAGTGAGTGGTAGTCTTAATATTTCAATAGAGATTATAATGGCCACAAAAATTGGTAGCTTACTAAATGATGTTACTAGGTCACCCTAAGGTTTAATGAGTCAAGTCTTAAATATTTCATATTTTATTTTAATAAACTTCCTTAGTGTAAACTAGGTTCACTTGTAAATAATAAGCTCTGTACATTTGAAGATGGTAAGCTAGTGATATTTAAAGTACATTGGAATGTTCAACAAGCTTCAAGGATTCAATATATGTTCATCAACTTAATAAGGTTTTTTTATTATGGAATATTGAATTATTTATTTTATGATAGTCTCTTTTCATTTTAATTTTAAATCACATTCAAGTATCAAATTTTTTAAACCTCTCGTTGATTTAGCAAACGAAAAAGATTTTATTTTTTTAATCCCATAATATTTTTCTTGGTTAAATCTTATCCTTATCAAATTTTAATGTCAATTTGTTTGGTAAACTTTAATTAAATTAAAAAGATTATTTATGTTAAACTTTTCATAATTTAAATTATGAAAAAATTGCTACATTTTAGCTTGTGCCCAAATGCAAAGCTCTCACGTCAGGCCAGCCCGAGGTGGAACTTGCAAGCCTTGGGTCAAGAAATAGCTAGAACTAAATCTGTTCGAAATCATTCTGGCTAACCGTGAATTTTTAAAATGGATTGGGTAAGGCATTGGATTGAGGTGGGAAGCACTTGAACCAAGTATAGGAGTAAACAAGAGGGAAGCAAACCCCAATTAGGTTCGAATGTTAATACTGTATGAAAAGCTTATATAGTCTAAAATCTTTTCCATCCCAACAACAAGCGATTAAATCCCTTGTGCCAGTCTATATCCAAAATCATGATCACACGGTGGAGCTACCTCCACTTTATTAATGAGTGATTATAGATTCTGTCTCTTTTATATGATTTATCCCCACATCTGATGGCCACAGCTTCATCCCAACTTATTGGCTAACTGAAACTCTTTTTGTGTTATCCTTGAATAGTGTGGCTCTTAATTATCCTATTCGAATCTTATGATTGAGATCTACTTTAACTTTATCTATGTTGAATCGAATGATCCAGGTCTCATCTAACATGATTGGATGGGCTTGATGAAATCTAACATGATCCAGGTCTCTTTAACTTTATCTATTTTGATTGAATTGTCCATAACTCATACAATATTATGATCTTTAATTTTTTTCTCTTTGTATTTTCTAATAACTTTTTTTAACAAGAATAACTTGCAATAAATATTACGATAAAATTTAATACGAATTTACAAAAAAAAATTAATTGTGAATATTCCATAATGTTGACTATTATAATTATTATTTTGTTATTAATTTTTAAAAAAATTATAAACATCTAAATTATTATGAAATTGTTTCAAAAAAGTTTGTTAAAAAATTTGAAACTTTCAATGTATTAATGCGATGATTTTTATTATTTATTAATTTATGAACTTGAGCTTTTTTGCATAACTTACACATTAATAGCACTACATTTTGGAGTATATGCAAATATGTTTAAAGGTTGCAAAGAACATAATAATTTATGCTTTTTAATTTTTAATTTTTGTATGAATATGTTTTGTAGGTTAGCATATTTATGTTGATGTTATAAATAAATAATTTTTATTTATTTAGAAAATATTTTTTCATTTATTTTTAAAATAATTTTTTATTTTTTTGTATTAACTTTTATGAAATAAATGTTAAAATTTTAAATATTATTTCACTTAGGTAAATTTTAATTCTTTTATAGTTCTATAATAATATTTAAATAATGAAATTTTAATTTTTTTATATGGGAAGCAAAACACATTTAAATTTCCCAAATCATAAATTATCTATCAAATATTCTTAATCAAGAAAATATAACTACTGTCTAAGTTAGATAAAAACATTATAGAAGTACCAAGAATGATATTTAAGGTAAACAAAAAATTTTAATATTCAATCTTTATACGTAAATTTTCTAAAGGATTTGCATAATGCCAAACAAATTTCAAAAAAAATGTTCCATTGAGTGGTCTCATAACGTTTGAAATATTTATATTTTTTATTATATTTATATATCTTTTAGCTTTGCTTCTTGATGTTTTTTTTATTTTTTTGGTTAAGTTATTATTTCAACAAAAATATGACATCATAATTAAAACATCAATATTCTAATTATTTCTTGCTTAATGAAAAAATTAAAAGTTTGAATAAATGATTTCTCAATGATTATATAATAAAACATTATTAATTGTTTTTACATTGAAACGTATAATTTGAAACCTTTGGTGTATTTGTTATTGGATGGTTTTCATTTTTTTATTTTTTTATTTTTTTAAAATCCACATTGTTTTACAAGCTTGTATTGGATTGTTTTTTTATAAATTTTAAGCTATCCAATATCTTTTTATTTACATTTGAATAATGTGTTTTGCCATTGTGATTTTTTTACGTTGTTTGCATAATTGTTTTTTATTTTAAATGATAAAACGTTTGACATGTCTTTTAGTGAAACTTATTTTATTTTCAAAAATATTTTTTGTGAAATAAAAAGCATATATTTTTTAATTTTTTTTAAAATATTTTTTAAATGTTTTGTTATTTTTAGAGTATCTTGTTTGATAACATTCAAAATTACTTCGACAGTTTTCTTGTTATGTCACGGAATATTTTATTAAATATTTTAGATCATTTAATGTCTTATACCTCTCCATACAATATTTAATTCATCATTGTCATTTATACATTATTTATATTTTATTAATACTTAAATTAATACATTATAATGAAGTAGAAAACTTAATTGATATCGTCATAAACCGTCTGAATCTCCAATAAAACATCATGAAATATGAAGTATTATTTAAATTTTTGTTACAATCCAATACCATTCATTTACTTGTTATTTATTTTGGTCAATTAATTAATTTGATAATTTTTTGTTGTAAAACTTTTCATGTAGTGCACAATGAAAATAATTTATTATAATTTCAATATGGAATGTTTTACTAAGATTTATAGTATTTCATTATGTTTTTAGTTATTTATATTTTTAAATCTCTAGATTTTAATTTTATTATAATTTCAAATTTCTTTTATATTAAGTAACTTAGGAATATTTTTGTCAATATTTTGTGTAAATTCATAAAATAATTTATGTGTTTATTACATTGGTGTTACTATTTTGCCTTACAATTTTGTATTATTTATATAATGATAATATAATTTTTCATAAGTTAATTCTTTGATGTGGTATAATTTTTTTAAAATTATTATGTTTTCTTATTAATGATAACTCATTTATGTTTATTATAACAATATATGATATATAATTTTGAAGCTTTGCCATGTTTGTAAACAAAACAACAAATTCTTGACATGCTATTTAAATAAGTCTACAAATTTGGAAATTCCTTTATCTTAATAGTTTTATATATTTTTGTTCTTTAAATTTTTCTATAAAATCAACTTTTCATTTTATATTCACTGAATTAAAAATATTTTAGATTTTTTTATCTTGATTACTTTATATAATTTTATTATCAATTATTCCTCCGTTTTACCAACATAGTTTTGACTTTTTAGATACATCACAAAGGATGCTTTCATTAGCATTTTTGAATAAATTTTATATACTATATAATAAAAAGAATATATTTAATAAAATGTCTAATCAATATATCATAAAAATATTTGTTAGCAAATTAAAGTCAATCGTTGAAGATAATTTTCTATTTTTTCATTGCTTTTGCCAATTTATTTAATAACATTGACGCCATATTTGATTGGTAAGCTCATTTTTTATTAATATTTTGCAGTCACGTATTTGAAAGATAAAAAATTTAATTATATACAGTTAATTTTATTTTAAATGATTTATAATATTTTTTTGTTAAATTGCTATAAACATAATATTTAATATTCCATTTATTTATTGACCTTGATAATCTTTTATGTAAAATTGTTACTTTTAAAATTTCATCAAGTTTTTTAAGAGATCATAATTCAAAATTAATATTTTTTTCATGGTGATATTCCTCTTACAGTTTTGTGATATTTTTTTAATTATATTAGCTGCAACTCAAATAAATAGTTCATTTTTTTTTTATTTGTTTATCTAATATCTTGTGCAAAATTATTTGTTTTTTTTACAGTTCTACAAGTTTATTTCAATGAGAATATTTTCAAATTTTGTTATGAAATGTAAATGAAATATTTGAAATAATAAATGTTTTTACCACTTATTAACAACACATTTTTAAAATTTAAATGGAATAAACGAATGTCATATTGTCATAAATAGTAAAAATAATTAAGATAATTTAAGATTTCTAATATAAGAGTTGTATACACAACTTGTAAACATATTTAAATAATTCAAAAAATATGAATATAACATAAAATATAAGAATAAAGAAAGAAAAGTCAGCGTTCTAACAAAAAGATTGAGTAAACTATAATTGTGAAGTAAAATTAAAAAATCATTATTCTCATCATGCCAAAGTGAGAAATTGCCTTTTGGAATTAACAAAATATTAAACACTAAAAAACACACCTAAAAAAAGTCTAGTAGTATATAAAATGAAAGAAATTTAAAACATTAAAAAATATCCATAATATTACATTAATAGGTAATTATAAGCACAAAATGGAGTATATAAAAAATTAAATAATATCATAAATTTTTTAACAAGTATAACAAATAAAATTTAAATATACAAAAAAATTTATAAATTATTAATAGAAAATATCTCTTTTTTTAAACAAGACACATGTTTTTATAAACTAAAAAGAAGATAAGTCTTTATATGAAGGACAAAAAAGATATCATTATAAAGAGAAGAACTACAGAAGACAACAAACACGATCGATCAAATCTAATGTACTATCAATAATATAAGTCATGTTCTTCTATGCAACATGCATCTTCTTATCTAGATGCATAAATTTGAAATGATCAATGTGATGTAGGTGGACAAACGATGAAGCGTGCTAACAAGCACATAAGTATTCTTCATATCCATCTTGAGCATTTGTGTTACTTTAAAAATATATATTGTACCCATATAATGCATGCCCATACAACTTTTTTGTTATGAACATAAGTTTTGAAATCATAGATTTTCTTATTAATTTAATGACTTGGTTTGGTGAATTTGTTGTACATCACACCTTGAAATTTTTTTTTAATATATATGATTTACACAACTTTTAACATGTTGAGCATTCTATTATCTTAAAAGTTTTTTAAAATTATTGTTAATTTTAAACTTTTTTTATTTCTAATGCAATATTTTTTCCATTATTAAGAAATTTTTATTGTGCTTTACAAATATTTTAAATAGTTTACTATAACGATGATGTGTCATTTGTTTGGTTTCAATACTTTTTGTTCCACTTATCATTATAATATTTTTTATTTAATTATTAAAAATACCATCTATGCATTTTTGATGAATTAACAATTTTGTTCATATTGAAAAGATGTTTTTTAGTGAAACACAAATAATTTTAGTTGTTGAATATTGACTGCAAAACACTCTTTCGATGCAAACGAAACCTGAATTTTTTTAATAATGATTTTTTTTAGTAATTTTTTATCTTCTACAAGACAAAATCAAACATTTATTAATCATTTAAAAAGGTTTATCAAGTGTACATGGAGTAATTAACTTTTGAGGATAGGTCAACATGTTGGTGGCTTTGCTCAAATGTAGCTCTACTTGTAAATTAAGGAGTCGTTTTTCTAGCACTTGTAGGAATTTTTTCCTATAAAAAATTCATAATCTATTTTTTATTTTAGTTAGAATTATAAAATTTCTCACTTTATATTTGTATGAAAAATATGATTGTATTATATTACTCATGAATGTTAAATTTTGGTGGACATAATGCATATATTTTATACATGCTTATATTCATATAAATATACCTTAATAAACATTTATAATGTAGATTAAGTTGAAAGTGGTGATGAGAGAGATGCATTTATTACACTATTTGTGCTATGTGTTAAGGTGTGTAATACAACAAATTTAGAGAAAATTATATCATATGTTGTGCTATTGATGTAGTCATTTGATAATCGGTTGAGAAGCTAACAGATATTAAGTATGTGATGTAAAGTTTGCATAAATACAATAAGATTATTGCTAATCTAGAATCAGTTATGAGCTAAGAGCTAGGACTCAATTTATAGGTTAGCTTTGTTATTTGTTATTTTATGATCTTAAGGTCATACTAGTACCATCAAATTAATTTAGGTGGAATGTGCATTACTGTAAGAGTATACTACATAGTCGTATCAATATGATCAATTTTACAAATGATCTTTAGATAAATTTCTATCATACAAGCACAATATTAAAGTCATTCCATTATGATAAAGACTTGTATATGAGTTAGGTTTGAGTACTTGAGCATTTGCTAGGTTTATTTGTGTAATATATGTTTTATCTACTTTTAGTGCAACCACAATCATTCATGATTACTATTGTGAGATTCTCGTAGAACATATTATATGCTATATTCTTCCATCATACAATATTTTCTTGAAAGTTAAAAAATTAGGTTGGGTTGATTTGTCTAATTGTGTATTATAATGTATTTGTATAACATATATTGAGTTATCTAAAACCAAATAGATTTGGATGGGCACTTATTATAAAAAATTATAATTTAGAACTTATTAATTTCTTTAAGGATGGAATTTAGTTGTTGGAATGTTTTGATTCTCATATATTCCTTTGATTCAGATAAATGGAAGTGATTTTTTGAAAGAATATGATAATTAATCTAATACAAAATAATTTTACATAGTAAATAAAAAAGGAAAATTGCCTTTATCATTATTATATTTAGATTTACTTAATCGACTTTGCTAATATATTGATGTTTTATGAATATTAACATGGCGACATCTTTTCAAAATATTTAGTTACTGTGCCGTTTTATTTTTTTGTGAGTTATAAAAACTGTTCTATTATTTCTTTTAAGTGTAGTAATTGTGTAAGTTGTATTACATTCCTTTGATTTAGGGGACTTGTACATGGTTATTGTCAAAAAGTTAGTGGACTTTAGTGAAATGCCTCTTGCTTTGTCATTAGTAAAAATAAGATATTTTGTAGAGCTAACTACTAGCTTGCGAAGGGCAAAATAGGTGTGGTTTGAAAGATTTTGCTTCTACTAACAATAGTACAAGCGTGTTGTTGTTAATGTAAGAATATTTGATATAAGATAAAATTTAGATTTCTATGATAATCAAAATTAGAGTTTATACTATTGGAAACGTCTAATAAATTATTAGAGAATATCAAAAGATACTATACACTAATTATGAGTAGATAGAGTGTGTAGTATTTTAGAACTATTCAAATATTAGCATTCCAAAGTTGTGGCATAGATTATTAAGTTGAGTACGTGATAACTTTTTTAAACTTTAAGGATAAAATCTTATAAAGTGATTTTTGTTACATCTAATTTTATAAAAAAATAAAAAATTTAAAATAACTCTGATAGACTACTTTAATAAAAAAGAATAACTCTAAGTTTAGTTACTAACAAAAAAATAAAAGTAACTAAAGGTGCATGTCTTTTTGATGATAATATCATGTAGTTCCATAAGAGGTGGTGTTTCGAGTAGCAAAGATAGAAAAGGCGATGATGCAGTGGATTTGGGTTGGTGGAGAAGTTTGGCTTTAAAGAGTAATAAGATAGTATGATATGATTTAAAGCTTTGTTGAGAAAGGTAATGGTTTCTTTATTAGTTTAAGAGAGAAAAATGATGGATTAAGAGATATAGGTCTTACTAAAAGTAAGAATTTATTTGGTTAATGACACTCCTAATGGAAGGTTCCTCATCTTTGATTCTTATCTTATACAAAATATTTTATTATCAACATTTTTCGTGGAAGATCTCTCACTTTCTATCACAGTCTCTCACAAGAAAAGTTAGAATATCACCAACTAAGATTGGGCATATATACTTTTTCTACAAAGGTAAAAGTATTAAAACATTATTTTATTTTTTTCATCTTATTACTTGTTTCCTTTTTGTATAGAGCTTATATCTTCATCAATAATTTAAAAAAGTGAAAAAAGCCATAAAATTAATTAAATTAAGCAATTCATAAACTACTGCTACACTACCTGTGGTGGTAATAGCAAGTAGCAAAACAATCGAGTGATCCATGCGATGTAGGCATATCAGTGCCTCGTTTTAGTTTTGCGTTAAAATATGTAGCACTAGGAAAATGTGCTGAAGCTTCAGGTCCACTTTTAGGCAATATGGGTTCGAGAGAGTCAATTGGTCAATTAGGCGACATGTTCATTAATCTGGTCAACAAAGGTCTAGTGGGTTCTGAGGTCCATGGGATGGCACAAGTGATGTGGGTGTGAGACAAGTGGGTTTGATAGCTTTTGACGATGATGCTAATTGCGACACATGATAGTGGAAGATGTATGATATTGAAAACAACAAAGAAAAAATTTTATGCATTTTTAAACAAATTTCAACCAAATTTTGTGTTGATAAACTTCTTGAACAACTACGACACAAGAAACTACAAGTTTGTGAGCTAATGTTAGACTCTTTTGTGTCCCTATTCGAGTTGATCACAATTAGATGTAAGCCATAGTTTTATCGATTCCGTAAAATCCTTATATGCTACTTTTGATTTTTCTTTACTTTATGTTAGTTATTGTTTTAGAATAACACCATTATCACATAACAGTTTACCAAATCTAAAAAAGACTTTGAGAAAGTTTCTTATAATGCCATTCATGGCAGCTAAAAAACTCTTTTTGCAAGGCACTCGTTTTTAATTAGATTGTGTTTGAATAAAAGAATTTTACTACGAATGCTAAATAAGTTTTTCAAAAACTAGGTTCTTCAAAACGTTATTATGATAAACAAGAGATTATTACAATGATATTAATTTGTTTGGTATAATAAACTCTAGGTTTAAATATTGAAGTTTGACTTTTATTTTATATTCAAAACTTAAATGATTTTCAATAATATCTTTATGATGAGAAAGCATGCCAAACACTAAAGTAATTTTGATCAAGTTGAAAATTGTACAATAAACTATTTCTTGTAGACATTATCTTCACATATTTCTAAAAAAAAATATTTTAGATGTTTTATTTTTTAATATTTTATAAATTTTTAACATTCATATTACTTCCTACATGTGTTGTCTGATATTTTTTAGTTATAAATATTTGAAATTGTCAATAAAATAATTAATTTCAATTAATAATATTTTATATATTATTTTTTAAATACATAATTCCTATCCTTTAAAATTTTTAAGAACTACCTTATAACAATATACTATAATTGAAATTTTAATTGTATAATAATTTTCTTGTGCTAAAAGTTATTTTTAACATCCAAAATTCATGTGAAATATTATGATCCATATTAATGAGCTTAATTTTTTGTTAAACAAAATGAGCCAATATTTTTACATTAATTTATAAATTTCTATTTCTTACATATTTAAAATTTCATTTTTCTAAATAGATACTTGATGTAGTTGCATTGTTATAATTATTTTTTCTTCTAAAGTCTCATAATTTTTTTTTATTTTTAACTTCTCAAAGATTAATGTCTTCTTTTAATGTTTGTCTTTCCTATTCTCAAATTATACACGCGTAATAACAAATTTTATGCATTTAAATTTTTTTTGATAATTTTTTGTTCATTACTAAACGACTAAATGGTGTCATGTGTTAGATTAAAATTTTTTTATTCTCTTTTATACCATCTTTTATCTATGTATGCCTTTTGTAATTAGCAAGCTTACACAAATACACATAGAGAACTACAATATCATATCATGAAGTTGACCATTATATTCTTAATATTTTTAATTATTTACAATATTGTATTGGGTAAGTTTATATCTTCACAATACATTCACTAAGTGTTATAAATAACATTCTAAAAATATAATTTTATTTAACATCTAACAAACCCATTTTTTATATTTTCAATAATTTTTATTGTGTTAATTTTTTTATCAAAGTTTAATTATTAGGAATAAGTTTTTAAAAGATGAAACAAAAAAATTGTTTCAAACTTTTAGTTAACATAAAACTAGAAAATTTTAAATTTGATATAAACACAATGATTGGCATTAAAGTTTTTTTTAATATCAACAAAAAAATTCTATTGATGTAAGGGACTTATTTTTTATTAATGAAAATCTTTGTAACTCTAAATTATTTTATGTTTTTTTGAGACAGTTTGGATAATGACATATCCACGATTGATTGATTAAGATAGTTTCTTATAATTTGGAAAACTTATATGTTATATTCTAGTTAAAATTAACTATAAATGATTTGTTTTCTTTTTCATTATAATTTTTGCAAAAATATTTGCATTGCTTGTAATTGTTACTGCTATGATAGTATTTTTAAAATCTTCAAACTTTACTTATATTTAATATTTTTTTTCTATTTCTATCACTTAATAATTGCATTTCTTGTTGAGAAAACTTTTTGTGACATAAATTGTGCAAATTTATTGAAATTTTAAATATGTTTCTATTATTTTATAACTAATATGTTTTACAACTTCTACTTTAAGGAGAAAAATATTTGAAAAATGATGAAAATATTGCAGGGATTATGCATACAAATATTCCCTTTGACTTATTATAATTAATCTTTATTTTTTAATGGCTTTTTAAATAAACTTTATAATGCAAATATACCATAGCTCTAACTACTTAATGTTACATAAGATAAATGATATCAAGGGCTCATTGATGGAATCATATGCCTTCTCTACATCTATCACAAGAATAATTAAAGGTGAGCTATATGTCCTTATTTCTTTAGATTACTTCATGACATTTTTATCTTTCCATGTCTTCTAATTTTAACATTTTGTGTTTTTTGAATAATTATTGAGTTTTTCTTTGTAAATTTTTTAAATTATTATTATGAATTTTTTTGTAAACCAATAGTAGTTTTGGTTTTTTTTTTAATAATGTGAACATTTGATATCTTAATGATTTTCCTCTATGCTTGTGTTCTTCTAATTTTTAACTTATAAATAAAAATTTTTATTTTTTGATTATTCACATAGTATTTTTTTAATGAATCATATAAATATTTAGAATATTTTTATATTTTAATAATTTAGGTATAAAAAAGATTTTTAAAACAATAATTTAATATTTTACAGTTCTTTTTCAACATTTGTTTTTTTAGTTATAATCACAAATAGATAGAAGATAGTTAAAATGAGAAAACGTTTTTGTGATGCATAATTTTGAATACCCACAATGTTTTTTTCTTTAAAGTTAGTATTTCCATATTATTCAAGTAATTTTAAGTTCATATTCAAATAATATATTTAAATTTTAATTATTTTTTGAAATATTTTTTATTATAAACTATCTTTGAATCACATTGTCATGGCAGTATTTTGTAAATATATTATATAATGGAAATGTTTTTCTAATAAAATTTTTTATTAAAATGTTGTGCTAATTCTTTTGAGCTAATAAACTTGTTTTTATAAAGATATTTTTCAATTTAAATATTTTTACGCATTATTTTATTTTTTTTCAAAAAAACTAATATAGTATTTTTGGTATGCTTTTGCCACCAATATGTCACCCAATGCATTTTAAATATTCAAATATTTTTATTATCTAATTATTTTTAATACATATTTTTTTACTATTACTACATGTTATATTTTCATGAAAAGTTATCGTTAAACAATGCAAATGTTTTGACAAATATTTTTATTTTTTAAATAAATATACTTTTTATAATTTTACACTTTGTTGTCAATGTTTTATTCTTATTATGTTTTGATAATAAGTTTAATTTTTAGAATAAATATTAATCCCATCATTTGGAGGTTGAATTGTGTAATTGTCCTAATAGTCATATTTATTTACACTTTTTTGAACTTACAAATATCTATATAAACATATATCTTGACATTAAAATTTATAAAAAAGACATTCAAATAATATATTTTAAATTGTTTTTTAAATATTAAATGTTTTTTCCTTACTGATTTTATTTTATTTAAACATTTTCTATAATAAAATGTTATTTATGATTGAATTATCCAAAAAAAACATTTATTATATGATTTTTACTATAATATTTTACATTTGACAATCATAGTTTTCACACCCTTAGTTTTTTAAACTCCTTTTTTTATACAGTTTTTCTAATTTAGTATACATTACAAATATTTCTCATCTATTGTTAATAAAACACTATCATAAAATTCTATCATTACTTTTCTTACAATTTTTAATAAACATGAATATTTAACCTGATTGATAAGTAGGAATGTTTTTTCTTTCTACATTATGAAATAAATTGTATTAGTATAAGTAATCTGTCTTATTTATTATTACTTTTCCATTGTTGCATAACTTCATGTAAACTTCAATATTTGAGGGTTTGTTTTTACAATAATGACATCAAGTATTAAAAATACATAAAAAGCTCTTATGTTTAGCTGAGAAATACTTTTCGTTCAATTGAAATATAGCAAATACGTAACGCACATATGTAAGTCCTTAAAAATATTTAAGTTAATTAAAATCGTTTAATATTAATGACAACAATTTTCTTGTGAAAAAATGTTTTAGGCGTAACCCAAACTTAATAAGCAATTCAATATAAAACTATTTTTTAAAAGTATAGATAAAAAAATATATTTCTTTGCAAAATATTTAAAGAAATAAAAATTATGAAAAGATATTAATAAAAAATTGTTTCAAAGAAAAATGAGATTTATATAGTTTTTTTATGAAATCAGAAACTTTCAAAACAATGAAAAATTAAAAAATTATCTATTATTGTTACACATTTAATATGTCCAACTTATATGCATAAATTCTCAAAAATGAATTAAATTGCCCTAAAGTGAATAGGAAATATAATATTTAAATGAAAATGAAATTTTAAAGTAAAAAAAATAATAGATGATAAGACTCAAAAATATGACAAGAAGGTCAACAAAACTACAGCTATAAGTTAAGGAAAAAAATCATATTCCATTCAAAAATATAATGTAATGTTTTTAGGAAAGAAAGAAAGTAATAGGCTTTACCAAATTTATATTAACTTGAAATTGTTTAGCACAATTTATCAAACAACATGAAAAAATGTTTTAAAAAAATTATAAAATAGTAAAAATAGAAAGAATGAGTAACGAAAAAATACTTAAAAAATATGCTATTACTAATAAGAAAACTAGAAATATTTTTGGTACTAAGCCAAAAAAAAGAAACAAAACATGATTTTCGTATATATAAAGAATCTACTACAACTTATTTATTAGTAAGAAATTCTATTTAGTAGAGAATTATAACAGAATAAAAGTCAAATAAAATTATTATATTCATGATTATACCAATTAAAAAAGGGTATTAGATTGAAACAATTTTTTAAAAAACTAGAGTTTTTGTTGCTCAACTTTTTGACAATGTCTATAATTTTTAGGTATTATTCCTAATTTTTCTCTATAATATCCTAACAGGAACATGAATAAGACAATTTTCAATGCTACAAAATAAAAGATTATGGTCATTTCCCATTTCAAGTCTAAGTAAAATAACCAAATTTTCTTTCTTTTTGACTTTTATGAACCATAACACCAAAAAAGAACTTGTTTTTGGATCTATAATAACAAATAGAGACATTATGTTTACCTTACTTTCATATAATATATCCTTATGATACTTAATTCCCATTTTTCTTTCTCAAACACCTTTAAAAAACTATATTTTTTTGTTACAATTTATGCATACATATATATGTATCCAACTCATTCTTTTCATTTCCAACAACCATTTAATCATTGGAGTTATCAAAATTTCTTTGACATTTAAACACTTTTTAGCATGATTACGTTATTTCATTAGTATGACTACATAAAATAAATAAATATATACCATATGTAATTTAAGAAATAAAGCACATCAATAGTAAAGCATTTGATAAAGTCTTGTATATACACAACCATTGCATTATGCAATTGCAATTTATCAAAAATAGTTTCACAAAGTATGTGGCATTACAAAAAAATTAGTAATATACTATTCATCAATTAATTTTGACTTCCATATTATAACAAACAAAAAATATGGAATTTATTGTGTTATCATAGCCAAATTAAATAAATAGTTCAACTTTGTAGATTCCTTACATTATTTGTAGTAAGGGCGTTTGTTTTGCACCATCAATATTTTTTAGAAGTCATAAGAATAACATGCATGTTATTTTCTTCTACATTGTGCCCACCCCATTTGAAGCTCTTAGGGAATGTTTTTCTTTTATTGGTATTCTAATTTGCTTACCATGCTTTGGCTAAATTGCTCAGATCATCATTGACCAATCAAATAATGTTAAAAATATTTTTTCAAATAATTTATTGACCCATACAACTATTTTATACAATATTTTGGTCCACTCAATGGGAGAGTAACAAAATCATAAGCATGTAACATCAATTCCATCCACAATCTAATTCCACTCAATGATCTTATTTTTCTATCTTGCTCACTATCAAGCTAACCCTAACTTATTGAAAGATCAATAGTTAATTTCTTTGTCTTGCAACAAAGACATAGAATTAAACAATAATACTAATATGATTTGTGTAGTTCTATATGCACTCTATGTTGTGTGGTTTAGCAACAAAGATGTGAATTTCTTGGAATAAAAATTTTGATAACTCATGGAATATTTAAAAAAATTCTTTAAACTAATTTTTTAAAAAACTTGATTACATGTTTGGAATTGGCTATTAACAAATTTTTAATTTTATTTTTAAACAAATTAATTACATTTTAAAATACATTGATTTTTTAATTATTTAATTTTGATGAAAATTTTGATAAACAAATCAACAAAAATAAAAAGTACATAAATGATTACTAGTTACTTCGATTTAAAAACAAAATGCACACACTCCTAGCAAAAAATCATGTAAAAATAAAGAAGCAATATAAGCCTTTCACGATAAGAAGGATAGATTAAGCTCTTATAATAATAAAACATTAAAAATAAGCTATTATGTCATATAACATGATTAATATGGAAAAAATGAAATAATTAACTTGCAAAAAATAGAAATTAATAAAACTAAACAAACTAATGATTTTAAAATGCTTAATTTGACAAAAGCATTTTAATTGAACCAATTAGAAGTAAAGAAAATTAAGGACTTCATTGATTTGAGAAAAAAATTAAGATTACGTGTTTGATGAATGAAGGACACAACATAAGGAAGTGAGTTGGGTACTGTGTGCCAACAACTTAAATGCCATGACATGAAAAATTTTCTTTACTTTTTGTAAAAATTTCATTAGTTAATTTTTTCTAAGAACTTATTTATAAAAAATTTTAATGGTTAAAAAAATTTGCCAAATTGATTGATTAATCAATAATAATAAACTATAAGAATCTCAATAGCTATAGTAACTATTAAAAGAGTAGTTACGTAAGAGCTACTCCATCAAAAGCCTCTTTAACCTCTTTATACTAAAATGCATGATTAGATGACCAAATTGAATAAACTCTACTTAGAGTATAGGATTTGATCTGGATTGTTATATTTGAATTGGGATCTAATGTTTGGATTTAGATATGTTATTTAGATCACAAAATTGAGTGATTGATCATTGATCTAATTAGGCGTTTAAAGGTGGATGTGAATTTGATTATCTTAGCACATAATTATGCAATTAGATGTCAAAATAATCCCAAAATTTTAATTACAGCCACATGAAACACATATGGGTTTTATCCTTAAATTGCATGAATGATGGATCATTATGGGTTTACAAGAGTTTTCTTAGATTGTGTAATAAGTGTATTGTTTGGAGTTAGCTACCCTTTGTTCACTCTAAAGTTATTTCCTTTATTGCTAGTACATTCATACTTAATTAAATATGGATTTTTTAGTTATATGCTAAACTAAAATTGTTTTAGTTTTGTTGTCATTTTCTCGATCCAATAAGTGCATCTAATCATATTTTATTTGGTCACCTTTGTGTTTGATGAGTTAAGCCTTAAATGCACATCATTTTGACCTAATGGAGAACCAGATTTATTTTTAAAGAAAAGCCATATACCTTCATAGATAATAAATTAAAGATTTTCAAAATCCTTTGGAGTATTCAATTAAATTCAAGGATCCATGATATATCTATCAAATTTGTAAAGATTTGCTTTACTATAAAATAGAATATTAGCTTGATAATTACAATGCACATTTTCATTCAATTCTAAAATCTAATTCAAGTATCAAATTTAATCAATCTCTTCATGATTTAAGAAACTTATAAGATTTCATTGTTTATCAATTCTTTTTTTATTAAATCCATCGAATTGATCATTACAAAATTTTATCCTAATTATTAAACTTTGGGTCAAGCAAAAGATTAATTCTATTAAATTTTCTAATTAAAAAAATTTAAGCCACACCCAAGATCGCCTACTACACAAGTTTAACTTCAATAATTGATTTATTAATCTAGTCATGAGTATCTGTAATATAAGTTGATTGTTAGGCATTATTAATGATATAGGAAATGGTTCCATTTAACTCTGTCATTGGCTAAAGCATGGTAACCCTCTATCCCTATTTCTTGTACACATTGTTGCTAAAGTACTAAGAAGAGGTTTAGACAATCTGCATATACTTAGTAAAATGAAGTAATAGGCCACTCCAAGTAGTTGTCAACCAAAGTCTCATTTATGCTTTGTAGATTGTCTTATACTTTTCTTAAGAGGTGATAAACATTCAATCAAAAATATCAAGTTATCCTTCTTTAATATTTAGGGCACATCAAGTTTGTAGATTTATGTACAAAGGATCTTCTTTATTAGATGTATAGAGATGAAACACAAGAAAGAGAATAATGACAAGGAGCTGCTGCTTCAGAAAAGATATTACCTTCCAATTCCTTAACTCAAAAGAACATTATTCAAAGGTAAGAAATAAGGGGTCCACTTCGAACACAAGGTTAACAAAAACATGTAAAAAGAAATTACTCTCAATGGGAGGTAGTGCATGTTAATCATGTCCTATAGTTAATAACAGTTTACAATCTAATGATATTATCTTTTCAACAATTATTATCAAACTTGTTGAAAGTGTGAAAAATGGTTTCCTTTATGGTGATAGTGATTTGGTGAGCAAGAACCATTTGGCTAGCTAGAACATGATTAGCTTCCCTTATGAAAAGTATGGATTATTGGTTAAGAAATTAAAGGATTTTAGGGATGCGCATAATGCAAAGCCTTTTTAGAAGGTCTACACCTAAAACATTATCTTTTTTAGATACATGAGATGCTATTTCCATAATCGAAAATGTTGTCGAGCATGCTCAAAGACTTTGAATCAATTGAAGAGAATCATTCTCACTATTTAGTATTTTATAATACTTGGAACAAAATAGATAAGGATGGCAAAAATTATTGGACCCTCACTAGGGATGGAAAATTGACTATTAATTTAGGATGGGAATAACTTAGAGGTAATTAGTTACCACATTCATAAGTCACAAAAAATAATGTAAAATAATCCTTAACCTTCCAAAACTCCATCAAAGTGGAGGCTCTTAAAGAACCAATTATCTTTTTATAACAACTTGGGGAACCAGAATTTTAATTTATAGACAAATGCCTTTTTGTGCATATAACGACTCTCAAATGAATCTTTGCATCAAATAAACCTAGCATCATGATTCAAAGAAATGCTTCTACAATGGTGAAAGTGTAGTTAGAGAAACACAATAACTGTAAAATGTTGCATAATTATGTAAAGAAGATACAAAGGTCATCAAATGGTAAAATATGCATTGCTTCCTTGATTTTTTGAGATCAATTGAATAATAAAAAAGTGGCTCAGTGGACTCCCATTGCTGTGGATAGAATGTTTGATTCCTGACCACTATATTCATCTAAGGATGTAACAGCATAACATGTAATTATAGAACTAATTCATTGAATTCAAGAGCCAAGAGAAGCCTTAGTAACATCCATAGATTGATTGAAAAAATGCAATGAAAATAGAGGTGGTGAAACCCATAGATTAAGTTGTTCTATGACAAGTGACGCTAAAGTTAGAAAATATCTTCTAAAAATGAACCTAACAAAATTGAATATTGACCTAAGTGACAAGCCACATACCCATGATAGTAGACATGGTAGGGATAATGATCACTATGCCAACACAATTAAAATAAGAGTTGCAACTTTTGATGATATTTTAAACTCCATAGTATATCAAATTTAGGAAATGAGAATGGAACATTTTTTTATTGGTATGATCTTAGTAGGCATCAAAAGTACTATTTTGTAAAAACCTAGGCTCCTATCACATGCTAGATTATTTGTTCGCTTGATAAAAAGTAAATTTTCTAATGGGAAACGAGCAATACCTTGATCATAAGAAGAACTCAAGGTTTGCCAACAAGATAAATATGTACTTAGCTCATATTTAGGTCAACCTTTGAATGAATGGTATCATTTATTCCAAGATTCAAAGACTTCTAGCAAATGCATTACTAAATTTGAGGATTATATCTTATGATGTGGGTCTTAGGAGGTACATCAAGTAGCGTTTTTTTATTTTGAGTTAGGCTGAGAGAGACTATTGAATTGACTTATACTTGAGGAATATTATTAGTTTAGAAAAGGAATGTAAAGTGTCTTATGAATTAGAATATCAATTACATGTAAGAGTTAGGTTCCTTTGACCACTTTACATCCTAAAATGCAAACCATTACTTCAACTAATTCTATTACTTGTTCTCTATAAACAAACTATGTCTCATCACCAGTACTACCAGCTCATTGAATCCAAGCCTTGGACAAAACATTTACTACTTCTAGAGTACAATGTTATCATTGACATAAGAAAGGGCATGTCACAACCTAATGTCTTAAAAGAGTCTTACACATACATATAAAAGAAGAAAAGAAAAATGATAATAAACTTAAGAGACGAGGTTATATAGCCAAATGAGGATATTGAAGTAGAATTAGATGCACTAGATTAGAAATTTTATTATATTGTTACCACCATAAGAGTTATGAGGTGCATTTTGTTTACACTAGGAATAATTAATGATTGGTAATGAACAAAAATCTTTTGCACCTTTGTTAGAGTTAAAGTTCAACATAGTAAAATTGTTATAGATACAAAAAGTTGTATGATTATCATATTAGAGAATGCTGTCAAAAAGAGAGATTTAACATTCACAGACCATCACAATATCTATGATCAACGAAATATCAATTTTAATAAACACAAAAATGTTGTAGTCCTTTATTAAATTAATGATTACATCTATTGGCTCATGTAGAACTTACTTGATAAGTAAAAGAGCTCACTAGAAAGGGATTTATTATGAAAAGTAGTGGAGCAAGTGCTATCCCCACTTTGTTTATTACAAAAAATCATGAAACTTAATGCATGTGCATATATATTAATGTCATTAACAAAATAATGATTAAGTATAGATTTTCAATTCCTATGCATGATGACTTATTTGTTCAAATAGTTGGAGCCACCATATTTTCTAAAATAAATATTTAAAGTGGATATTATTTTGTTCAAATCTACTTGATGATGAATGTAAGACTACTTCCAAAACAAAAGATGGATAATATGAATGGTTATGATGCCATAAACATTGTTGAGTCCACCAAGTATATTTGTGAGATGTCTGACTTAAGTTTGTGCCCTTATTTAGGTCATTTTGTAGTTATTAGTTTTGGTTATATAATTGTTTATAGCAATAGCATATTTGAATAGTTAGGACATCTTAAACAAGTATTCACTACATTACATGAACAACATTTATTTTCTATCCATTAGAACTATTAATGTTTTTCAAAGAATGTCATTCAAAGGTTTTATAATTCCAAAAGAATGATTAATTATTAATTCTAAAAAGATAAGATCCATTTTTGAATAGACAACTCAAACAAATATGCATTAAGTTCATAGTTTTCATAGCCTTCCTGCTTTTTATCTCGTGTTCGTTCAAGGACTTGACATGATTGTAGCCTTAATTCTAAATTATATTAAAAAGGTTTAGTTTTACTTATAAAAGGTGGTAGAAGTAGCCTTACTAATTTAAAATAAGCCATGACTCAAGCACCAATCCATAGATTATTAGACTCTTCAACTTCCTTTGAAGTCACTTATGCTTGAGTAAGCATTGGCAGAGTCTTAAGTAAAAGTGGTCCTCTTATTGCATTCATTAGTGATAAGTTAAATGAAAACGAAAAAAATACTCCAATGAAAAACAACATTATGTGATGATTTTATCACTAAGATATTGGAGACACTATCTATTATCTGAAAACTTTGCTCTTTTTTTAGTCATGAAGCACTTTAATTCAAAAATATTCAATCTATTATATTCTTTATTTTGGTAATGAATTTAATACATTATCATGGTAAGTGGTTTGAATATTCCCAAGAATTCACTTTTGTTTTAAAACATAAGATAGAAGTGGAGAATAAAGTTACGAATGTATTAGATAGTAATAGTTGTATCATTGCCAAATCATAGAATACTCTCAAAAAGATAGGATTAACATACGTAGACCATCTCCACCCAAACACAATATCTTGGGTAGTTAAAATATCAATTTTCATAAACACAAAGGTGTTCTACTCCTTAAAAGTTTGGTCAATATTTTGAAAATTATGGTGCAATGTTAACCCAATGTATATAGGTGGCACTTTTTTAGAAAGACCTTGGTTATCGATTTAGATGCTATCTTAAATGGAAGAGCCAATACCATAATTTTGGATAAGGAGCAAAGATCAAGCTATATCTTGGCTTCCCTCAGAAGGAATTTCTACCAAAATACTCCAAAAGAAAAAAGATAAAAGAAAAGAAAAACTAATTTGTCATTTCACAAGTTGAGATTGTGAGGGATATAACTAATGGCAAAGTTTTCTAGTTTATGGCAATTACGAAAATTCTTGTTAGTATAACCACCCCACCACCCATAGTGCAATCCTAATTAGAGGACTTTGTGAAGGTTTTCTTGATGACTTGCTAAACACTCCAATTATTGGGAGATATTAAGCATACTATTGATCTAGTTTTTGACACTTCAATACCACATTTACTAAGTTATTTATTAAATTTATTTTTTTAAATAGAACATGCTTGATACGTACATGAGCTTATTAAAAAGGAATTTATTAAGAAAAGAGTTAGAGTATGTTATTTCCCCACTTTATTTGCTCTAAAAAGTGATGAAACTTGGTCCATATGCATATATAGTCATGCCATTAATAAAATAATGATTAACTATAGGTTTCCAATTCCTACACTTGATAATTTGCTACATCAAATAGTTGGAGCCATTATATTTTCTAAAAATGACCTCAAAGGTGGATACTATTATGTTTGAATCTGCTTAGTGATGAATGCAAGACTAGTTTTGAAAGAAAAGATGAACTATATGGATGGTTAATTATGTCATTCATATTTTCGAATGTGCTAAGTACATTTATGAGATATATGACTTAGGTTTTGTGCTTTTATCTAGGTAATTTTGTAGTTATCTGTTTTGATTATATATTAGTTTATAGCCATAACACATTAAAATAGTAGGACATCTTAGATAGGTATGCACTAAATTACATTTACAACATTTACTAGTTAGTCATAAGAATTGTTAATTTTTATGGAAGGAATGTCATTCTAAGGTTTTATAGTTTCAAAAGAAGAATATTTGCTAATTCTAATAAGATAAAATCCATTTTTGAATGCCAACTCAAACTAATTTACATTAAGTTCATAGCTTTCATATCTTTGCCACTTTTATTAATGGATCATGTGAAAAGCAAGATTGTAACCTCAATTATATATCATATTAAAAAGGGTGCATCTCACTTGCAAAAAATGGTAAAAGTAGCTTTGATAAATTAAAAGAAGCTATGACTGAAGCTCCAGTCTTTAGATTACAAGACTTTTCAGCACCTTTGAGGAAGTTTGTTCATATGGAATTGGCATTAATGGAATGTTAAGTAAAAGTTGTCCTCTTATCACATTCATCAATGAAAATGTAAATGTAAATGGAAGAAATTCTATTATTAAAAAACCATTATGTGATAGCTTAATCCCTAAGATATTGGAGACACTATCTTATCCCAAGAATTTTTTCCTTTTTTTTGTTATGAAGAACTTTAATTTATGAATATTCAACCTATAGCATTCTTTATTTTTGTCAAATTAATTTAGGTGATTAGCTTGGTAAATGGTTCAAATATTCACGAGAAATCTATTTTTTCTTTAAAAGATAAGATGAAAGTGGGGAATAAAGTAGCAAATGGATTAAAGCATGATGTTTGTTTACTTTCAATAATGACTATATGTGTTCCTGGATTTCAATGTGTCGAGAATTTGTATAGCGATTGTTAGAACCTAGGACATATGTATCATGTAGTCAACACTTTTCATAATAAGTTTCTCAAGATTATTATTTGAAATATTTTTTGTGGATCACAACTTTGCATTCCCCGCACAACTCTTAAGGATTTCCCTATCTAACAACTATATACTGGAGTTCTAGCTAAACATTTTGGTCAAGAAAAAACCATAAGAGATGTCGCTAATCTATTGTATTGTCGAAGATTACCCAAACAAGATATGTTGATTATTTCTAATCTAGAACTTATTTCATAATTAATTTAGGTAATTATTTCCAAAGTGCATATACATCATTACCAAAAAACATTGGAAAGAATGTATTTGTAGTTCATGGTATATTTTCTAAAATGGCTCATTTCAACTTAGGATTTTTTGTTGTTATCCATTAAATTTCCTTAAAAAATAAAATATTGGGTTTAAGCCTTTAATAGATCATATTTTATCATCAAATCAACATATTAATAAACAAATTAATTTAAATAATGAAATATATGAGTGACTATTAGATGCTCATAGGAAACAAAGACTTTATTGAGGACAATTATGTAAAGGTCTATGTGAATTCTAAGAGATTCCCACTATAAACTCCTATAGAATTCAATGCCCACAATGTTAGACCATTTATAATTGTAAAAAAGATTAAGCATT
Source organism: Vanilla planifolia (assembly GCA_023846275.1). Lineage (NCBI taxonomy): Eukaryota > Viridiplantae > Streptophyta > Magnoliopsida > Asparagales > Orchidaceae > Vanilla > Vanilla planifolia. The sequence goes on along the minus strand of JAIUJO010000055.1, from coordinate 2,543,972 downwards.
AACATGTATGCTTTAGATATAACTAAAGATTATGAATCTAACACAATCCATAATATTCAAGATATTGTTACTTATTGACAACCAACCTAATACTTAGTTACACTTTTGAGCCTTCAGTATTATAGCAAAGTAAACCTGTCCAACCAATACATTTAGTCAAATTTAGCGACCTGATAGTCAAGTTGAGCAAATCATAGATAATTAAGCAATTTTAACATAGAATCAAGAACAATAAAGTTTTTTGGTACATTAGTGAGGCCATCCAACATTTAATGACACTTGGATTGTTGGGTAGATGCTTCGTTACCTAAACATAAAGATGTTAAGGAAGTATCAAAGATTTCACCATAGCACTATAGAGTAATGCTGTTATTAACCTAGGGATAGTGATGTACTAGTGCCAATGTTTAGACTTAAAGTAGTGCCAATATTTGCCTCTCTACTTCTCATTAATCTCTATTATCATTGTCATTAGTGGCATCAATTATAACTAACTATTATTTGTTGAATATTTTAATTTTCTTTTCCTTTGTTTGTATAGTGATTTATATCTATACTTTAGTTTAAGTTATTTGAATATCGATTTATAACATTTCTGATATTTGTAGCTTTAAATTTAGTATAAGACATCCTTGTAGATGTCTTATAATTCTATTAATGAAAGTTTTGTTTGAAAACGTCCTTCAAAAGGCCTAAAATTAAGTTTTGGACTATTTTTCATTGCTATTAATCATAGTCCATCATCGTTATCACCAACATTTGTAGCTCTTCCCTTTGCCTATGCTAACTAACTAGGCCATCTCAATCATGGTTTAATTATTACAATTTGAATGAAGCAATAAAGTGTTGCCATTGATCTTGATTAATGACACTATGCCATGTATAATCAATCCCATAGTGAGTTTTTAGAGGTGCCCTAGAAAGGATAAGAAGTGGCACAAAAAAGATCCTAACTCTTTATGTAGCATTCACAAATGTATCAAATCACTAAGAATGTTTTTGATCACTTTATTTAAAATTTTAGGAAACTTAAAACTAAGTCAAACTTTTTCGTTTATCCAAGTGAATGATTGATTTTTTTTTGTTTGGCTTTCTAAGAACTTTACTTAAAACTTTACCTTGCCACTTCACCACCAATTTGAGTACTCATTATGTGGATTATTAAAACCATTTTTCTCTAGGTGTTGATCCCTAATGTTAAAGATCAATGCAAGTCTTTAGCATTAACAAAAGATTTTACTTGCCCAGCTTTCCTAAGATTTAAAATTCTAAACCTATCGCACCCAACGGTAAACCATTGTTTGAACATATTGCTTGACCCTTAAAACTTCTCAATTATTTATAAGCAAAAATTAAGTTTATCATATCATCATACATGATGTTTTACTTTGAGCCATACAAATATCTCATAGAAATAATAGTGTTGAAGCCCAAACATATCTCAAGGGATGGGGTTGTGCATAAATTCCAAAGATATGGTGTATCATGTGATGGCTTCTTAGCTAACTATGACAAAGGAGTGAATTGTTTTGGTAAGCTAAGCCCAATTGAATTGATTGTAGATGTTAACTCATTTGGTAAGTGCCAAAACATATAAATTTTTTTTTGCTATTTTCATTTTACATACTATTTCTTAATATTTATTAATATAGTTTGTGTGATTTTATTCAGTACAATTAAAAAAGAATTTTGTTTTTATTGTGTGAATTTTGAAAAATTTCCACAAACTTGTTTCACTCGCCACTCTATTAAGCGTTATATGTCTCAATAAGTGTTACCTGTATATATTAAGGAATCCTTTTGCTATTATGGACAATTCTTTTTTGTAATATTTTCTCATGTTTAAATATAACATTATCAAAGCTTTGGTGCCCTTTGCACCATGTGCTCTAAAGTCTTAATATGATTTTGATTATACAAAACTATTGAAGTAGCTTATTTTTTTATTTTATGGTATACTTAGTGCATGGTTTTTTATTTAGCAAACTAGAAATTTATAAGTGATGATTCTTATCTTATGGTGTCAACTAATGCTAGAGTAGAACTTACAAAAGTGATATGAATGATATAAAATAATCCAGAGGATGTGGAAGAGTTTTAAGATTGCGAAGCAAAATATCAGTTTTTCTTTAAGGAATTTTTTGTGGTAGTGATTAATTATGTAATTGATAAATTAATTTTTATTAGAGATCGGTCAGGAACTACAGTTGCACTTTATTTCAACTTTGCACTTACATTTCATTTTTAAGCATTAATAGAGTTGAATATAAACCTATGGCCTTTCTTGATCTGAAAGCTTTAAACTCTAGTAATAATGAAAAGCCTTAGGCAAAAAATCTTATAGAAAACTTGAATTTTAGTTTATACAAATATGAACCTTAAAATGAAAAAAAATATATTCATATTTCCAAATACATTTCATCTTAAAAAATTCAACATTTTGTTAACAAAACATCTATTAATGAAATTTGTACAAAATGAATTTCTGTAAATAAAAATTATTAAAAGAATTTGAATTGGATTGTCCATTTGATTATCTAATTAGCTACACAAACTAGTGTTTTATGGGTAATGAAGGACCTAGTTAGATTAGAATCAATAGTAATAGTCAAATTGTAAGATACTGATTTGTTGAATGTTCATCAAACTACTTGATTAATCATGTGATGTTCAATCTAATGCACTATAGATCATTGATGGTTTACATCCACTAGAAAGAAAAAAGTTTATCATAAACTTCAGTTTTTATATTATGTCCATCAATCCATTTCATAAGAATTTCATGTTCAATATGATGACATTTTTTTTAACATGGGCCAAATAATTTAATGAATAGGAATAAAACATGAGCCAAAACTAGGTTTCTATCAAAAGCTAATTGGAAAGTAAAATGTATAGTTGCTGAAATTAGAAAATAAAAGTTGAAGGGAGTGAATTATTTGACAAACTTAATGAACTTACAAAGACCTCTAATGTTTAGCTTTACAATTAGTTTAGAAATTATGATTTTTTGCTCAAGAATTGAAGTAAACATTAAGGAAACATAAGGATAAAAAGTTGATTGTAAGGCTAAACTTATATACTTATTACAACAATAAATACTACTTATGTGTAAAAGGAAAAAATGTATATTTTAACACTCAACTTGAATGTTTTTTTTAATTGTTAACATTGAAAATGTATAAAATGTTTTTCATGGTTTACTATATTCTTTTTCTAGACTTTAGTAATACTTCACTTTCTTAATCTTTTTCCTTGCAAAAGCTTAATGGAGCATTTTGGAAGATCTTAGAAGAGCTATAACACAACATTCTTCATAAGATAATTTGAAAATATTCTTTGGTAATAGTGACTCAACCTTTATGTTATGTCTCATTATTTTATATCTCAAAAACGTGTAGATTGAATTTTATTATTTTTTCTTTTTTTAGAATTATAATTCCTATGTATAGAATTTCTAACATGGATTAGGAGAAAGGATGTCCTACTCTACTACTCTATTTTAGGAAAGGAAAAACACTCTTAGAGCCTAGTGTTAAGATTTTTTGGGGTTTTGTTTGACACCATAAAAAAGAAATGTTGATTGAGTTCTTGTAAGAATAAGGTAGTGATGGTAATATTTGGGTAATGAAAATGTAGAGAAGGGTTTATGCTTTAACTTATGTAAATATCAATTGCAATACATTCTCCACTTATGAAAGAGTGGATAAGTACTGATAGGCTTAGGCTTGGCAACCTAAGTGTCGATAAAGTCCCTCATATTGTTGGGTAAACCATGTCATATTTGGCCAGCACTTGTCTTGAGTACATATTTATCTTTCTTATTTCTAGACTCTTCAACTGTTTTAATCATTCCATGTAATGTTTGGAGATCTATTACAGTACTCTACCAAAGTATTTCAAAAATCTAATAATTCAAAGTTCACCCCCATTTTTAGTTTAATTATATGATATCTAGTGAGTTGAATTCCAGTCCTTACAAAAAGTATCATAATAGCCATAAACTAAAAGGTGGTATCAAAGAATCCCATGAGGCCTATTTGTGGATCAAAAGTAGAGATTGTATTACTGCTTATGTTATAAAAAGTAAGAGCTACAAATACACATCAATATGATTTATAAGAATCTTTTGTTCCTGAAATAAGGTGAAAATTGTAGTTAAATCTATGTATCAAGACTATTTAAATTTGTATAGGACAACCCTAAATTGGTAAATTATGTGGTTAACTATCCTTATTCATGGATTACATAAGAAACTTATTAATTAAATCATTACTATTCATCATATTAGTTGTGAAGTTATTTAGAAAAGATTTAATCCATTTGAAAAATTAATGTAATTTTTCTATATAAAAGATTCATGTTAAGATCATGCCATACTTATCATAGCTTCACTTGACTTGACTTATTCATCACTTATGTAGTAGAGTTAAAAAAATGTTAATATGCTATAATACAAATATATCACACATTAAGCATCATCTTGTTGATTTTTACACTTGTTTGAATTGACTAACATTAAGTTAAATAAATAATTTACATTTATAGAAAAGATAAAGTTTAATGCATACATTTGTTACGTTAATTTTTTGAACTATAGATGATTAGTAAGATACATAATACTTAGTATCAAACGTAAAATTTCAAGGCCTTGGATACCTGCATATCGTATGTAGGTAGAGTCTTTCATGATGGAAAGGATTGTGCTAGTGAGTAGTATTACTTAGCTCCACAATGCACAATGTCGACATGCATAGAAGATATGTGATGTATTTTCTCATCGATGAGTGGAATTTGAGTGTATAATACTCTTCTATATGTAGCTTCTATAGAGTAATTCATGTGCAATAAGTCTTAGTTATGTAAGGTATGCATATGTTGTGTAAACAATATGTATAGAATTGGAAATATATGAAGATTTTTGTGTTTTGAGGAAAACATAAGTTTTGCTTAATTATCATACAACCACTTAGATGCAATTATGAGTACTAAAATTCTTATAAATAGGCCTTATTTTTCACCCACACTATGGTTAAGAAAAGTATGGTGGATTTCAATAGTATTCAATCATCTAGGATCATTTCATTTAATGTGTGGTCTTCCATAGGACTTCAATTGAAATATCATTTTTGGATTATGATGAAGTGCATTCCTCTTTTTTTGTAACATAGCACTTTCATACCTTCAAAATCATAAAATCTCATGATTTTCTTTTGTAATTTCAAACCTCAATTTATTAGTAACATTTATTGGATATCTGTGCAATTAAATTTAGGCTTATGTTTCCTCAGTTTCATTGTGACTACATTCTTAAAAATCCCCTTGGCTCTATTTGTGAGCAAGGAAAGATCTTAACTAAAGACTTTCTAATGAGCAGATAACTAGCAACCTTACATTGAGGCATTATGGTGCCGCAACATTTAGCTCAAAAGTAAAGCCTTTTGTTAAGAGAAATTGGAAAGGCTTGGAGTAAGGTGTGTTATTAAGGTAAATACTACTTGTATTCTTTTTGTCAGACACATTTGTAAGATAAAAGAATGTCAATCTAAAGCCTTCGCACACCACTCATGTTAAGTGATGGAGTGATTATATAGTCTAAGTAATAGAATTCTAAGGGGTGGATGTTCAATATGACCTAATGGTTGAATATATGAAAACTTTTAAGTGATTTACTTTATTATACTTTTCTTCATATTTTCTTTTTATGAAACAATATACTAAAAATAGAGATCAAGCAAGCTTTTGGATTTTTAAAAATTAATTAATTCCACTTCTCCTCCTCTGGTTACATAGAATAGTGAACAAGTTGTATCAAAGTTGATTGTTGCATTGATTAGAGAAGTTCTCTATTCCATAGGTTTAACGTCATAAAGCAGATCCTCTATAGAAAAAATTACATTATTTTTTTAAAATTTGGAAAATCCCATTTGGGTGCATGCTCAAATACCCACCAATGGTCATGATTCAACAATTTTCATTTTTGCAAAACCCTTTCCAACTATTTTATCCAAAAAGATGATTTAAAGTTCAAGAGAATATTTGAAAAATCCATAACATTATTATGAATATTTGTTATGATCATAAGTGCATAACTTTATTCGAAAGGTGTAATATTTATTTTGTGCTATATCATAAGAAATTTTTAATAAAATTTAATACAAAACACTTCCTTTGAGGCTATGTCTGCGTTAGAAGGGTAATATGAAAAATAAGCAAAAGGTAATAAAAAGAAAAGGAAGAAGAAGAAAAAGAAGAAAAGGAAGAGAAGGAGGAGCCCAAAAAAATATGGAGCTTATTTGTTTAATAGCTCATCATCGAGGTAAATGTTCTTCATGAGACAAATTTAATTTAAATATTTATTTTATGATGAATCATGTTCCTCCATTGATGAATTACATGACAAATTTGAAAAAAATGAAGAAATGGTTTTTTAAAGAAATATTGTACATTGCATGAGAAAAATAATAATGATCTTGAAATGATATATGATTAACTTAAGAAAACATGAATTGTTAACACTTCATAATTATTTGAAAATTTCTTTTACTTTTCAATTACATGCAAAAAAGAATTTTTGAGTGAATGTTCCCTTATAACTTGATTCAATTTTTAATTATTTGATATTATAAAATAGGTCGCCCAAAAATTAAAATGTTGATTTCAAGAGAAATTTTTTTTTCTATTGTTTGTTTTTTATGAATTAAATTATTTGGTCAAAAAGAGTTTTAGTTTATACATCATATATGCATATGCTTGCATTCTCCCAAACTCTTGTTAACATTGAAAATGAGAAAAATTATGCATGAAAACGCCTTATCATCAAGGACCAATTTGTATGCTTTGCATATCCATCATCAAAGGTAATATCAAATTATTTTTATTAGACTAAGTTAAATTTTATTACACTAGTCTTTAAGGAAAGCCATTTGTTCAATTCCGTGTAAATATGCTCGAATTCATAGGTGACATTTAGCTGGAAGTGAACTTAAAAAACTTCACACTCACCACGCATTGCAACGTCTAATGAATACAAACTTCTTTTTGGATTCCCAAATATAAATCTTAGGAAATCATGTAGGTCTCCCTACATTATAAGCTCCTATAGATATTAAAATTAACTTTGTTTGCATCAAAATTACATAACTTATTTCTCATAAACATTAGCACCTTGAAGTATTTGATTTGGGATCTATTCTATGTAAGCAGATAATATTATATCAATGTCGTCCTTGGCGTTATTAGCTAATCATAAAATCTATTATACATTTAAGTACTATTTAAATATTTATTCACCATTGTCAGTTAGATGTTATAAAATTTAGTAGAACTATAGTCATAATGTTTAGCTTCAAGAATTCATTATTTACCCAACTTCTAACATCAAGTAAAAAACATTTAAACTTAGCATAATGCTATATGATTTTAAGATCAATAAGGATAATTATTTCTTAATATAACATAGTTATTCAATTAAATTTGATTCTGAAAAAATTAGGCGTCACCAAATTGATAAGGGTTAATCATAAGTGAATCAAAATAAGCTGAATAAAGAATGTATATGAACTAGAATTCCAAATCCTTAAATATATATGTTTAGTATTGTTTTTGAATTGTTAATAATCTTGACTCACATGTATTTAACCTAATCTCAAGTTTTTAAATCTCAACCAATTGTTGTACACATATTAGTTGTGGTATTTAGAACTTATAAGAATTAGGGTAGCTTCTCATGAGACGTTGTCATGTAAGAAGGATTCATTGTTGTCCATTTTATAGTGGCAAATAATGCTAAATTATTATACACACAATTATTTCATTGTTAAGGAATGACTGCTTAATATTAAATATCCCATAAATCTTTCTTTATGATTCTAATGAATAAATGAGCAACAATAGTAAATAACCTAAAATCAAATGGTCAAATGTTGTAATAGAGAGGTAGTGATAGTATCGATGAATAATCTTAATTGCAACTAAACTGGATTAGTTGCAACACTTGGAGGTGAGTTTCTACACTCAACCATATTTTAATTATAATAAGCCAATAGGCCAAAAACTCTTTGTTGTAGGTTTAGAGGGCCTCACCTCCTTCAACCATTCATTTGTTGAGGTTGTTTGCTAGGTAGCTGACCTTTCACTAGTTTGAATCAACCAAAGAGAACCTTTAATGGTCAACCAAAAATTATTTTCAATGAAGAAATTGAAAAAATTGGCACACTACTAAGGCTTGAATTATTAAGAAAATTTTCACACATAGTTCAAAATATGGAAACAATGCTAATGGTATTTAAGAAAATAAAAAATTTTTGTGACTAAAAGGTATCTTTTTAGGATAACTAACTTGTACTAATTACATTTGGTTGGTTATTTGAGATGTTGACTTTACCAAGCATAGAACATCTGTGACTTTAAGAATACAATGTTTAAGTGGCTCATGAGTTTCACGTGAATGTTGTTTCAATCAACGTTAGCTCTAATTTAGGTTTTGTTTGAGTTTTTAAATAAGGTAACACAATACTCCTTAGCTTTGGAAGTAAAAAATCCTATACAAGTGACCATATCCACTATAAACCTAACTAGATTAAGCATAAAATAGACCTGTGTTGACGTAGATCTAGTGAAGGGATTACTTAGTTGAATCAAGATAAAAAAAATTTTGAATATCAAATAAATTATGGCAATGAATTCAATATGATAAGTTAGTTATTAAATCAACTTTTAAGGCCAAGGTCACAGCTCTGGTCATTGTAAACAAAATAAAATGTCACCAAAGAAGAAAGCTAAAATAGGCACGAACAAATGTGAATGAATATATTTTGACTTGGCCATTATTTTTAAATTAAGAGACATTCTAAATGAAAAGTCACTGCATTCTAATTTTGGATAGGGAAGTTGTACAAAAAAATATTGAGGCACTACCAAATTGTTCCACTGAAGGAGTATTAAAAGTCACAAATTGTTTAATTGATATAGCTAGTAGTAGATTAACACATGCTTTGAGAAAACCAAGTTTGAAAATGAATTAACATGGAACTTACTGATGATTAGATTTCCTTTAAGAAAAATGCAAAGGTAATTTAAACAACTATATTTAGTTTTCAATTTACTAGTGTCTTGTAATAAAGCTTACTAACAAAATGACTTATAATCATTTTGAGATTTTAGTAATGAAAAGCTTAAATGATTAAAAAATTCTAGTCTATTGTAATCTAAAGAGGAAGATTTCAACCTAGTTTAGAATAAGCATTCAAAGAAAAAAATTAGAAATGGTTAAAGAGGCATCTTAGTTTGAGTAGGATTTGTGGAAGTGCTTGATTTTCTCAAATTTCATAACAAATGACTTTTATTGAATAGCATCCTAGCTTGTAGTTTGAAAAGATACATCAAATAAGACCTATGTAAGGTAGTTTATTCTTCTACTAAAAAAAAAATAATTCTAATTGCTCTCATGAAACCTATGGCTATAAACAGCTAATTGCATAATCTATCTAAGAGATTAGAATTTTAATACTACATTGGGAATAAATCCAATGAGATTTGGGTATTATGAATGTAAAGCATCCATTGTGAAACCTTAAATTAGGATGAGTAGTTAGTTCACTTACCTATTGATAATCCATAAAAACAAGATGGGGCCTATTATAGCTATTTGTGTACTAAACTCAAGTGGTAGGTTAAGAACACATCGGTATAGGGTTACTCAAATTGTATAGGAAATGAAAGCTCCATGGATAGAAATTATATACCTTAATTCAATAGCTACACATGAAAGAGACAAGAGCCCCTCCAATCTTAGGTGGGAAGTAATGAATGAATCTATTGATTACATCAATCAATGATGCATAAAATAACTCTTATTTATTAGGCCTTTATTTACATGGATAAAGAAATGAAGGGGCAAATGGTTCTAGAAAAGGCTATATTGAGTATTAGACAATCATGCTTAGATTAATCAATTCTCAACAACAATAATGCAATATTTATGTAGAATTCAATCAAATTATTCTTATTAACTTCAAGCTATAGAGGATCCAACTCCTCTACCAAAGTTGTCAAGAAATGCTTGTGAAATTCTATTATTATTATAATATTCAATAAATTTCTCACTTCTAAATTATCCTTTATTATCTCTTCTAATGGTAACTAAATTGTAAATAGTTATCAAGATATGAAATTTTCTGCAAGATTTACTCCTTTATTGTAAGAAAATTATATATTTGTGTAACTAGAGCAGTCATCTAATATAACTAGTACATATATCTTATGTCATGTAGTGTGTTTGTCTAGATAATTTTTTTTAGAAAGTTCAAAGCCCATACATAATCTTCTACAAAAGACAGTTTAGTTAAACCTCTTACTAACTTATATTTAATCATTTGCCAAAAGGTATGTGTGCTAACATGACAAAGTATTCTATAACATAAATTAAAGTCACTAACATATGTCAGAAAATTTTGTTTGGGAACTAATTACTTTATTCAAATCATGTAAATAATTATTGTTTCTTTTAGTTGTAATAACCATTACATTTCCATATTTACTAATTTTACGTGCAAAAAAATTCAAATAAAATACTAAAATTGCTATCACATAATTGAGTTATATTACGAAAATTGTACTTTCAACTTTAAACAAATAAACTTTAGCAATAAAAAATGTAGAATTTCCAATACTACTTAGTCATTTGTTGTATTTCTTTGAGATGTCATTAAGTACTCCTCTTCTATTAACATAGGATTCTGGTTGGGTGAATAAATTGATATTTCTAGTCATGTGTCTCAGACATCAACTATCTAATAATCACATGTCTTATTTGTCCATCAAAAGAAAATGTTCCTATAATTATACAATAATTATTAGGCTTTTGAATCAAAACCTTTATAGGTCAAGTATATTTTAGAGTGGATGAACTATCATTTCCCCTATGTACCAAGAAAAGTTAACAAATGTAAATTAAATATTAGTTGTAATAATACTTACATGTGCTGTATAGTCAATTTACATGCTATAATGACATATAAAATGGTTATTGTAACCCTATAAAATTTTGACCTTTCAATTACCCCCATTGAACATCAAATATTCTCCCATTAGAAACAAAAATATTGCGATTAATAAGTTTTCTATTTAATAATGAACAAGTATATTTCAAGGATTTAAGATCATTAATCCTATAACTAATGATGCATGCCCTTAATTTGTTGTGCTAATCCTTCGTTGGCATTTTACATGTTTATTAAATATCTATTAGCCAAATCGTTAATATGTTCATGAAGTCTTAAATATTCACAATTTATTTCTTTTAATTTCTTATTTTCTTGATATAAAGCCTCATATTATTATACACATAAATTAATTGTTAAGGTAAATTAATTTTCCTTCATTATGGTAACTTACCTTTACTTCACTTAATGATGTTTGCTTTTCTTGTTCATCCTCTTAAGTCGTCATCGAAAATAGCCTTTTATTATTCTCTTGGTCATGTTAGTCTCTTCTAAGTCAATTTAGGCTATATTCAAGGCTTTCATCTTCTAGTTCTTGCTCATTGCATTATTCTCTTTCTCGATTCTATCTTACACCATAAGACATGCTGGTTTGATTTGTTCTAGTTTGTCACACTTATGGCAAAGGATCTTCTCTTTAGTTCTCTCTCTTTTTTGGACCTTTGTTTTGTATACCTTCTTGCAACACCATAACTTTTAGATAAGCATTCCAAAATTTGAGATGTGCTATCAGTCTTCTGTTCTAAGGTATCTTCCTCTCTTTAGTGTTATTGTTTACTTTTTTTCATAATTTGTTTTTTAAATCAAACATTTTTCTTCTTTTCTCCTCTCTAGCTATAATTCATTAGTCATGAGCTAACCTATAAAGTCATCAAATGTTATAATAGAAATTTTTTTAGCAATCTTGAAGGTTCATACCCTTTTAGCAAAATTCTAAGGATCTTTTATGCATGTTCAGTCATAGATATAGTCTTTCCCAAACTACCAAGTCCATTAATAATGTCAACAAACCAAATAAATATTCTTTCATTAGATTCATTAGAAAGCCTTTTGAATGACTCCTAGTCAAATGTCATCGTATTTATTTTAGTTTCTTAAACAAAAGATGTACCTTTTTATGTTACCACAAACTTGTTAAAAATTTTAAAAGTATTTTCTAAATTCGTAGTTATATTAAATGTAATAACATTAAAAGAATAAATTAAATATTATAAATTTTTTTTATTTAATTAAATTACATGTTTATGTTATTAATTTTTTCTATTCTAATACACCTTATAAAATTTTTTAAATGTGCATTTGCCAACTAACTAACTTCAATAGAGTGGCAGTCAAATACTTCGATAGAGAATATAATGGTTACAAAAAAGTGAAGGCATATTAGAGGAAGCTCTTAAGTTATATTTATATTTGATAAGTCATGTCTTAAATATTTAGTATTTCATTTTAATGGGCTTCTTTTGTGTGAAATAGTTATCTTCAAAGATTGAAGACAAGTGCATCAAATTTGAAAAATTTGAAAATATTTTTCTTATTTTAAAATATTATTTTATTGATTTTAAGGTACTCTCTGTTTGTTTCAATTTTAAATCATATTTATGCATCAAATTATTCAATCATCATGTTGATTTAACAAATAAATATGATTCTTTCTTTCAATCTTATAGCACATTTCTTGGTGAAAACCATATCTCTGTTAAATTATATTTAGTTTGTTTACTAAACCATGCTTAAATTAAAAAAATAAATTATTGTAAATTTTTTATAATTAAAATTATAAAAAATTTACCACAACATTGCTTGTGCTAATGTGTTAAGGTCTTAGGCTGGGCTAACCAGAGCAGGCACTCATAAGCCATGCGTTAAAAAAATTGCAAGAAAATTAAGAAGAGGCCCTTTTGGTTGATCATGACTCCCTAAACCATATGGCGTAAGGCATTGGTAAAAGCTATGTACCACTAGAACCAAGTATATGAATGGGATGGATTATACCTTTATAGACCTATGTATTACAGGTAAGCCTAGGTGATGAATTTCTATGGTAAAAGGAGGGAGCCAACCATAATTTGGTATGAGTGTTAGTCCCATCTGAGTGCTTATGAAGTCAAAATTTTTTCGCCCCTATAGTGTGGGACTAAATCTCTTATGCTCATTTGCAACAAAAATTTGGAGATTTTAGTACTGTCTAATCATGCATTTTAACGATTGCATGCTGCAGCTTGCCTCCGCTTTATTAATCAATGATGATCATCCCTCTCAACGTCATATTGATCCCTTAGATCTAATAGTGATTATTGATTCTATTGATTTCATATGATTTATTCCTACATGTGATGGCTGAAGCTTCATCTTAACCCATCGAATGACTAGAACTCTTTCTTTCTTTTGCTTGAATCATATGGCTCTTAACTATCCTATTTGACTCCTATGGCTAAGATCAACTCTGGCTTTATAGTTGTTTAATCAAATGATCCAGATCTCATCCAACATAATCAGATAACCTAGATTAAATTTATCTTGAATGGATTGGGCATAGTTCATCTGCTTACTGAACATTGGATTTGATGGTTAGCCATTTCAAAGAAGTATTTTTAACCTAATTATAAAGGCTTTTTAAGCTGTATGGCTAGAACTTTCACATAACTTCTCTATACTTTCTAACAACTATAATAAAATGTTTTCTATAAATTTCTAACTATTATAGATGAATAACTAATTAATCGGAATAAATTTTTTAAGATCTCAATAAAGTGCTAAAAAATATTCTATAATTGTAAATTCTATAGGCAGCAACAATTGCTTCTCTTTCTCAAATCGTCAAAATTTTTTTAGCTATGCCTTACACATCACAACTTTTAAATTTTTATTTAACTTCTGAAATTTAAGCTCGTTGTACCATATTTCATGAATCAATCGGCATATGAAGTTATACAAATTTAGTATGTGAAATTTGTATAGTAGTTTTCACTTCCAAAGCATGTTTAGAAAAACTTAAACTATTAATTTAATCAATTATTCTCTATCTATAAACAAATTGAGACTTGGTCTATCAAGAGGGATAAATTCTTATGAAAAATATTTTGGCATTCAAAACAGTATTTTTAAAAATATTTTAAGCTAATAATTTTAGGTTATCTATTAACATTAAATAAATCCTTGTTAAACATTTTTGTTCAAATTTAATTTTTGAAAATATATTAAAGTATTTTAAATTGTGAAAATAAAAATTAGATATAATAAAAAATTGCAAAAATCTTTAGTGATTCAATCCAAATTCAAACCTACAGCCTCCCTAAAAAAAGAGTAGGAAAAACAAAACTAGTTAATATAAAGCTTTGAAAAAAGAACCACAAAAATTAAATAAAATAAGTGGACTATAGCAATCTGTCAATAAAATGGAACTTTTAGAAAAAGAAATATTAGAATAAGAGTTTTTAACTTGATGGATATAATAATCCTATGCTTAATGAAATATGTAATGAAGAACAAATGTATTTTTCTTTACCTGAATGAAAAACAAAGGAGAGTTAGAGATCCAAGAACGATGGACACAGCAAATGGAAATAATAAGGAGCATAAGTTGTGAAGACTTAAATTTTGTAGCTTTAAATGTTGTTTTTCCTTCACCACTTTTTTATATTAAAAAATCCTACTATTTATAGACATACTTCAATGATTAGAAGAAGTTAAAGAACATCCCAATTAGTCACTATGGGTAGAATGTCATGAATTCAATAACTATTTAAAAATAGTCGTTTACAATAAATATTGTGTTGGGTGGCTCAATGGTGCTCATAAAATAACCATTGCAATTCATCAATCATCATTAGGTCTTTTTGAGTATATGATAGATTAAAAAAAATGAGAGCTACGTGACTCAAAATCTAGATCATTACATTACAAATGGTGTAATTAGATCAAGGTAAATGATAGTCACTTTGTTGATTTTAATGTAGATTATTAAATCCCGATTTTATTCACTGAATGAAGGTTAACGATAAATACATTATTGATTTTAATTTGAACCATTATATCATAGAAATGAATAATTATATCGCTAGATTTAATTCTACACATTTAAGAAAGGAAGTCAAATCTTTGACCGTTTGATCTAAGAAATTGCATGACTGGATGATCTGATTTAAATCTATACATTTTTTAAAAGATGATGAATACTTGAACATTTCATTTTGATGACTATGGGTTCAAACAATTTGTTTTAGATCTATGTGTTTTGGAAAAGAAAATGAATTTTAGATTTTTTGATCTAACCACAAAATCAAATAGTGCACATTTGCTTCAAAATTTTTTGAGTGAAATATGCAAAATGAATTTGTAATTTTTGTCCCAATTTGTTTTTCTTCTTGTGAGGCAGCTGTATGTAGGATTTACTTGCAAGTATATAGTTAGTCAAATATATAATATTTGCTGCCCACTAGTTCACTTTGGAGACCCTTGCTTATTAATATGCACATAACAGGTTCAAGAGAGATTCCATGATGAGATACTATAGGATATGCGTTTAGGAGTCATGCCTTGACTCAATACTTAGGAAATTATTTTCTTTGGTCAATTACAACAAGGTGATTTTTCTTAATTTACTTTTTTGAATTATTGGAAGAAGGTTTCCAAAGAAGTGATCAAGGTAAAATGACTTTTAAAATTATGAAAGTAAGGAATATTATAATTTCCTAGATTATTAATTTAAAAAAGATTTAAGTTATAAAAAAATTTAATTTTTATTTTTTACAAAAATAACTTTAATCAAGCTTAACTATCTAATTAAAATAAAAGTGAAATTCCTAAAATTAAATTGAAAATAAATCTCATAAAAATCTCTCTCTCCAACTACGATGATCTTCATTGAGTTTGACATTCGTTGTTTTATAAGTTCTTGCAAGAGCATAAATATCCATTATTCAAAATATAAATATTCACTCCATCAAATTAATTATAAATACTTAGGTGTTGTCATCAAATAAAATATCATAACTAGCGTTTAACAAAAAATAATGATTTTAAAGGGCATTAATTTTTGTGATCAATATGCATTTTAAATTCAAGGCTTTGTGTTAACGTAATTTCAATTCTTGATGTTTAAATATTAAACCTATGATTAATTTAACTATTAAGATTTTAACTACTAACTATTCTCTAGCCATTTATTCACAGCCTACTTCTATGTTAGAGATTGACATTTTCACTTGCATATAGATCACAAAAAACAATGCCCCTTGTCGTAAGCAGGATGAATGTAAACCTATGTGTCATTTGAGTACTGAGTGATTTATTTAATAATTCTATCCCTAACTACAATAGAAAAGACATGTTCTAGATCGAAAACTATTAAAATAAGAGATCTATCAATTAGCTCCAAAATTTGAAGTTAAGCCACATTAAGCAAATGTCTTGAACAGTCATTTGTCTTCAATTATGGATTTAACAATGAATCAATTAATTGAGTTCTATAGTAGATTAACCTACTTGATGTTGAGATACATGATTTTTGACACTAAAAAAATTAATAAACAAATTAATGATTTTTTATCAATAAAATATAATGTAAGAAACATTGGTTCAGCATAACTCAGATACGAAAAAATAAAAGTTGTTAGTAATTTAAATTCCTTGTTGAATAATTACTTGAATAAATAACATATAAATAAAAAAATGAATTATGATAAAACTCTATCCATAAAAAGTCATCTTAGCTCTCTTGCTTTTTTGTATTGTCATATTAGGATCAATTATTATAAGCTTATGTTATACTTAATATTTGTACACACATTGTTTGTCTAAATCATCCTCTACCTCAATCTATCTTAAATTTGTTGTTTTTACCAATGTGAGTAATGCACTAATACTTGGCATGCATCACTTTGTGTACTGATTAGTCCCAACAAGACTCATAAGCATTATCTATGTTGAACTAAATCACTTTTGTAGAAGTAATGGCCGTCTTTGATTCGTGGTTACATTATTTGTTTAACTTTTTTTGCACTTAGGTTATAAAATTTAAATTTTTTCAATAAATTAATAATTTGTATCTTTTCATTACAAATTTATTATGGTTACCATTACAAGAATATTTTTATGCAAATAAGCAATAGATCAAACTTTTTAATGTTTTAGGTGTTGCATTATCTTGATTATTTGAAGTATTTTAGTAATTTTAAATTTTTTTATTGTAACATTAACTTTGTTTTACTTCCAATATCATGAAATGATTTTTGATATTATGTTGTGTCAACAATTCAATTATTTCATTTTGGTATTTAGGTTTTGTTATGTATTTATACTTTTTACATTGGTAATATTTTCTTTTTTAGGTAATTATTCATTTCAATTTTTTTAAAAAATATAAGGCTTTTAATTTCTTTTATATAATTTTTTATAACATAGTTAATTGAAAAGCTCATTCATTACATTTCATATTTAATATGTTTTTTTCTGAATAATAAATTTTGTATTTCATATTTTCTTAGATGGTAAATGTCTTGGTCCTTTTTTTTTTAATTATTTTATTATAGTTCTGTATAATTTTTTTTATTTTGTACATTTTTGTAGAAAACTTATATTTCTTTGTTGGGTTAATTATTAGTTAAAATTAAATTCTAAAATATAAGCCTTTTAAGTTTTAGTGAACATTTCATAATACTATCATTAAAGTAAAAATTATTTCATTGTACATTTTTTCTTATATTTTATGTATCTAACATAAAACAAACTGATGATTCATTAGTTTTAAATTGTTTTAAGTGTTGTGCAATTTTAAAATTAGAAAGAGTCTTTAGGAACTTAAATTTTGACATATTAATTGATTGTTTTTAAATCATATTATTATAGTTTCTTAACACATTCGAGGTTTTTCTAATTGATATTATAGATATAATTTTTTATGTCCATGTTGTCCATCTAATTTATAAGACTAATATTTTATAATTTTTATTATTATTATTATTATTATTATTATTGAAATATTATGTTTTTTAGATTTCTTTTTATTTTAGATTTTTTATCATGATGAATAACAACAAATTCAAAATTTCCTTTTTTGTTATCATTTTATTTTTTGTTTTTTTTATATTTAAAATTTTGTATTTTTTATATTCAAAATTTTGTGTTTTTTTCCCGATTTATGATTCTTAAATTCTTATTATATCATTTATTGAATATATTAACAAGTTATTTAAAACTCTTAAATGCTTAAGTTCTATAATAATAATGTTTAGCCATTATTTGAAAAGTTTAATGTACTATTTGATAGATTATAATATTAAGAAATATTTGAATGTATAAAATGAAGTGTATTGATTTACTTTTTTAATTAATATTAATTAATTTATAATAATTTATTTTCAATCATTATACTTTTAGGAGAACCTTCTTTACAAAGCTTGAAATAATTTTTAAAACTTAAAACAATTCATTTTGTTAACTACACAATTTTACTTAAACTAAAGCAAATTGGAATTTCTTATCCAAATAAAATATAATATCAAAATTTTATTTGCCTTTTATAAACTTATTTTAATAAGTTATAAGATAATTAAACAAGAATCAAAACTTAAAAAAATAGAAAATTCTTGACATAAAATTTCTAACATTAAAAATAGCTATATTATTTGCTAAATAGTACCAAAGTGTATGCTTTTTATAAAATTCCATTATATAGAGTTTTAAAAAACAAATGAATAAAAAAATTAGGCTTCATCATTATTAAATTTTTATAAGGATAAAATTAAAGATATAATTTTTAGAAAAAATAGAGGTATCATTAGAAACATTGAAAATGTCATAATATATATAAAAAAACATTAAAACATATAAAACATAACTGCAATGACAAATAAAAAAATAGAAATTATTTATCAAATTCCTCGGATAAAAACATGAGATGACTATGCTCTATGACCTAGTGAATATTGTGAAAGACTTTTTTGGATTGAAAAAAAGAAGCTGATTAACAATGCACATTATTAAAGTGGTTTAATAGAATAAGAATAATCATAAAAGGCACATATATGTTAAAAATATAAAATATTTCAATTTGATAAAATCGATTATAATAACAAACTACTTCAAATATTTAAAGTATAAAAATAAAGTTTTTGTTATACTAACAAAAACATAAATAACTAATAAAAAATAATGAAGATCACATTTTAAATAAAAATTTGATAAATATTTCTATTTCTTCAATGATAAGAGTCTAATTTCACTATTCAATATTATTTTAGAATTGGGATAAATAGTAAGAAATGTATATAACATTAAGAGAAAATGTCAACTGACATATTCCTGAGTTTTCTCCTTGTTTATCATTACATATATCATTTAAAGGTTATAAAAGAAAATTAATACTAATTTATTATTCTTTTTTATTTTTTTAAACAATTTGTATTTATTATTTTACATTTTTTTATTTAAATTCATATTTTTATTAGTCATCACTAAAATTTTTACACACCTTTTATAATAGTAATATTTGGTTATTTAAATATTTATTATATTTATAATTTTTTTGTAATCGTTTTAATTTTTAATATCTTTTATTTGTATTGTGAGAGTTTTTAGCTTACAGTTTGAAGAGGTTTCTTATTCATGTATTATGTAAATATTTTATATCTTTTTATATATTAATACTTATTATATCTTTATTTTAAATTGAATTATGCAATGGAATTAAAATTGTTTAGTTATGTTTTTTACTTATGAAAAATCAATTGCTTCATAAATTCATATCAAACATAAAATTCTTTGAAATTTTAAAATATCTAATATTTTATTGTTTACATGGAAGTAATTTTTTGTTATCAAGTGTTTTTAAATACAAAAGATTTTTTATTATTATTAATACTTTATATATTGTGATCCAGTATGCTATCTTTTATTGATAATGATATACTTGATAATGTTGCAAACTATATTTTAAAATCAAATTATTTCATGCAAAACGTTAAAATATTACTTGAGTGTTACATACAATAGTTGACATTACCTAACATTTTTAGTTGTTGCGTTTCAGGTGACTTGATCCAACTGAATTCAACTGGCAAGCAAAAATAATTATTGAATGGCATCCAACATACTTTGACGCATCTGTGAAGAACATTTGTTTGACGTGATAGTGGGTGACATCATCTTAAGATAAAGGTATCAAAAGCTTGAGAATAAGTACAGCATCCATTTAATATATTTGTCTACATTATCATCTTACAAGTATTATAACTTATTGATGAATTATCATCAACGACTATGTCATTATGTTTTAATTTGAAGAAATGCAATAGACCACATAATAATTTAATAATTAAAAGTTTTCTTATGTTACTTTTTTTATTTATACGACATGTTATATATATTTTTAGTTTTTAATATATGTTTTATTAAGTTTATTTCAATAAAACAATTTATTTATGTATTACAAACATCTCATTTTCAAACTTAATAAAGAAAATATAGCAAGTGTCTAACTTAGATAAAAATATTACACAACTATCAATAATAATATTTAAGTTAAATAAAAAATTATAAAATTCAGTCTTTATGCATGAATTGTCTAAAAAATTTCCATAATGTTAAACAAATTTCGAACAAAATGATCAATTGAGTGATATCTTAATGCTCAAAATATTTATATTTTTTATTATGTAGATGACTTTTAGATTTGCTTCCTGATTAATTTTATTTCTATTAGTTTTGTTGTGATATTTTGACAAAAATATGACATCTTAATTAAAACATCAATTGACTAATTATTACTTAATTAATGAAAATATTTGAAGTTTGTACAAATGATTTCCCAATCAATATATAATTAAACAATATTAATTGTTTTTACATTAAAATGTAGAATTTAAAAAATTAGGTATATTTATTATTAGATTATAGAATTTTAAAAATAAGGTGAATTTATTATTAGATTATTTTTTATTTTTTATTTTTAAAATTTTTTTTAATACCTATATTTTTTCATACATTTCTTAGATTTGAATATTTTGTTGTGTAATTATGATTTTTTTACTTTTGGTGCTTAATTGTTTTTATTTTAAATGTTAAATTGTTTGGCATGTGTTTTAGTGAGATTATCCTATTTTAAAAGACATACTTTTTGTGTAATGTAATGCATAAAATTTAATTTTTTTTATTTTATATTATTTTTAAAATTTTTGTTTTATTTGGAATATCTTCTTTGACAAGATTTGAAATTACTTGAACAATTTTCTCGTTATATCAGTGAAAATTTTTGATCATTTAATGCCTTATAGTTCTCTCCATACACTATTTAATTCACCATATCATTTATGTACTAATTATATTTTACAGCAATATAGTTTCTTGAAATATTCGCAAATTAAAATTTGTCTATTTTTTTTTATGGAAGTGTAATTTTATTTATTTAAAAAATAACTTTCATTATGTTATTGCATAGCTTAAAAGAATTTTAAAACTTTATGTTTTGTAGGGCAAATAATTCTTACTTACAAAGTTTGTCTTATTGCTTGTCAAAAACATTCCTTTAATAACAAAAGCATAAAAAATTTTAATGCCGGAAAAACAATAACATAAACTTTCAAAGACAATGAGCATTGAAAGATTTATTTTAAAGCAAATATAAATTAAAAAATTATAATGAAAAAATAAAAACTAATTTTATTGCAAAATATTTAAATCAATCAAAATTAAGAAACATAAATCCATTATATATTTTCAATAATGCAAAATATCCACGATTTCAAATAAAATTATTCGTGTAACAAATCAAATAAATTTATATACTACTCAAGATGTTAAAAATATAACAACAAAAACATATATTATTTCAAAATTGCAATCAACAATGCTTTGATAAATTTTCCAAAAAATAATTTTTGCAAAATAAAACAATTAAATTAAAATAAGAAATTAAAGAATTCTAAAGATTGTTTAATATCTTTAAAATAATATCAAAATTTTATAATAGTGGAAGGCATATTAGCTAAAAAATGAAAAAAAGTTAAAATAGTCAAGAAATATTAATTAAGTAAATAACATACAAACTAACATTAAATGTAAGTAAAATGTATTATTGCAATAGTACGTAAAATATTTTTTTACTAATAAAATACAAAAAAAATATTTTAAAATGAGAATAAAAGTATTCTCATTAAAATAAGACTTTCTCATAATAATACATACAAATGATTCAACATTATTTAATCATTAATCAAAACTAAATATAAAATAATAAAAAACATGTCATTATATTTAAATTGATGTATTATAAAGAAGTGGAAAAGATAATTAATATGGCCATAAACCTTAAAAAGCTCCAACAAAACATCATTAATTATGAAGTATTCTTTACTATTCATGCAATCCAAGACAAAAATATTTTTTAGTAATTTTAGGTTTTCTTAAATTTAATTATTTAGAAATGTTTTTGATATTCTTTTATGTAAATATACAAAATAATTTATATTTTCATTATATCATGTGTTATAATTTTTTCTAATACTTTTATTTTATTTATATAAAGATAATATAATTTCTCATATGTTAATTATTTGATATGATAACATTTTTGTAAAAGATTTATGTTTTTTTCTATTTATAATGACTCATTTATGATTGTTATATTAATAATTGATGTATAGTTTGAAGCCTTATCATATTTGTAGACAAAACAACCTTAGATACATATGAATTACTAAGAAATATTTTAATTTCATGGCTAAGAAAGAAGAAAAATATTGCTTTGCTATATTGACTACAAAAGCTAAGTATATACGAACAAAAAGTTGTGTTATCCAAGTGTTATGCTTGAGAAAATAATTTCAAGATTATGGTTTAGATGTCTCATAGATTCGTATTATAATTGATAATATTAGTACCTTATGTTTAGCAAAGAACCAAGTTCATCATTCTCAAAGCAAACACATAGTGTAAGGCACAATTTATAAGAGATCAAGTAGCTAATGGGTTCATATAGGTTTCTATCAAACAAGAATTAGAAGATATATTTACAAAATTCTTACAATCGATCAATTTCAAATTATAAGACAATAATTAGATGTAATAGAAATTTTATAAATTATATGTCCCATTTCATAATATTAAAGATGGAGAATAACCACGATTTAAATAAGTGAGTAGTAACATGTAGAAAAGGGAGCATGAATTAAGTGGGAGAAAAAACATTTCATTTTTAATACCACATAACATAATGATATATTTTTTTTACTTGTTATTTTTTATCTGAATATTTATGTCATGTAGTCATGAAAAGGGAGAGAATGTTATGTCACCATTTTGTTTGTTGAGTTTAGTCATAAATTTTTAACCTTTTATTCTAATTGGCTTGTTTAGTGTGAAGTAGGTTTAGTTTTAAAGATAAAACCTAATATCTTTGAAGATGGTGAATAAGTGTCTCCAAAAAACCTTCAAACATTTAGTGAGCTTCAAAGATTTAACACATGCACATGAACTTTGGACAAGTCTATATCTTTGTTATAAGACAGAATGTTAGCGACTTAATCAAACGATAAATCTCCATTCATCTTATATTCACATTCTAATTTAAGTATTTCACTATTTTATGCTATCTTTGATTTAAGATAATTACAAAATTTGATTTCTATCTAAATCTTCTTTTGTACTTAAATCCATGTAATGCATCTTTGCCAAATTTCATGTCAAGTGTTAAACTATCAAAAAACAAAAAAATTAATTATGTTAATTTTTCTTAATTTAAAAAAAAATTAAGTTACACCCCAAGCTATTGAAGTACAAAACACTTAGGTGGACCAACACCAACTTGGTTTGGGAACATCGGGTTAGGCAACTAGTTGAAAACAAGCTAGAAAATCAGTCAGGGTGCAACCTAAACAAAGTTAGGATAAGGTAGAGATTGAAAGGCAATGATCTTGAATTTAGTATACAAATTTTGCTTCATCTGAATAGTAAACATGAAATAACCTATTAAACTTATAAGTTTCAAAGGAGATGAAAACCCCAGCATAAAAGGTGGAGCCAACCACAGTTTGGCTATCATTATGTACCCATGATGGGTATTATTAAAAGAAAACAACTTTTCTTTTCAACAATTTGGCATTAACTTATGTCTAACAACTCAATGCTAAAGTATGCTTTATTTCTCACCATTCGAGGTTTGATTGGATGATAAATGTTTCAACTATGAGTACCTGATCCTAGCTCAACATTGAATGACCAAGATCATGTTCGACTTCATTGAAAATTTGTTATTATTTTTGCCTTTTGAGAAAATCTATCATTGAATCAAATGACTTATCTTACTCTATGTTTCAATAACACTAATGAGATATTTTCCATCCCTTTCATTAATGAATCAAATGATCCAGATGTCATTCTATTGGATTAGTTGGCCCAGTTTTAATCCACCTTGATCCAATTATGAGAACTCATCCACCTTTATAGTTTTTTATCTGATGGTTTTGGAACTTCTTAGATAGGTGCCAATAGAACAATTTAGTCCCATATAATGATTAATTCCCTTACCATTAATTAAGCCATTACATCACAAATTTCATTTTAGGACATTTAAAATAAATTTTGATGCACATACATTATTTCAACAACCATTACATGACTCTTAAATGCTTTTCATTATTTTGTAAACATACCTCAACATAAAAATTTAATCATTCGAACTCAAAAAATGTTAGGATGTCTACAAAGGATCTCTTCCAAGACTTTCCAATTATTTTTAATTTTGTAAAACTTCTCCATGGGATGCTTATTTTTCTTATTTTCTTGATTTCTCTTGTCAAGAATGCATTGGCATTTACTTATAAAATAATTTAGAATGCACCACTATGTTTCTTTCATCATATTTACATATATAAGTACCATTTGCAAAAAGTTTTATTAAGCCTGAAAGACAAAATAGATGATGAACTCTAGCATTAATAAAGACAAAACAATCTTATAAATAATAAAATAATTTATTGTAATAATCTATAAGGACACAAAATGTCTTGCCTTTGATTATTCTCTTTTTCCAAATATTGTAATGCATTTCATAGAAGTTACCTTTAAAAATACATGATCCACTTCCAAAAAGTCTACCATCATAATTTTCTAGTCAAAAGTTTTGTAGAGTAAATCTATTCCTTTTGAATTCTTGTTTTGATTATTTAGATCTTCTTGGTAGAATACAAAATCATAGCTATATAATTAGATTATTGTTAGTTTGTTCATTCCAGTATAACAATAATTAATATGTCCTATTATATAGTACTTTGTATCGTGTCACGTCTATGCTAGACTAATAATTGTTGTTGTAAGAAAATTAATTAAAAGCGAAATACTTATCTTAGTTTTCTTTAAAACATAATTTGCATAATCCTAATATATTCTTAAGTGTTTTAAATATTCTCTTTCATTGACTTTCACTTTTAGCCTCGATTGTTGTGTTAGACATTTAGTTTAGTTCACATGGAGTAAGAAACCTTTTTCAAAAGTATGATATAAGTTTGGAATCCTTATGTAATATAACGCTTTGTCAAAGATGTTCCTTTAATAAGTGAAACATGAGTTTTTGGGTTTGAGAACCTCATTTTCAAACCTGCATGTATTTGAGTTTTAATCTTCCCCACATCATCATGTTGGTTTAAGACAACAACTTCTTACAATCAATATGGAAAAGTGTCAATAGTAATGTTCCTTCTATTTGCTATGGATATAACATATATCTCTTAATTATCTATCTAAAAATTTAATTAAAGTTACTCTATGTTATATTTATTGGATGCTATCTCTTTATGATACTCTAAATACAAATAAACCTATAAACCATTTAACAAGGGAAAATTAGTTATAAATGAATCTACTCAAGCGATTTTTTATAGAATTATGCATTGAAACAAAGTGGCAAATTTGGAACCCATGGAAGATCTTGAAAGATTAAAATTCGAAGACAAACCAAAAAAGAGAAATAAGGATGTAATAAAATCAATATCAACTATAATTGACTTATTGTTTTGCCAAAAATGTGGTCATAAAGGCAAAATATGTATTTTTCTTGTAGAAAATGTCATTCTCATTTAGTTAAAATCATCCTCTCTACCTACAAATATTTTTGTTTTAATCTTACACATTTTATCATGCTAGTTTAGGAGGATAATTTTTGGATATCAATTTGTCATAACTACCAATATTATATTGTTCCATCTATTTGTTATAGATATAAAATTTATCTCTCAATTGTGTATCTGAATACTTAGTTGGGCTTCTTAAATATTATAAATTGAGCAATGTTGCTCTCCTCTTAAAGCATTAATAGCTTCTTTAATTTTCTTTTAGTGGTATTGGATCTCTAATCCATAATGTCTTCGTAGTTCAAGACGTTCTATTTATCTCAATGTCTAAATATATTTATTATTAAACCAATTATGAATAAGATATTATATTACTTTGAAACAACTAGAAGCCCCAAAAGTAAACCTTAGGATTTTTTATGTAAGTTTTACATCAAAAAGTAGGGTAGAAATTGGAGATTAAAAATAGAGTTAATGGAGCCTATCTATTTACTATATTCTTCAAATAGGTAGACCTATAAGTAGTTTAACCAGGAAACCTTAGTTGTAATAAAATCTAATCAAGTTGTGTTTAATGAATTTATACATAAAATCTAGAAGATATGGAAGACATCGAAGATTTTGAAAAAAATATTGAAAGACCAAAAATGATTATGGTATGACAATCTTAGTAAATTTCATCTTAAATATTATTTTAGGAAGGGAATTTATATAAGACATTGTTAAAAAAGAACTACGAAAATGAAAATTTTCAAGTCCAAGATTATGCAAAAAACGTCATATTTGGATCAACCAACTTCGATTTATGTGAATGAATTAGTAAGCTTAATAGTGTAGGATTTGAGATTGGCATAATGGGTTAATTTTCCTTTTTTACATACTTAATTTTATCTTATAATTATTTATTTAGCCATTCACTCTTTAAATTACAAATGTTTTTAAATATTTACATATTTTTTCATAGTAATAGCATATTTATTTACTACACCAATGGGAAAACTTTTTGTTGAAATATTATTTTTATTACTTATCTTATTCAAATATAAAATAGTCTTGCTTTTATTATTTTTTTCAAAAAATACCAATTCTTTTGTTTCAAAATTGTTTTGTGACAAATTATGAAAGTAATTTCAAAAATTGAAATTTCTTTAATAAATTATCAATTTTTATTTTTCTAATGTTTTCTCAAAAGAACTAAATTTTAAATATTATAATTACTTATAGTTAATTTTAAGGATCATAATATAACATTTTGTATGTCTTTACATTTTTACATCCTTTTGAAATTATATTTTAGATAATTATTTTTCAATTGGCAAATTGCTTTAACATCTATGACTTTCTTAATTGTAAAATGCCATTTATGATACATGCACTGTTAGAAAATCTTTAACATAATGTTTTAATATTTGATATTTATATGTAAAAATATTAGCCTTTCACAACATAAATAATATACTTAGAAATATTTTGTATTATTTATCTTTTTTAATAACTTTTAAATTATTAGAAACTAATTTAAATATTTATGATATAAAACTTTTCTTTTTTATATTATTTTTTTCACACAATGTTGTTTCAAACATAGAAATTATTTAATAAGAAAAATTTCTTTAATTACATAGGAAAATTTTCATCACATTTGAAATATTATTTTAAATTTATTAGAATTTTCGATAAATCATTTTCCCTAAAGTTTTGTAATTTTTAGAATTTCTTATTTTAATTTTCTAATTATTTTATTTTATTTTATTTTTGTTGGTTTGTTCTTCATTGGATGTTTCTTGAAAGCACTAGATATATTGAGCATAATGATTAAACATTTAAATCTAAATTTTCTTTAATAATCATTTTTTTTAAATTATTTCAAAATTTTTGTATTAACAAGTTCCAAACCATAAAATAACTAGCGAAATTTTGTTTCAATTCTAATGCATTTGGACACAATTGATTAGGTCATTTTTAATAGTTTTGTTTTAGTAATTCTTTTATTTTTGAAATTGATGATGATTTAGCAATTTATTGCCTTGTAATATTTTTATTTGAATGGTATTTATTTATAATT
The DNA here is from genome assembly GCA_023846275.1 of Vanilla planifolia. Classification (NCBI taxonomy): domain Eukaryota; kingdom Viridiplantae; phylum Streptophyta; class Magnoliopsida; order Asparagales; family Orchidaceae; genus Vanilla; species Vanilla planifolia. The sequence continues at coordinate 2,515,842 of JAIUJO010000055.1, read as the reverse complement.
TACATTATGATGTTTAAGTTACAACCTTCTACACAATTCTATAGTTCAACATGATCAGCATTGTTTTATTTTCATTGGTTCTTTCGGCCAATATTTACTAATTTTCAAATATTATGTGATACATATTTATTTTTATTTTTCATTTAATTTTATTTCAATTAATGTCTTGAAAATTAAATACTTGAAAAATATTTTTTTTTAAAGTCATAGAATTACAAAATGGTTTATCTTCATAATATTTCCATTATTATGTTTTAATATACTAATATTTTAACAAATATATTTTATTAATATTTTTTTATGATAAATCCCACAACACAACAAATATTATAAATTATACAATATATTACTCTTTTAATTTTTTTTAACAATTTTATATTCATCTTCGATTGCTGTAGCATATTTTTCTTTAATTTATTATTGAAGACATCACTTTGACTAGTTATTACTAATTAATCTTAATATTTTAAAAATTGTTAAAGCATAATTTTTTTTTTGAAAATTACATATTTCGACTTAAATTGAAATATTATTAATTTTAATTTTTAAAAGAAATTTAATCTTTAAAATAACTATAATTTTTATAATAATTTATTAATAAATAATCCATTTTTTAAAGATAAGAATTATGTTGAGAAAATAAAAATATAACTTAAATAAAATTAATTGAATATAACTTAGATAATAAAAATGATTCTCGCATTTCATCTATTTACATATTTTTTATTATATTTTTTTGCGAGTTAGACATGTCTATAAACATGCTAATATAAATTGATTTGTTAAACAAAAGAAAAAAATTATTCTTATTTTAAAACATCTGACTAGTCAAATTTGAAATGAAAATGACAAAAACTAATTTACATAAAACGAAGAAATGGAATTGTTTTGTAAAATCTATGAAAATATAAAAGTGTTCGAACTAAAAACTTATCTAACTTAATAAACATATATAGTACTCAAATTGAATAACAAATAAAAGAACTAATTTATATACCATCTCAAATAAAAGAAAAGAGCAAAATTAAAAAATAAAAAATTAATTGAAATAAAATTAATTGAGGACTCATAACATATGATATTAAACATATAATCAAAAAACAATATCATCAAAACGTGAAAAAAAAACATCTTTTCAAAATAAAAAATGAAATTAAAGCATTCTTGATGTAAAAAATGAAAACAATAGATACTACAAAATATATAAAAATAATCAAAATATTATGTACAATAAGAACATATAACATTGATCATATATTGAGATAAAATAAAAGAATTAAATTTAGCAAAGGAAAAATAATAAAAATAACAAAACTTATAGTTTACCATATAATAATTTAATATTATACTAACAAAAAAATATATATTATGCATAAAAACATGGCAACTATATTATTATAAATAAATATGAGAAAAAGATTTATGAGGAAAAAGTTTGGATTGGAATCTTACAACTAGAATTAGATCATGCCCTAAAGTTATAATGATAAAAGAAGGTGGATAAAGAATAAAAGAAAAAGAAGGATGACCAATCTTTGTTGCTCTCTCTAACTACATGCTTGAGCCCAAAGTGTCAAAGGTGGAGACATCAATTATTATGATACAAATTCCATATTTTCATTTATAAAGTTTCTTAACATGTTAATAGTAGGAATCCATGTACCAGAATGCTAGCCTTCAAGTATCAAAATCATTTCTTATACCTAAAGAATTGCAAAAGAATAATTAGTACAAATGCAAAAAACCAATAAATGGTCATTATTAACCTTGTGATACAATTTTTTCTTATATTACCTAACCCAAAAATGAAATTTCATTTTTTTATTTATTTATATTATTTAGATATTTCATTGAGTACAACCTTTGTTTTGAAGATGTGACTAATTAATTTTTCGAAATAAATTCATATAAATAAGCAAATAAATATTATTCTTAATGTTACAATTGAAATAAAGGGTAAGAACATTTTTTTGGAGTAACACAAATTCAACTTATTATTCTTTCAATGATTTAGTTAGACTAAATTTAATATAGATAAACTCAAATGAATATGTCTGAAAAATGTAATGCTTAAACAATATATTACTATAATAAGAAATTTAATTATGAGGACAATATTGAGATGTTGATGGGTTTTAGTTAAAGTTGACTTTGTTGGATAAATTTTAGAAAGTTCTTCAAAACTATATTTGTATTAAAGAAATTCAAAACTTCACATTTAAACTTATCATTGATGAAATGTAATGATGAAGTGTTGAATAATAAGATAGATATTTTAAGTGGTAGAACAAACATGACCAGAAGGTTAACCACTTAGCAAAACTAAGTTCTTCCAAAGTATAATATAAATATAGCCATATAAATCAATCACACAAATATTATGCATGCAATTTCTATAGATAATAGCAATAGATTTGTTTGAGTCTCTTTAACTTGAATCGCTTCATCGTAGTTCAATGAAATGAGACTAAGAAGTGTAATAGCATCAATATTTCTAAATTTATTTAACTTATTCAAAAGTAAACAATAAAGTTCTCAATAATAAATTATAGGTTCTCAAAAAAAAATTAATGTTCAACATATTAAGGGATTGTACATAATAATCAAATGGATTTTCATAGTGGAATAACAAATTTAATACATAAATGTGTTATGTGAATCACTTTATTGTTTGAATATAATGAAAACCCATGTAACTGAGTAATAGTTTGAGATGCTCATGCTTAGAATATTTAATGCAAGGGTTCAAATCTTTCAAGGCAAATGTTTTCATAAAAAAACTCTAAAATGGATAAATATTTTTAAATTTATATTGTCATAAAATAGAATATAATTTTGCAAAAAATATATCGAATGTACGAATAGTAGGCTACGAATGGTATAAGAACCTTATCTAAATGTAGGAAAATTTCAATGACAATTTTTTTAAAAACATGCTTTCAAAATAAGTTAAAAACTGTTAAAGAAAAGGATTTTACTCGTCGTAATCCAATTTCAATTTCAACTTAAAAAGTAGTTAAGATTCACATAGTTTGCTAGGTTAATTATTAGTTTTGATGTAAAGGAGGCAATTCGCTCGGAAGTTTTTTTCTTATAGGAGCTACTTGGCCAATACAAAGTATAATAATATTGAAATATACATGATTGTGAGGTCATGAGCGGAGTTGCTGAAGTACCATTGCTCAAGAATAATTTCAAATAAATCAAACACGAAATGTGGTAACATCATGCCTTCATTTAGAATACAATAAAAAAAATTACCTTTTGATAATATTTTTAATGATACTTTTATCCACTAGCTATGTAATATGAATTTAGTTCTTTTACATGACTAGAAGATCAATGCTAAGCATGATGAAGATTTACTTAGCGCACTACACTTCATAACCGAGTTTCTCTTAATAGTGTTGATTGATATAAGATAATTTAAATTATGGTAATATTTGAGTTCAACTATTGAATTTTGTTTATTTTAAGTTACTTTACTATATTTTTAAATTTAATATTGCTTTTAATGTTTCGTATAGCTTTCCCATGATATTTTCAACCTTTCTTACAAAACACATGATTTTTGCATGTTTTAATTAAGAATAGTAGTTTAGTCCATTTTTCTTTTAAATTTAGGTTTAAAATTACAATCTATTTAAAGCCCTATGTTGGAATAAATACAAAAATATTTTTTTAATATTAGCATTATAATTCTAGAAACAATGTTTTATTTATCTAAAAGAGTACACAACCCTAGTTTTCAATTTAGGTATTTTATGTGATTATCTAATATCTAAAATATTATTTGAATTTATCTCTGCCGTTGTTGTCATCCTTTTCATCATTAGCTTTTGTCATAAATCATACTATAGGAATTTCATCTACCTATCCAACATTAATAATGTTTGGCCAAGTCATTAGTCCTTTGAGCCTTAAACCTCATAAATCATTAGGCATTATATTAATTTTACTTAAGCCACCTAAAAACATTGTTCAAGCTATGAAATTAAGTAGAAAAATAATCCCTATTTTGACTATGGCACCATTATGAGTGCACAAGTGGTGGGCCTTAAACACAACATTAATCACAACAACCCTTCTAACAAAAAACATGGATTTAATAGCTTGAGTTGCATCTTTGTTCATCATGTTTTACATAATATGGCTTTATTCTTCATGTTTTGGATTTCTAGTTATAATGGATAACCCTGATAGAGCATAGATTAGCTTTCACTCTTTTTAATTAGCTAGAAATCATTTTGGTTCATATCTTTAGCATTCTCTTATTAGAGTTCAAAAAATTACACATCTAATAAATGTATTATACATTGCCTTATAAGTTATTCAATTCTTCTTCAAATTATTTAGTAGATCATGTAAAATAGAAGTTAATGTTGTCATAAAAAAATGGTGAGAACTCAATTATGATGATGGAGGTGGGTAAGTTTGTTTGGTTGATTGTGAAACATAGACATAATTATTGTTACACTCTTCCTAATTTTTGTATGTCTGATGTGCATGTTCATATCATTGAAAATGTATGTTTATTGAAAGATGCCAATCATATTAGTCCTATGCAAATAAAGATTAAGTCTATTAAGTATAAGAGTTGAGATGCTTTTCTTATGCTCATATTTGAATATTCTTTTTATCTATTCTACTTACCAAATAAATTTCCATTATAAGACTACATCATAAGATGAATAGTATTAGTGATGACCCAGTGCAAATGGTTGATAATATAATCAACATAGATAATATTAGTCCATTTTATGCAATTCTTTGTAAACCTTCAAACTTGTCTGAGCCTGCACAGATATTATGTTATCACTATAGCCAATTTTTCCTTACATAAAGTTATGATTTGAAGTAGTGTTACATCATAATAATAGTAAATTTTGATAGCATTAACTTGGTTGCATACATTCTTGATCCAATAGTTAATGTTGTCTTAAGAAAATCATGCACTTAGATGAATAGTGCTCAACAACTAGTGCTATTCAACTATTTTTATTTTATGATTTTCAATGCACATTAATAATGACTTTGAAAAGTAGAAATACATATATTATGAAAAAAAATATTTGTATTATACAAAATAGATAAATACCTTGAATATCTAAATTCTATCCCCATGTAATACAAAAATTATTCCATATTTTAAATGTCATGTCCTCTATGATGACAAAATGTATGGAAGCTAAAATTTCTTCATATTAATAACAACTTTGTGCTTATGTAGAATTTATTGTCCATCCTTATATGAGTTGGACCTTTTATTGTAGTTTTTTTAGAAAGAGATATGTAAACATTTTTGTTCTCCTCTAAATTGTTTCTAGTATAGGGAAACACCTAATCACTTCCATTATTTTTTCCTAAGTTCTTGCCAAATAATGTATGATTCCCAAAATCATTTTTTTACATCTTTTTACAAAGATTGAATGATTACAAAAAAGTTTTTTACGAAGCAACAATTATCTTTATTTTTAGTTTTATCAATAAAGTTTGAAGTTAAGCTACCTTCTTCTAACATATAAATAGTGTGTAGCACAAATAAGCCAAAGCAAGACTTATTTAATGTAATCCTGACCCCTTGAAAATTTTAATCATCTAGCGTATACCCTTTTTGTTTCTACAGATGTTCTCACTTTTAATTTTTATATTTAAGAAGTTTATAGAGTGTTGGAAGAGCTGTACGAACTTACTAAAATTAATAATAGTTTTCAGATGTCCTTGAGTAATGATGATTATGCTGTTCTATAAGCTAAAAAAGTGATAGATATAGATGATCTATGTTGTGCATATAATATCATTCTTTTTGAAGCCAAAATTGTTACCACTTGTTTTGAAGAACTCCATAAATGAAATGAAAAGAAAGGAAGATAGAGGATTACCCTAATTAAGACCTATTGAAGGTTGAAAAAAATTACTTGGTGATCCACTAATGATTGTTGAAATCCATCCATTGCAAAGGTCATTGGTGAGCACCTTAATAAGCTTCCTATTAAAATTGTACTTCGAGAGTGTCTTACTAAGAAATTTTCATGACATGTTGTAACTCACATTGCTCAAATCCAACTTAACAATAAAATTACAACAACTTTTATTGTTAATAGAATATACTAATGATTCAATTGAAAATATGTTCTATACAATATCTCTACATTTATGAAATCGATTTTCTTTAGGGAAATCAGTTTATTAAAAATTTGTTATTTTTAATCAACAATGAGCTTTGTGAATGATATATTTTCATGATGCTTTAAAGAATACTTGGCCTAAATTCAACAATGATTTCTAACTTATCAGATATAGGAATATATATAATGTTTGTGCCAAAACTCCCCCAAAGAATAGGGGATCTTACAAAAATTTGTTAGCTACACTAAACACAACATTTGAAATTAAATCCAAATAATTAGTGAAGAATTTTCTATTAAAATCATGTGGGCTAAGAGTTCTATTTAAATTAATATTAAAGTTATTTCTTTATTTCATCCTTGGGGTTGCATTATTTTATTATTTGTTTACTTTTGATAATAAGGAAAGGATATGGTTAAATATATTTTCACCTTCAATTACTTAGGAAAACCTAAAAAGATTTTAAAAGTGGTTGATTATAATTGTCATTATTTTGTCTTTATTGTTCGCTTCTTCACATCGTCGCTATATATAAATGAATATTATGTCTTTCTCTTTCTATTAGCCATCTAATTCCTTCTTTCGATTTTCATTAAAATTTCACTCTTTCAAAATTTTGTAAATAACAAGAATTAATAACATACAATACTTTTTACTAATCTCCCGTTGGTTTTCCATTAAAAATTACTTATTTGTGATTGACCTCTTCCTTATTTAATTTAATAGGATCAAAGAGTTTTGCAAATGTTGATTTTTTTCAATCTTTAAGGAAATTTTTACACTCATTATATTTTAAAGCTATGTCCTTCTTCGCCAAGCAATTAAGAGAACAATTCCAGTTATTGTCCATTATCTATGCAAATGTAGGGTAGTTCAAAAACATGTTATGAAATTTAAATTTTTTGGGAGATGAAGAATGAATTTTTGTGAGATTTAATGGAAGAGCATATCACTTGATCCAGTTCTGATAAGGTGATGATTAAAAAAAGTTAAAAGTAGATATCTATTTCTCATTAACCAACAAACTATCTAATACTTTCCAAACCCAAATTCTATTACCTTTTCTTTTCTATAAAAAGGAATAATTAAAAAGATCACTACTCCATAAGATGACAGAATTATACAATTAACAAACTCTTACATTGGTTTTAGTTTAGGAGTACATAGTCCATTGTAATCATTTAAAGATGTGATTTCATTAAAATCTCTACCCACCATCCATGGATTTGTAGTATTGTTGTTAATGTTAAATGGCTTGCCCATAATAAGCTCCTTCTAGATGCCATGCTTTTATCATAGGTGAAAGTGTTGCTTGGTTCAGAAACTTACGTTTGATGCTTGATATTGATATGTATAAACTCACCTCATTAACGTCAACATTATAGTTGAAGTCATTTAAAAGAATCTATATCTTGTTTGATATATTGTAAAAATAATACTAAAAAATGAGTTTAATATCAAATTTTTACATCCTATCCATAGAAAAAGATTTTGACAATCAAACAATATATATTTTAATAAATTGATTAATGACATGGCGAAACCATTCTTAGTAGCCCTCTAAATATTTCAAAATAAGAAATTATTCAATAAGACAAAAATTATCTACAATTTTGATAGTTGAAAGAATCGTCTAATTCTTTTTGGGTTAGTTTGTTTTTCCTAAATTTTCTATGATTTGTTTCTCATCATTTAACATTTCAATGGATTAAACACCTGTATAGTTTAATTTTCAAACATAGTGGCCATTGATTTCTATAAAGATCTTCATTAAAAATTTTGAGATTTAGATTATCATTGTACTTCTAATTTTTTAGAATTTTTGAAGGAACTATAATCATCCAATAATTACCTTGCCAGACACTTGCACTCCCTTGTATATATCATTTGCCTTTCATTACAATTAGGGATGTGCTCAATTGTCTTCATTTTTGTTAAGACCTATGTTTGAATACCAATAGTGGATTTCTTGGCCAAAGAGTGAACAACATAAGTTGGAATTATGGTGGCTTTAGTGTATTATTATTGTTGGTTTTTTTTGTCAACTTTATTGATATTTTGTCTATTAATTATATGACCCTATTCCTCGATATAAACACCTACATGATCTTGAGAGTTATCTAATTATTTTAAAAATTTTCCTTGAGCCAGCTCATGCTTATATTTGTTGCATCCTTTGTCAAATTTAGGCAAGTTATCATACTATATTTTTAGAAAAAAGCTACTATATGAAACCACTTTAGTCGAAATTTAAATTTGGTTTGGAAGCTCTTCTCCTAACTCCACATGAATACATACTCAAGCAATTTTAGGATGTCTGAGATTCAAAGTAGTGATATCTACCATCAAAGGGCCGAGTCAATGATGTTATTAAATGAAGCACTAAAACAATGAATTGGTAGGTGCTTTGTTGTCTTCCAACTTAGGAGATTGATTAAAATTCAATTAAAAGAAAAGGTAGAAGCCATACACAAATGGGATGAACTATTTATAACATTACAAAGTTCACTTAAATTCACGTTTGAATAGCTTATGTGCACGAAGAAATATGTTAGGGGATATTTATAATATTTTCCTTGCATTTAATATGTACCTTTTGCAACATAACTTAGTGAATCAATTTTTCTTCGATATCTACATTTTTTTTGTTAATTGAATATTCTTTCAATTCAAAACATCAATAAAAGAATTACATATAAATAATTTTTTTCTCAATAAACATGCCTGTTTTGTGAGTCATTTAGAAAATAAGTATGTGACTATTTAGCCTCTTGAGTGATTCATTACTTGAAAAATTTCGTACCTATTCTAACTTATGAATATTGTTCATGCTTGTAGCTTTTCACTATTAAATAAGAATAATGTTGATTAACTTCTTATGTTCAATTACTAGTTAATGCATTTAAATAAATTATGATCAAATTCAACAAGTGAGACATCATCAAGATATCAATCAAAGTTTGCTCCTATAATTGAGGAACTTAGTGAGAGAATACATGTTCTTACTTTTGTTTTCTATTTCTTTTGGTTCTAGTTCTCTTTCTAGTATTAAATAGTGGTTTGAGACAATTTATCTTCAAATAACTTACCTAAATCTTGCATTCATTCAAAAAGAGAATAAAAGTTGTAGAATTGCATCCCAATGTTATGAGATAAAGAAAAGTGTAAACATCTTTGTCCTCATGTATTAAGTTGAACAATTGTACATGACCTATGACCCTTATCATCAGGAATATTGCCAAAATAGACAGAAATTTGAAAAATTATAGTTTACATTTCAAAAACAACATTAAAAATATTTTTCCATAGTGCATAATGTTTACAAATAAATAAAGGAGGATAATTGAAAAAGTTAACAGATATTGGAAATAACTCATCATAAAAAAAAGCAAGGCAATGACCTTGAATTAAGAACTTATACATTTTACACAACCCATATGACAACAGTTGAAAGGACAACACTTGGTATAAGAACAAGGGATTTTTGACTTTTTAATTTATTGACAAAAAAGATTTTAGCTATCTAACAATTATTACGATCATTTGAAATCCTTCTTTAGATTTCTCAAAATACTATTATTGAATAAATAACTATTAAAACAAATAAATAAATAAATAAATAAAGCACACAATAATTCAAATAGTTCTTCCACAAACACAAAGCCTTTATTAAACCATAGTCGACCAAGCCAAGAATCTACTAAACTAGCAACATTTGCCTCATAGGGGCAAACTAGAATTTTTTTCAGCAACTTCATCAATCACTATTTCACCATAACACCTTGAGCATGCAATGATTAGCCAACCTTGACCATAACACACCAACAATTATAGTTGTTGAACGAAAAAAATTTATAACACAAAAAAAGTTTTACAACTTTTACCTTAATCCCATTTTTAAAATAGTTACACAATATCTAAGCATATGATGAAGATATTATTATGTTTAGAATAAAATAAATAATAATAATAATAGAATGAAATTTGTTCATCCATCTATTCTAAGATAACAAAATAGTCCTACTTCTATTTTGTATGAATAACTCATTTTTAAAGGTAAGTTAAATAGTTTTATTTTCTTTCCTAAAGTAATTAAAGCAGTTATTTTGAATTTAGTAATTGTCCATAAACTTAAATTCAACAGATCGTTTAAGGACAATAAGAACATAGAGTTTATAGCCCACAAAAACGAGCTATCACACCTTTATGTGTTTGTTGCATAAGTTTATCACATAAGTTTATCATAAATGAATAGTCAATACAATGAAAAGCTTTATTACATCTTTTCAGGTTTTCAATTTTTGTAGAAAATGATCATTCAAATTGTATAGACAAGATAAATTTATTATATTAAGTTAAGGTGATCATACAATTATAAAAAGTGGTTCACTAATATAGACTTAATTTTTTTCAAATTATGTAGATCTTTTAGGATTTTGTGCACCATATATGCTCATAATAATATGATAATGTTTAGAAAATATTAACTTACCAATGAAGTCTTACTCATAAAGAGAATATGATATTTATAATAAAATTTTAACATTTTTATTTACATTCCTTTAAGCAATGGATGAAAAGAAATAAATCACATAAGAAGAACATTCTATTTTGTACTATTTCATATAAAGGTTATGCAAATCCTCACAACAAAATGCCTACTTCTACATAGAAGATACCACTTATTAATAAGAAGAGGTTTGTCATTCAATGTTAAATGAAGAATCATAGCAATATGACAAATTATATCACACATGTTAAACAAAATTACAATTTAAGCATAACTTAGGATTCTTATCGAAAAAATTTTTAACATATGAAAAAATGTTTGTATAGATGTTGTATGTAGAAGAACTCAACACTTTGAATATTAAAAAAATATGATAAGATAGATAACATGTAAAACCATATTCACACTTTATATTTCTATCTTAAATGATAATCGTATGTATATTACGAGACCATTGTATATGTATGATCTATCCATAGTTCTAATTTTAACTAGAAAAATAATACAAAAACTATACCATACATGTGCAGCATTTAGTCATCATATTAGATGGACATTAACCAAAGAAAAAATTAAGCTTATTTAAAACTTTGTTTTTTAATTTACACCACATACTTTGAATCTATGATGTTTTCTATTGAATAGTTTGTGTTCTAGAGCTTAACATGTCAAATGGAACTCAAGAAGAATGATTTAATTGGAGTGGATGCTTCATTTTTTTAAAGTATAACTTATCTGTAAAGGAAAGGTTCAATAGTCCTACCAATTAAAAATAAGTGAACGTAGGATCTTGAAATTATTTAGCAACAACATTTGAAGCAAACCCACTTGCTTCAAGATTAGAAAGTTACTCAAGCCATTAAGCAAAGCCATCAATCTTAAATCAAACTTAAGCGGTCTATTTGCCTTGCTCAATCACAATTTTTTACTTTCATTATTTATTACAACATATTCACCCTCAACGAACAATTACTACATATTATCTTTATAAAGTTATCCCAAATACTTTTTTTGTTTACTTTACAAATATAGAATTTAAAAATTTAAGAGCAAATGTCTCCATATCATTTTCTATTTTTTATGTAATTTTTGTATTCACGGAATTTTCATACAATTCTTAAGATTTTAATGTTTTTAATTTTAAGTATTTATAATATAAAATATAATTAATTATTTACTGACATAATACTTTGTTACCACTACAACAAAAATAATTTTTGAGATATTAAATTTCCTTTCGATATCTAAATTTTTTTATTTTCATGTGATTTAATTATTTTTTAAAACTTTTCATGAATAGTAGAATTAGAAAATTTTGTAAACAACATATGCACATATTTTTTTACATTTTTAGTGTTAAATTACAATAATTTCATGTTTATATGTTAAAATTCATAATAATTTCTATTTATTAAATTAAGTTCATATGATTTAACTTTATGACAAATGTACTTGCTAATATATTTTCGACATATTGAAATCATTTGCTAAATTAATTTTCTCTATTTTTTAAAATTAAATAATCATATTTTTGTTGAGTTAATTATTTCTCAAAATAATATAATTTTAATATAAACATTTAAATTAGTAATTATAAGAAAACTCTTTTGTGAATGAATAAGTCAAAATATTGTCTCATGAATATATTAAATAAATAATTTTTGATGTCCTTTATCTAATTCTGATAACTTTATGCTATTCATTTCTTATAACTTGATAGACTTTAATCCACTAAAGTTTTGAACGGCACGTTTCATCTAGTTCATTAAAGTTTTGTATTTGTATTTTACATTTTTTTTTCTTTTCTTAGTATTTATAACATTTATTATAACACATAAGAAACATACTTCTAATTAAAAAATCTATTAATTCATATATTATATATTTTTCAAATGAACATTTACCAAATATTTTATTAGTGTATCACGCAAATTATTTTTAGTTTTTAAAAATTTTACCACTCCATTTACAGAAACATTTTATGATTTAAAATAATCTCGTTTAATTATTTTTTATTTTCACATAACATCTCTTTTTTCTGTTGACCTTTGTTAATACATAAGTATTATGAATATTGTTTCATAAACTTGCGTACACATTATTTTTTATTTTTTCAATTTTTAAATTTCTTAATTTAGAAAATGAGCTTTATTTTTCTTGCATTATTAGCAAAACTTTTTATTAATATACCATGTAGATATTTTAATGACCTATAAATCTTTAATGTTAAGCATATATATTTTATATACTTTTAATATTTATTTTTAAATTTAGTATTAAAGATATGTTTAAAAAAAAGGTTATGCACAAACGTTGCGTGTGTAATACAATAGCTAAATTTTGGTGCATAATTTCTTATGATTTTGAAATTTTAAATTTCTTAACAATATTAATTAAGTTCAACATTTAAATATAAAAAATTAACATTTTTGGATTTTGTATTACTAAAGATATTTTATTTCATGTTATTAATATATTAAGTTGTTATATCATAAATTCTTACTATTCTAATACTCTTTTCCTTTTTAATTTTTTATTTTATATCTATAACAAAGGTCTTAATATTTTTATGTTAGTAAAATTTTGATGACTTACTATAACATTGAGTAAGATATATGAGATGAGTAGTCTTTTTAAGAATCTTCTATTTTTTTTATTTTTTAAGATATATTTTACTAGATTATTGCTCATTTTTATTTTTTTTTTCATATTTTATTTTTATTCCAAAAAATTTGTTTTGCTGTTTTATTGGAATCATTTTATTTCTATAATTCCTAAAATTTTCTTTTCTTTGTATTACATATATCATATTTCATTTACTACAAATTATTGTCGTTTCTTTTAATAATAGTTTTTTTTTGTGATTGTTATTTTATTTTATGTACTATATATAATTTATTATTGTTTTATTTTCATGGGCATTTTTAATTTTAGTTTAAAAGTTTTCTTTTCTTTCCATATTATAATTTTATTTTCCAAATAGGATTTTCATTTAGCTTTCCTTAACTTGTTTATTTTTTCTTTTCTTTATTAAAATGTTATTTTTCTAATATATTAATTATATTTTTTAGATGTTTTATGAAAATTATTTTTAATGATATAAAGTAGATAAAAAAAGAGAGTTTTAGCAAAATATCAAAAAAAGTATAAAATATAAGAAACCATTAACATTTAAATTTTTTATTTTAAAATTTTTTTGGAATTATTTTTACAATAATGATATTTGACATTAGCAAACTACGAGTAATATTTTATGTTGTCATGTAGCCAAAACACTTACATAGTAATTTTCATGTACGTTAATAATTTCATATTATGTTTTTTATTCCTTCTTATATGCCATCTTTAAAAGTATTTAGCATGCTTATATTAACAAAAAATTAATTTTTATCACATCTGATTTTTTTGTTAAATATTTTAAAGTAATTATTAATTAGTTAATTTTTTAATTTTAATTTTATTTATTAATTTTTTAAATTATTATTTCTCATCGATGTCTTTTAGATACCTATTTATTAGTTTAAAAATTACTACAACATTATTTAATTTTTTTGTCATAATTGTTTGTGTTTTTATGTAACAATAAACTTGGCATGCTAATATTTTTTAAGAAAAAATTTTCTTGAATGAGATGTGTGTTTAAATATTTTAATTTCCAATATTTTTTGCTTTTTATGTATTATTATAATTCAGATATTAATTTGTTTATTTATTAAACTTTTAAAATAATCATAGGTTTTAGCTCAAACGCTAAACTAATTTGTTATCCATTAAATATTTTATAGTGATAGTAATTTTCTACCTTAATGATGAAAATGTTTTACTTTTTGACCAAAATATTTTTGCCGTTATACTCGTGGTGAATGGTTGGCTTAATGTTTTTGTTATTTTAATAGTTTTATTTTTTTAATACATTTTTCATGAAAAAATTACCCTCAAAGTGTTGTTTTTAAATTGTATATGATTATTTTGATATTTTCAATATTTTATGCATACAAAGTTTTTGAGATATTAAAAATTCATGTTTATAATTAATTTTGTTATATATTTTGATATGATGATGGCAAAATCAAGTTAAATGTTTGCTGATATTATTTTGTGCTTAATATTATAATTGATAATTTTCAAGATGTATAGTAGTTGTTTGAGTTTAGGTCAATTGATTTTAAAGTTATTATAAATTTTTTTAAACATTATTAAAAATTATTAAATATTTTAAAAGTTATTATCTTTTAAATTATTGCCATACAAAAATAATATTTAGCATTGTTATATAAAGAAAAAAATTATTTTGTTTTAGATTTTAAAGAAAATTATATCATAAAATTCACTCTTGTTAACTATTTCCAAATGCCTTACCTAAATTTTTTTTTTATTTTTTTTTTCAGCATTATTGCATTAACCAAGCCTATGTTATTTTAAAATAAGTTCATATATTCTAAAAGTAGAGTTAAATAGTAGATTTTATCTATGTTGTTGCCTTAATTATTTTTGACAAGATTTAATGCAAATATATATAATCCTTGTTTACACAACGGTTTAAGATAATTTTTATTTTTGGGATACCTTCTGTTTTTATTAAAAGCTTTTTTTTATTTCATTATTTTTAAAATTATTTAAAAATTTAAAAAAAATTTAGATTTGATTGTTATTGTAAATAAATATATGTTTTTATTTTCAAGAAAATTATTGATAATCATAATGATTTCCAACTTTTCTACATTGGTTATTGGTTATTACATACTATATAACTCAAACCATCATTAAAAACCTTTTGATCCATTTGTATATAAATCTTGCATAATATTATTTATTTGTTATTATCATTGATATTCTTTATAGTTGCAAAGTTTATTTTTTCTTTAAATAGTTTCTATTGTTTCACTTTTATTGATCATATGTTATTTAAATTTAATGTACATCATTTTTGATATCATAAATGTTCAATAATCTTGTTATTTTTTAATATTATTTTAATCATTTATACATGTACCTATAGTGAGACATTTTTTTGTATCAAAGCCTTATATATTTATAGTTGAGCAATCATTTTTTACAAAAGTAATATGTAATGTTGTATTATTGAGTTCTTTATTTTGTCATGTACTATAATATCTTTTCTATTATTAGTTTTATGTTAATGTCTTTTGTTGATTTTATTTTTCCTTTGCTCATTTCAATGTTGCGACATTTATTAGATGTAAATTTCCAAAATATGTTCTATTTACTTTATACTGATAGAGCTAACCATTTCAAGTAACTCATTATCTTGATTATTTTTATTTAAAATGTTCTATAATGTTTCATTTATTTTAAACATTTGCATTTATGTAACACAGTTTTGAAAACATTAAAATTTTCTATCTTTTAGTCCAAAGTTTTCTTATTATATATTATTAAAGTTTTTTGATATATTATATTTGACATTTTTGTATTAATTTCATAATGGTTTGTTCATAAATTTAAAATAATATTTTTAATATGAATTCTTTATTTTTTTTGTTTAGTGTTTTACTTCTAAAGGACTATTAGGATAATTGCGTAAAATTACTTGAAAAACAAGATAAAAACCTCAAATATGGAATAATAAATTAAAAAGAATAAAATAACAATAATATTACTTCAATTAGTAAAAATGTTTTGATAACAAAATGACAAAAAATGGCAAGGAAGTTATTAACAAATCTAGGAAAAATATTGAATTGAAATAGAGATGACTTCCCCAAGAAGTTCTTTAAATTATTTTTGAATAAATTATTGTCCAAATTCAAAATAATAAGAGATTGAAAGGTCTAACATGAGTATTTGAAGCCCCAATATTTTTGTGAACATTTTCTTTGGTGATTGTTAGAATCTCATCAAATATTAAATAATCATCAAATCAATATTTAAAAGTTTCAAAGAGGATACATATGATTTAATGAGGTCTTTAATATGTTAATATATTGCCCACTAAAAAAATATTGTTTGCTAACAAAAGCAATATGGCACAACAAATGTAACAAGCTTTACATTGCATGACAGAGTTATTGATATTACTTTATGGTAATGCATATATTTCATTAACTATTGTAATGTCTTATTATGTAATATAATCTAAAAAAAATTCTTTTATTTGTCGATGTTAAAAATTTTCTTATTAAATAATTATGATAGCACACTTTTTTTTAGTAACATTTTATGCATCATGTATGAACACAACAAAACTCAAATGAAATAGTTAGATTTGTTAAATACATAGGATTATTATTTATTTATAATAACATTAGTTTTAGCAATGTATTCAAATTTAAATCAATTTAAAAATGTAAAAGTGAGTTATTATGGTAGCAATAAAGCTCAAACTTTGTTTTTGCTAAAATGAAGATAGTAATAAAAGTCTAAAATATTAGGAGTATATATGCCATCATGTTAATGCAAAAAGTTATCTGAAAATCTTTGATTCATTAAAAATTTAGTTCAAAGATCTTATTACATGAAACCTTTCACAACAAAATAATATAAAATAATTAAAAGAGCTAATAAATTAAATATTAAAAAGACATAAAGAGATTTAAATCAATATGCATAATTGTTATAGATTTTTAATTTAAAACAATTATGTTTAACAATAACATTTGATAGTAGACTACTCTATGTTTCAAAGAAAATTTGATAGTGTCTAATGTGTCACACATTTTGAACATTTAATTATTTTTTTCCTTTGTAATATTCCCTTTTTTTCAAATATTTATTTTCTTATGTATGTTGGTCTTTTTCTTGTTTTTTATCATAATTTCTGAAAATATACTAAATAAGTTTAATAATGATAACAGTATCATTATTTTTTAAATATTTGAAATATTTATAATCACAACAGAAAATACATTTACAATAGATTATTTAAGAACTATTCATTAGAGTTTTCTTTTTATATTTACAAATTTTGATAGTCTTACATTTACCTTGGTTTAATTTGCAAAAAATGTCTTTATACTTTATTTTTGTGAATAGTCCTTATCTTTTAACGAATCTTCATTTTGGACCTTTATTACAATCTTTAATTTTTTTATGTTTTATTACTATTAGCATTTTTCGTTTCCACTATATCATTCGGAGTATTTGTTAGGATAACATTTTGTAACATTTCTTAAACAAATATTTTAGTATTTAAAACATTTAAAATTTTTATTTGTTATTTTTTGTGTTATGTTTTAGGTGTCCATAAAAATATTATCAACACTTATGTTACTATGAAATTATAATTTGAAATTTTTAATATATAATTTATTTTTTAAAATTGGTTGATAGAATATTTTTTCTTGACATAGCTAAAATATTTGAGCATTACAAAAAATTATAATATTTTCTTATTTTTATTTTTTAAGTTTTGCTAATATATTTTAACTTTATTTCACCTATTTGCCAATATTATTTGGTTGACTAAACCCTAACTTTAGATATTACAAAAACATTTTTAATATGCCAAGTATAATTTTATAATATGATTTTCTCTTTTTCATAGTTGTTCAATTTTACTCTATTTTGATCTCTTTTTATTTTAAAAAATGTATTTAATTATAATATTTTCAAATATTTTACTAAAGCCCTCTAAAATTTTTCTTTAAATTGGTTAAAATATCTATCAATAAATAAAGATAATAAATATGTTGTAAGAAAAAAATATTACTAAAATGTAAGTACTAATAAGCCATAACATAGTTAAAAAATTTTATTTTTTTTAATAAATCATGACTTGTCAAAAGAAGTTTTTTACAATAAAAAATTATCAAGTTAAATAAAGTGACAAATGTAAAACTATAAACAAAAGGAACATACTTCTTTATAAGTAAAGTGATATAACAAAAAAACACTTTTAAGATAACCATTCATGCAAAAAATCAAATTAGATCTAATATTAATCTTTTATGAATGATGCTAAACGCAATTAATAATCAAGACTCAATAGCTGTCATAATATAAAATTGAAACGTAAAATGGATAGGACTGATGACCAACTACTAATTACATAAACCATCCCTATATCAATCATATGTATCATGAAAAACAAGGTAATAAAACGTTTTTCACAAATGGGGTTGTTATATATTATAAACTGAAAAGTAAAACTCAAAGTGGCATCATACGATGTTGCACAGTTGAGTTTCCTTAAACATACATAAAGGTTTATGAGATATAATGCAAGATGTACCTATGAATGTTATAATCTTTAAAAACAACCTCACGAGGGTACAAAGTGATTCTCCTAGTTTGGTAATCATAACAATCTTATGAAATTGTTCACGACAAAGTATCAAATAAATTGTACTAACTCTATTGTATGTGAACTTATTATAAATAGTACCATCACTATTCAGTAAAATAATGAAGCGATAATCACTCAAGTTTGATGATGTACTTTTGTAAATGGTAATTCTTTGGGCTTAATTTTCTTGAAATGATAATATAGTAAATCCATACAATGTAGCTAAACTGCCTTGCAAAAGGCCTGCCTCAAGTCGGAGATATCACATAAGCAAATTAAACATCATGCCATTTACTATCATGAATGTATGGTAATTGAGTTTTATCCACGTTCAATATGGCCCCACCTTGCAATGGAATACTATGTTAATCTTATGTCTACCGTATTGACCAACCATTTATGTAATTTTTCGAACTGTATAGTTACCCTCATTATAAATGAAATGCCAATCAACATTAATTACTTCAAACACTTGCTTAATTTTCTATATTCGTTTTTTGGCATTAAATGAAGTTTTTGAAGAGCTTGGATCGTTTCAAGATATGTAATGTAATCTAGTTCAATCATTAGCGTAACATTCCTGTTGTCATTAATAATTCTAGACCTTAGGTGATAGAAAATACAATTGCTTCCATAATAGAGCATGGCCCTCTAATAAGGCAAGAAATTTTAATATTTTGCCATTATAATCCCAAATGACTCCTTCAGCTATAGTTGACTTCATACAACTTTTTATGCACATTGAGTTTCATTTTTCTAATATGTGGCAAGATGTAATAGACTAACATGAATGTCCTAAACCTCATTTAAAATAATAGTTGAACAAGTCCCAATTGTACCAATACCAAGTCCTCTTAAGTAGCTCACATAAGAGAAAAATATTTGAATAAGTTATAGCAATTATTGCTCATGTTTTTCATAAAATTTATATTTGGTTGACTAGTAAGTATCCTTGTTTGGCTTAACATTCCTTGCTTTTAAAATTTGTTTTTTTCATTGTTAGACAATTTTATACTTTTATGTACTTAATATTACCTTTTATATCTTGAGCTAATTTATTATGTTATAATTCATATTTTTAAATACTTCAAAACTTTCAATGTAAGAATATTTTTTGTAAATTAGTCATGTAAAATGTTTTTAACCTTGTAAATTTTCTATTTCATTGATGACATTTTACATTTCAATCTTCTATTTTTTACTTAAACTATGAAGGTTTCCTATAATTACATTTAAAAATATGTTTTACTAATATATTATGTAATTTTCAACATTTTAAACATTTCACTATACTAACATATTTTTTCTACTTCTATATTTTTTCTTCTTGCCACTTCAATTCTTCTTAGTTAATTATTGTTAAAATGACAAATAATATTTTTTATACAAAATTTTTTTTTTAAGACAATACTTATAGAATAGCTATATTAACAATAAAACACATTTTATATAGGTGATCTTGAATATTTGGCTTGTTTATGTAGAAAATTAGTCTTGACATGGTTTTCTCAAACCATTAAAAATTTCAATTTCTTACTTACATCAATAACGCTATATATTTTTGTTATTTGTACAATTTTTATTTACATTAAAATGTCATAATTCTGACATCAATATTTTAGTTTCTATCATTTGAATGTTCTTTGGCTTACATTTGAATCATACAATTTCAATGCTCAAAATTATCAATATCATTATTGTCAATACATTTTTGTTGTTAAGATATTTTATCTTTTACAAAATGTTTTTTTTTTGAAATTTCTTTTTAAAAAAATTAGCCATTTAGACAAACCTAGTATTAAAATTTAACAATTTTTTTGGGCTGAGATATTTACCACTATTTTTTAGCTTGACGGATTGGAAAGTTACATGCAATATTAAAATCATCAAATTTTCTTGAATCCCAAACTCTACAAAGCTCTCATCAAAATGGACAAGACATAATATGCTTATCTTGAGTTAGTATATGTAAAGATATTGTAAAAAGGGGGCCTCAAATAAGAAGAGATTATACTTTACAAATTTTTTTCTTTTGCAACAATTTTTTGAAAATTGAATATTTTTGTAAACTTTCAACATTTTGAAAATTCTAATATTAAACATTTACTATTCTTCTGTCAAGGAATTTACCATTCTTTTTTAAAGACATAAAATTTTCTAAAAGCATTAGCAAATTGTATGTAGTATTAAAGAGTTTCACAAAAATCTACATAATTCTCTTTGTTTTCAAAGTATTGGTCAAACTAGCATTATAAACGTTTTTATGAATCGATTGCATTTTTATTATATTTATATTTATGATTATTTAACA
The DNA here is from genome assembly GCA_023846275.1 of Vanilla planifolia. Lineage (NCBI taxonomy): Eukaryota > Viridiplantae > Streptophyta > Magnoliopsida > Asparagales > Orchidaceae > Vanilla > Vanilla planifolia. The sequence goes on along the minus strand of JAIUJO010000055.1, from coordinate 2,494,647 downwards.
CCCTTTTTTAAAAAAATAATTTATGTTCTTGTACTTTATCAAGTAAAAAAAGTTGAGGTTTGAGTATCAAGCAATTTATTTAATTTATTAATCGTCATTCTTTTTAACTAGTTCTAGTTGCATTAATAACTTTGCATTAGTATGATTTTAGTTTTTATATTTTTTCCATTGTTTTTCACAAAAGTGATTTTTAGCGATGTTGCATTACTGAAAAAATCATATTTTATCATGCAAAAGACATTTTTCATATCATAAAATTTATCGTATGTAAATGCTTTTTTGTTTCTATTATTTTATTCATTTAAAATATTTACTAAAACATTTTTAAGCTATTTTATATATGGATCTATAATTCAAATAATTAATTATTTTTATAGTTTTCTATTCATTACACTCTTTGGTAATTTATTTATTTGTATAAATAATTGTTAATTATTTCTAACACTCAATTAATTTAAGTAATTCAAATATTCCATTATATAATTATATTTTTTTTATTTTGTTTTATGTTTTTATGTTCGTTAAGAATCATGTTTGGCAATTTTTTTTAATGTATAGTTATTCTATTTATAATTATACACAAAGTTACTAACATATAAATTTGTTACTATCTTTAATGTTAGTACTAATTTTTTTTATGTTAATAAGTTACTGACATAGTTTCAAACCAATGCATAATGAACATAATAATGATTATTTCAAAGTATTTTAGTTACTTTGTCTTATTCATAACATTTTGGGATACAAATAATTTTTATTACATTACTATAACATTAATTTTTTAGAAAGTTGCTAAAATATAATATTTTAAAATTTTTTTATTACACCAAATACAAGTATTATTTTGTAATTTTTTGTGACAAAATTACTTCTAAGAAGTAATATTCAATTTTACTGTTTATCTTTCTTTTATTATGATTTTTTATTTTATTCTTATATTGAAAATATTAGGCCCAAAATGACAATTTTTTTTAAAAATGTTTGATATGTAATTTCAACATTTAGTTTTGTTAATCGTATTCTACTACTTTTTATTACTTTATAATTTATAGTAAAAGTTTTGTAAAGATTTTATATTGCCTAAATACTATTTTGGGTTAAAGTTTATACAAATAATTTCAAATTATAAATAAATTAGATTAGCACAAATTTATTTATAATTTGAAATTATTTGTATAAACTTTAACCCAAAATAGTATTTAGGCAATATAAAATCTTTACAAAACTTTTACTATAAATTATAAAGTAATAAAAAGTAGTAGAATACGATTAACAAAACTAAATGTTGAAATTACATATCAATCATTTTTAAAAAAAATTGTCATTTTGGGCATAATATTTTCAATATAAGAATAAAAGAAAAAATCATTTTTAAAATTTGCTAAGTAATAAATTAGATTTTATATTTGACTTTGTTCCAATATTATAAAAAGCTTTTTATGTATTATAAAAATATTTCAATTTTAAGTTATCTTTTTAAATTAATTTCTTTAATATTTTGAATCACAATAATTAAATTTAAATTATTTTTTTTCCAATTTGTTTTATAAAACGAAAATGAAATATTTTAGATAACTAAAGATTTGTTTATAATTGGCAAAAAAAATTTCTTTTTTATTAATATTAGAAGATTGAAATTTGAATAAACGTTTTATATAAATGTAAATATAAGAAATAGTTGGAGTAATTAAAATATTAAATATTTAATCTGTCATACTGCTAGTCAAAAGTAACTTTCTAACATGTTATTATAGAAGGATAATGCAGAAATAAAAATGAATTTTATCAATAAAACTTTAAATTAATTGGAATTATTAAACAAAAATATTTTTCTTCCGAAAATTATACATATAAAAATGAAATAAAAATTATATAAAATTTTGAAAATTAAAAAATCACAGATACTACTGAACGTGAAAATCGTTAAAACTAAATTGTACAAATAGTAAATTGCCTTACCATACCAAAAATTCTAAGAATGCCTTGGAAATAGCATTTTAAGGATGAATAGTAATAATAAAACTTATTCTTCTATTTAATTAAAATAAAAAAATATTTACACAATAATACAAAAAAATATTAAAATGTAAAAATATTTTAATTTAAAAAAATTTCAAAATATGTCAAAAAGATAATCATATACAGAAAAAAAATTAATCGATGATGAATTGTTAAAAATATCAAATACATAACAGTTTGAAATATAGAAAAGTCTAAAAATATTAATAAAGCATTTATGATACTAACAAAACTATGAAAAATATTTTGTATCAAAAGAAAAAGTTAAAAAGATATTTGAAATTGATGACAATAAAGCATTTATCTCTAAGTTCACCACTATTAATGTCCAACTTGAATAACAAAATGTAATCCATAACAAATAATAATAATGTAAAGCAAAAAAATCTGTAAAATTTCATTGCACTATGATAAGATGAGAATCATCTCAAATGTCCATAGGCCCTCACCACATCCGTCCTAAGCATCATTAAAATTTCAAGTTTGGTGAATATATCAATCTGTTACATTTCCATTCTACTTAACTATATGTTATGCATATTTTCAGTAGCGTTTTAAATTTTCTATTTGATTCTTTTTTATGTTTTTTCTATGCATATTTGTACGTTAGTTATGCAAATTATTTGAAAAGTTTTAGTTATTCTTTTATATATTTTTACTGCTTTAAATTTTTTTAAATGAATAAGATGCCTTTTTACCTTTCATTAGTTAAGAATAACATTAATGTATTTAATAATTCTGTATATATTCTCTCCCTTCTAATTTTATTTTAAAATTTTATTAAACTAACATAGCTTTTTTAAAAATTATAGTCTCTTATGTCAGCATTACTCATTCGTAATAATTGCATTAATAAAATGTGTTCAATTGTCATAAAGTTTTTGTGCATTTCATATTTTGTATAAAAAAGTTTGCATGTTTTTCAAATAGTTATGAATATTTGTTATTTTCATTGTTTATCAATTTATGCTTTTTATGAATTATGATTATCTAATTTTCAATGAAAATCTTTCACAAATTTATGAACATTTTAGAAAAAAATTTAAATTTTATAATGGTCAGTGCTTTAACCATTTTCATATTTTGTGGTTCCCTATTTGCAATCCATAATATCACTTCCCTCTATTACTTTGAACTTTTTGATGATATATCATACATTTCCAAAAGTATTTAATGAATCCAATTTTTAATGTATTATATTTCTTCATAAAAAATATTTTATTTTTTTTGTTTGATTTATTTGATAATATACAATGCCACAAAGCTTTAAAATTATTTTGACATTAAAAAAATATTTTTTTAGTACATTTTGAGTAATATTTTTTTGGAAATAAATAATATACTAATTTTTATTTAAATGCAACTTTTTGTTAATGAAATATTCACATAATCAATGAATTAATATTTTTTATTATTTATTTTGTTTTATTAGATATGAAACTTTTATTTTGCATTAACCATTTCTATGATTGTATTTTTTTTATATTAAATTTTTGTTATTTTAAGAATATTATTTATAATATTTTTAATTTTTATAATGTTTCTTTCTTGATATTTAAAGTTGAATTAAAATTTTGCACTACTCCATTTCGTTGTATTTTCTAATTTTTTTAAATTTGTTTCAAAGTAATATTTAACAGTAATTATCTAATTTAATTGTCAATGTAATCCTTCATTAGAGTAACTTTCTTCTTCTTTTAATAAATTCATTGAAAATAATTCTAAATAATTAACAATAATATGTTCTAATATTTATTTTAAATTATTTAACAACAAAAGTACATTTTCATATTAGCTCTATCTTGTGGTTCAGGAAGGATCAATGTTCCCAAAAAGAATTTATTAATTCTCTCCCAAATGTTTACATAGTTCACATTATTTGGATTAATTCAATTCAAGTGGCAAACATGATAGAACTAGTAATTTGTTTGATACGGTAATCATTGGAATCTTTTTGCAAGTCATAGAGTAGACATTACTTCACCCACCATGGGCATCTGGGAATTGAATCCCCATCAAGTTAGCAAAAAGAGAGCAAATCACACTAACACTATCATTTCGATGGGTTGAGAGACAACGAAAAGCAGAAAGATAGGAACCAAAAGGATGACCATAATAAGATGAAATTGAAGCCCACTTTCTTTTGATAAAAGGAACATCAAAACAATGAAAGCCCAAAAGAATCCCCTTCTGATTCTTAATCCTCAACTCAATGAGAAGAAAGAGAAATGTCTCATTAGCCAAAAAATATTTAACACCTTCCACAATGACTCTCTATTAAAACTTTAACAAGTTTTGATTCATTCCAGGTGCTTGGGTAACCTTCTAAACTACTTTAAACGTAAAATTTGAATGAAATTTATTGTAGTTCCATAATTCCTTACCTACGACCATCAAGTGAGTGGCAATCTTAATCTTCCAATAGGGATTTATTAACAAAAAAATAATCATTCATTGGAAGATGCACTTTCAACAAAACTCATTGAATTATTAATTTGAGTCATTATTCCCTTTGAATATTTTCTTCTCACAAGAAATAGGCATTGTTTTGATGCTTGTTGAAGTGTGCTTTAGCAAAAGGGATGAATGTTTAAGAACAAAAGCATAGACGTTCGAGAAAAACATTTTTTAAAAATAAATTTTAAAGTAACAATTTTTTTGTTTCCTATTATGCTCCAACAAATCATTGTTAATAATTTTATTCAAATTTCAAATTTTTTTAATAACTCAATTTTATTTAATTTAAAAAGTAAAATTAAAAATTAAAACATTTTTAAATAAATAAAAAGTATAACAATTTTTTATGATTCAGCTCAAATTGAAGCTTACATGAAGCCCAAACAACACATTTGAAAAAGTATTTCATTGAAATAGTATTTCAGAAATAGACAACTCTCACAAAAATAAAAATAAAACAAAAGGGCTATAATAATACTTGAATGAAATAAAAGTGGTATAAAAAAATAGCAACAACACATTTGAATTGATGCTCAGTGTAATCTTATGTTTGATAAAATATTAAAATGAATACAAATGTGTTATGATTTTACTTGAATAAAGTAAGGAATAAAAGAATAAAAGATTTGCTTTTTGGAGAAGATAAGAGAGTTTAGAATTCAAAGAATTAGGGATACAATGAATGGAAATAATTATTATAGTAGTAGTTATAGTTTGAACAAATTCTTGATTTTTTCAACAATATTTTAATATTTAAAATTTATACAGTTTATAAACATATTTTGACTAAAAAAAGGTACCAAACATTCCTATAAGTTGTTATGTGTAGAATAGCTCGAGTTCAATAATTATTCAAAAATAGTAGTTTACAATAAATAATGAGTTAGGATAGATTAAGGTAAATAAGAGCTACATTATTGACTTTAATATTGGTCATTAGATAAAAAAGATGTTTTGCTAATAAAACATAAGTCTTAGGCAGGTGAGAGATTTCAATGTAAATAATTAAATCAAAACATTATTTGATTGATTCAAGGTAAATGATTGATGCATGATTGATTTTAATGTAGACCATTATAATATAAAAATATAATAATTAGGTAGATTTAAATCTACATAGTTTTGAGATGGGATAAAATTTTGACCATTATATCTTGAAAATTGCATATCTAAACAATTGGATTTAAATTTATACATTTTTGAATGATGAAAGAATATTTGAAAGTTTCATCACCAAAATTGTGCGATCAAGCAACAGATTTGGATCAGCATGTTTTAAAGAGGAAAATGAATTTTAGATTATTTAATGTTACCACAAAATCAAATGGGGCACATCTTCTTTAACATTTTTCAAGTGATATATGCAAAATGAATTGGGAATTTTGTACACACATTGTCTATTCGCACATGGTAAAGTTGTATATATACTTTACTTATGGATATATGACTAGTCAAAAATAGGAGTTTGGCTAAACCTTGGTTTGCTTCGAATATCATGACACTTGCTTACTAATAATCAAAAAACAAGTTTAAGAGTGATTCTGTGCCAAGATAGTGTAACAGATGGGTTCTAGAGTCATGCATTAACTCTATACTTAGGAAACCTTTGGGTTAACTTAGTTATAACTAGTCATTTTTTCATAATTTACTTTTTGCATATTTGGAAAGAGGTTATCAAAGATGCAATCATGGTATGATGTTTTTTTAAAAAAATCTAAATTTGGAGTCCTTTGTTTCTTAAGATAATTATTTAAATAAAAATTATAGTAATTATAAAGTTTAATTTTGCATCTTTTTTAAAATAATTTAAATAATGCATAATATTTTGCTAAAAATAAAAGTGAAAATTTTAAAATTAAACTCAAAATAAATCTCTTTAAAATAAGTTACTCTAATAAACAAAATCTTCAAAAGATTTAATGTTCTCTTATGTAGATTCCTCGATTAACATAAACATCTTTTATCCAAAATCATAAAATTCACTTGATAAACTTTGTTATAGATACTTTTGTGTCATCATCAAAAACTGCTTAATAATGGGTGCTCAACTCCATAATTATTATTGAAAGGGACATGTAATTATTTGATTTATAAGCATATTTAATTCAATACTTTGTGTGAACATTTTTTCTATTCTCATTGGCTTAATGTTGAACCTATGGTTGATTAAACTATTGAGATTTTAACTATTCACTATTGTTTATTCATATGTTTCACTATCTACTCTTGTGAAAAGAGATTTACATTTCACCTTACATAATGATTATGGAAATAGATGCACCTTATCATTAGTTGGATGAAATAAACTTATGTGTCATATGAGTATCAAGGGAATGGTTTAATATTTCTAAGCCAAAGTACTATGTAGAAGACATGCTCTAAATCAGAAATTACTACATTAGGACTTATTGATTGGTTATATTTTTATTAACTCAAGAATCAATTAATTAAGCTCTACAATAGGTTGATCTACTACAAATTGATTTACATAATTTGAAACATTTAATAAAAAAAATTAATAAATAGTATAATGATTTTTTCATCACAAAAACATTGCATAATAAACAAGTATTCAACATACCTAATATAAGGATTGATAAAAGTTCTAAATATTTAAAATTTTATCCATAAAAAGTCAAGTCCGTTCCTTTTCTTTATTATATCACCTGCTATTATCCATTACTGTATGCTTATGTATTACCTAATATTTGTGCACACTTTGACTATCTAAATCATCTTCTAACTCAATCTATATTTTTGCACATATTTTTCACACTTGTGAATCATGTACTAAAAGTTGTCACACATCTCTTTGTACACTAATTAGTCTTGACAAGACTCATGCATTATCTATGTCTAACTAATTCAATTGTATAAGGGAAGTAATGGTCTTCCTTTGTTTCAAACTTACACTATTTATTTAAAGATTTGTGTAGCTATATTACAAAATTTTATTGTTTAAAATAAATTAATAGTTTGCACCTTTTCCTTTCAAATTTATTATGCTTTAAATGATATAAATATTTTTATAAATAAGTTGTACAAAGCTTTTAATGCTTTATGTAAGTTATTATCATGATTGTTTTATTTATGTTTATAATTTTGAACATTTTTATTTGTAACATTAACCATGTTTAATTTGTAATATCATGAAAAAATTATATTATGTTGTTTCTATAATTATTTTATTTCATTATAATAATTATATTTTTTTTTATATTTACATCTTTTTGTAACTAAAATTTGTCATTTTGAGTTAACCATTTATTTTAATTTTTTTTTAAATCTAAGACTTTTTAATTTTCTAGTAATTAATTTGTGATACTATCACTAACGGATAACCTCTTTCATTATACATTGCATTTAATATTTACCTTTGTGAAATAATGGAATTTGTATTTCATATTTTCGTACATGGTCAATGTCTCATAGTTTTTTATTTAGTTATTTAGTTACATTTTCTAAATTAATTTTTATTATGTTCTAACCATTTTCCGAAAAATTATACTTCTTTTTCATGTTAGTTAATTGGCTAAATTAATGTTTAAAATATAAACCTACTTATGGTTTAGTAGATATATGATAGTAGTATTCTTGACTTAAAAATTCTTTCATTGTATGTGTTGTTTTAATATCTACCAATCTTATATAAAAGAAATTACTATTTCACTATTTGTAGATAGTTGTAGGAGTTTTTCATTTTTCACTACCATGTTAGAATTGAATATATATATTTTTAAGGCTATTTTTAATTTCTTTTAAAATTATTTTGCTTTGGTATGAACATTTCAAATTTTTATTTTCATAACAAATTTTAGCAATTTCAAATCTTTTTTCTTACTTACGTTAGTATTATGCTATCGGGCAATTGTTAAGATCCTTTGTCTAATAGAATATAAAAGTAGGAATGATTAATTTGAAATATAACAATTTACCACTTTATATATATTTGCATATGTTACAAAGCATTTTTTTCATTCACTATTATCATTGTTTACATTTATATGTTATAAATTGGAAAACTCTAGTTGCAAAAATATTCCTGATATATAATATAAATTTTTTGGAACATTTAAAAGTTTTATCATGTAGAATGGTTTTTTTGAAAAAGATTAAATATTTATTTAGAAATAAAAATATTAATTTTTTAATTACATATATCATTACTTATTTAATTAAAACTCTAAAAAGATATTTTTTAGATTCATATTAATTTGATATTTTTGCAATTTTATATTCATTAAAAAATTTATAAAAATTTTTAAAAGTTTGTTGTGCACTTAAATTTGAAAAGTGTTAATTGAATGTGAATTATTTTAATAATATCTCAACATTAAGATTTTTCATGTAATCATTAAGGTTTTTAATTTTTTTAATTTCAAATTTTTTTACAGTTTTAAATATATTTTTACTATATTATAATAATTGTTAAATTAGAGCTCTAGAAATGATCATATAATGACAAATTACATAACTTTTAATAAAACATTAATTTTTATTATTTCAATGCTTGTTGTAATTATAGAGTTTTTAGTACATACAAGTTTGTGATTGTAGTATTCGATAAAGTGTTATTAGAAATTTGTGAACTTTAATTTAAATATTTGAAATATTTAGAATTAATGTTTAATTATGCTACAAAATTTTTTTTAATGCACAAGTAATTTAACAGTGCAATATGTTTTTATATTCTGTGTCCATTTTTTCGTTCTATTTTGAAAATTGATATTCGTTATTGTTATGCTTTTAATATCAATTTTTTCAAAAAAATTGTTCTTATATTATAAATTTTTTCTTGGTTATGTTTAGACACTTCTCAAGCTGATTTTGTAAAATGAAAGCTTTTAGTGACATAGTGTACAAAAAAAGTTCAATATCTTAAATAATTAAAGTTTAATTTATAATTGGTAAAAAAATTATTTTCATAATTAAAATATAATAAATATGAAATGTAAACTATCAAAAATATTTAAGATAATTAAAATGCTTTTTAATTTAATAACTAACAACATAACTAAAAAAAGTCCCTTCATAGTAATGTGGGCTTAGAAAGTATTTTTATATAAAAAATGTAATAGTGAAGATTAAAAATAAAATAGAAACATTCAAATTAACAAAAATTGCCAAAGAACATTCATGATGCATGAATAAGAAATAAACATTATCAGTATTTGGAAATGTTCACAATATATATATATATCATATATCAAAAATAGGTGGACATAACCTTTTAAATAAGTGAAAAATATAAATATATGTATATATAATTAAAAAAATATGAAATTATGAAAAAAAAGTGAAATATTTTCAAAATGTACAAAATATTGTTCAATAAAACTTTTCAAGAAGGTTTATTTTATAAAATGCTTCAAATAAAAAAGTTTAATGAATAGAAAAAAAAAGTATCAAATATTACGAAATAAATAAAATGTGTAAGTTAAAAAAATAAATGTTATAGTAATAAGGAATATTGAATTATATAAAATATTTAAAAATTATAAATATTTTTATGAAACTAAGAAAAGTTTATATTAATATATATCATTTCAAACAATAGAAGAAAATAACTTGAAAGAGTTTGAAATGGTCTGCAATTGTGATTAATTTTCTATTATCATGCAAACCAAAGATCAAAGTAAAATTTGTTATCACAAATTATTATTGAGTAATAAAGTTCCAAATTATTTAGGACAATTTAGTCATGTTAGTTATCTGAAAACCCGAAATTGTAGTAGCAATGATCATAATCAATTTTCAAATCTATTAAATGTTTTTTTGAGGATGAGTTTAGCATCCTCTTATTTGATGCTTGCTCTACTTATATTCTTGTTATGTCATAAAATTTTAACATTTTTTATTTTAAATAAATTATTTATATAGTTTAATTTTGGGTAATTTTATTGTGGATATTAAGAAAAAATTGTTTAGTAATCGAGATATAGTTTTTAACATATAAAATTCCTATTTATATTGTGAATATCAAAGATTTTAAAAATCTAAATTCTAAAATTGGAGGCATTATAGAATATCAAGACTTCAATTGTAACACATGAATCTTGATTACGCTTATTGCTTAAAAATGAGCTTGTATATATTATTTATAATATTAACTTTTCTCTCATCCTTATCTCTATCATATAATGAATGCTTGATAAGATATTGATAGGATTCTTAAAGTTTTGGAGCTGGTGGTTAAAGATAAGAGGATTAAAAAATTTTTTTGTTTATGATGCATTTAGGTATATCATAAAAAAAGAAGAATATAAGGGAAAGAAGAATCTATTACCATATCACACATAGATTCTTAAATTTAAGGAGCTTCATATAGAAGACCAAAAGTGGTACATAGATTCTAAAATTTAAGGAGCTTCTTATAGAAGACCAAAAGAGGTGTAATTAAAAGGGGTATAATTTAAAATAGTGAATTGTGGTAAGTCCAACAAAAAATTGGTTTATGATAAAGTAAATTCTTGGTTTAAGGTGGTGTGGTTAGGGCTACATTGGCCATTAAAAATGTGTTTCTAATTTAAGAAAACTTAACTATAAAAGGGGAACTTGGAGGGCCCAATTTATAAGATACCAGGTAAAAAAATAAGAAAAAATATGAGGAAGGAGGTTTAAAGTTTTCAAGTAAGGAATGATCTTACAAAAGGGAAGCCATCTACACAACATTTTTAGGTAATATAACACCTAAGTTTATGTAATAAATTTAGCTAATATCTAATCTAAGATAAAATAGAATTCCTTTGCAAAAATGACTATGGAACCCTTGAGATTGATGGTGAGAATAATTAGCCATTGTTTTTCATTAAATGTGTTCGAGAGCGAGGAAATTCCTTCTTCTCTTGACTAAGGGAAATTTATTTAGTAAATCAATGGTTCAATATTCACTTTTTCTTATGTACTGTTTCTAGTTTAGCTATAAAAATGCATATTACATTTTTTCTTGAGAATGCAAAGAAAATTACATTATCACATATTACACGTTTGGCTTTGGTTATAGATATATAATGAATGTGATGTTAGAATAGTAATTTGTTGATGTAAAGTACTTCTTAAAATAGACATCACCATGTAAAATAAGTGACAATCATGCTAAATGTTAGGCTTTGTTGGTTATCTATGTTGGCTATTTAAACATTTATACATTAAGCAGAAATTATCATGACAATTGTTAAAAAAATGAAAAATCTTGAAGAACAAAATTTTGTTGAATATAACCCTCATAACCTAGACATAATGGCCTTTTTTCTTATTATATGTTGTTAAGAGTTAGGATCCTTATTGTAATTCTTCTTCTTTCTAAGTAGAATTAATGTTCAATAATATAGATTAAATGTAATATTTACTTCTTGATCATTACATGAATAGACAAAGAGTTTTATGCCAAGATGAATAAAGAAATATTTAAAATGTAGACTTTATTGTATATTTTTCATATAAACTTATTGTTTGAAATGTATTTTTGATGTGAGACACTACGATTTGGTTTGAAACTACTTGCAAATTTAGTTGATAACATGACATGGCATAAATGGTTATTTTATTACTAAAATTATGGATAAAAAATATTTGAAATGTAATGTGATATATGTTATACCTTTGATTAAGTAATAAAAATTTAAAGGCACCTGGAAATAAATAAAAAAAACTCTAGATAATGTTGCAGCCAACCATTTCTTTGGTATATTTGTGAAGCATGGAACCCTGGCCTTCGCTAAGTTATAATAGGCATTTGTTCAACCCTCAGGAGAACCTAAAGAGACACTAAGGTGTGAGTGGTTCTTGGTTACTTTTTATAAAGACTTAGAGGGCCCAATTTAAGGCTTTAAAAGAAAGCTAGATTAAGCAAGGATACGATTAGTAACTAAAGAGTTTGGTGATAGTAGAAACTACTAATGTTAGGGTTAGACATTATGGTAAAGGTTTCATGGATAATTCATAGACTTTAGCATACTAAAATTGCAACATTAAGGTGCTTGGTAATGAAGATGCATGGTAAGTGTATCCTTGGAATCATAATCAAAGGCATAGAAAAATCAATAGAAAAGCAAGCTGTGCCAAGAGGTTGTTATAAGAAGCTCACGAAATATCATTAGTGAACCTTTATGCACAATGCAAATTAAGCTTTAGCTAGGTAGGCATAAGGTTGTGCTTGGTTTGGCCAAGTAAGTAATATGGGAAAGATGTTAGGTAAACCTTTGATTGAATAGGTTATTTGGGTCAGACTAGAAGTAATTCTACTTAGGCTCTTAAGTCACATGATGACACTCTCGATAGAGATCTGAGGAATATGTCAAGGCATAGGAGAGGCCTTATTATTGTTACGATGACTATAGATTGCCATAGGATCATAAGGGTCACAGTGATAGTTATGTGAATCGAGACTTAGTTGTACTAGCTATAACTTAAATACATAACCTAAGGGTAAAAGCTAAGCCATTACGAACTCAATGGTTAGCTTAGATAAGAAAGATCCAAAACAAAATGTGGGCACGGTTAATTATAAGAAAAATGGGTTAAGAACTTCTAATTGCTGAATTATTATTTATTGGAATCCTTAAGTCATTTTGATATAATGGACTCTAAATTATTGACACTTATTACGGAGATTGAAATTTTAGGTTACCCCACCCCTTTGGTTGGTGTTAATTAAATGAAAATAGTTAAGCCTATAATTGTAGTGTCAGATTTCATGATATGAACCTTTAATATTTGTTGGAAGCCATTATATGAAAGGTCCCAAAAAGAAAATAATTGCACATTTTGTTCCATGAAAAATCCCATGGTGTGCTTTGTTATATTGGGGACTATATATGGTTCTTGAAGACTCTTAGAATCCTACATGGATGCCCCTTAGATTATTATTACCATGTTGAATGCTAGACTACATTATTTGAAAGAAGTGATAGGGCTTGCCATGATTTTTATATATAAAAAATTGTATTATACTACGAAGTAGATGCTAAGTATCTGGTTAGTCATTTTGTGAAGAAATACATATTGAAATAGTTAGTAGAAGATAATATGGATATCCTTTTGTTAGTGAGAAACTAATGTCATTCTTTCATGAGATTTATTCGATTGTTACATTCCTAATTCATATTAGCGTATAATAGTCTTATAATATGGCTTAATGATTTCCTATTGAACCACCTGGCTCTCCCCTTTATAGAAAGATCATGTTGTTAAAATTTAAGTAAGACACGAGCTAGAGTTCATCAAAGTTAGTGAATTAGTTGAATAATTTATATTATTTCTTTCAGCATTAATAATAATAGATTTGATACTTATTTCTCATAAATTCCATTTCACTAAATATAGTGTTGCATTTGATTATCATGTCAGACTTGGTCCTTATTAGTTATTTTTTTCTATCAAACTTTTGTAGTTATTCATGATATTTCCTTAGATTATATTAGAATTGATTGGTCTTATTAATTTTGTTGATATTTTATTCATGTTTTTGTCCTGTGGATGAAAAAACATATTGGTTTCCTAGCTTGATATAATTTTTCTAGGAACCTACAAGTATAATATGATAGTATGATTCTTTATAATTGGTTCCACTCATGTCTTACTTTAAAAATAAATTATGTTTGGTGTCGTAAAATAATTTTAGAGTTGGGCTAAGGAAACATGATATATATGTGTGTGTGTGTGGGGCGGTGTGGGTATGTGTATGTGCATTTTTGTTTGTGCTTATAATTGAATCTTTTTTATTAAGAAAAAGTAGCTATATGATTAATTGAATATAAATAATGGAAGTTTATTTTATCTTTAAAAATATATTTTTGTTATATTATAAAATGGAGAATGTTGTTATCTTGATGGCCTCATGGACAATCAAAGATATTTTGATGATAATAAACTAATTATGTGGGGTTTTGACATAATCATAAAGCTTGTATATATTTTTCCTAGATAAGTGATGAAGAGGACCTTCAAAAAGTGTAAAGAAGTTCTATAAACTTAATTTTATGATGTTGACTCTTAACCACGATGCTTTATTTGATAGTAACAAATCAAAATATTTTTAATGAACTTGGTTGAGTAAATTTTTAAATTTTAGATAGCTAATGTTTTTCTTCATGGAAGTTGTTCAAGAAAACAGCATTAAATATCAAAGCTCATGAAAATCATTTTGGTTGTAGTGGTGAGCCAAAAAAACAAATAATTTGAATAAAATTTTAGATGCATTCAATTTTTTTAGAATGTTTGCTTTATTTAAATCATCTATGCAAGCTATAAAAATTAAATTTAAATTTAAACTAATCAACTTAATAAACAAATTTTTATTTTTAGTAACTTTGATAATAATGTCATGATCACCTTAAGAATCGTTTTTCCTAACTTTTGCTATTTTTTGTATAATAATTAAATAAATTTAAAATATAAAAAAACTAATTGCTAAAATTAACTAATCTAAATCTATATAACAATTTTTAAGCATGGAGCATTAATGTCTAACCCATTTGCTACAATAATCAGTTCGAGGCAATAGTCCAGAACATAGATTGAAGTATCTTGAATCACGGCACTACTCACTGCATTCATAAATCGTCATGTTATTGGAGGTTTAGTGAATAAATCAAGAATAAACTTGATAACACTAATCGTGAAATCGAACTACTTTTGATGTAAACAGAGTGTCTTTTAAGGAGAAAAAAAAATGGCAAATGCACTATCTACTACTAAATTTTAGAATTTTTTCCTCATAGCTAACTTCTAAATTACTATAGTGATGTGAGCTATCTAAGCATGGAATTTTACTATGAAATGATCATTGCCACAAATGCATTTTTTAAGCGATAACTCTACTAATTGTCTTATCTCTTCATTAAACGATTGCATGGTCCACATTTAATTTACAAGTAAAGTTAAATCTAGTCATTATATCATAATTCAAAATTAGACATTCATATGAAATCCAAATTTTTAAACTACTCTAGTTTATTCTTAACCGGCCATTTGTGCAATTTTCACAATCAAACATTCCATCATTATTTTAGTCATGTCGCTCCTTTACAATGACTATTTTGATCAATATATACCATTTGTTATAAATTTAATTTAAGCAATATTATGTTTTTTTAATTAAAAACATCAATTTATTAAAAAAATCAAATGGATAGTTTATTAAACACTTTCAACCATTAGAAAATATTTATAAATTCGGTAATCATTTATCAAAATAAATTCATGAATTTTTTACAAAATTCTAAAGAAACATTTTAAGTAATGACCTCAAAGCCATTAATAGCTAGTGCTCACTGTTGCCTCTATACGTTGTGTCCTTCACCAATTTGATATTCCTTCTTAAAACAACAATGCTCTCATTTCCTTTTTTCTATTTGATTAAATTAAAGTACTTGTGACTTCTTGAGCACTCATCAAGCATAGGAATTACTTTGCATAGATTTTATTTGCCACTTTACTTTTGCCTTCTTGCAAATCTTACTTCATTATAAGGCCTTTGTAGCCTGCACTTTTTCTATTTAACTATTGTGAGAGTTTACCACACACATTTTTTGACAAAAGTCTTATATAGATTATTTTTTTATTTCTTGTTTTTTCTAGGCATAGATGTAGATTTGATTTCAAAGTGAATAACCTAAACAATGCTTAAGTAGACTTTAAAATTTTTATTGACCTTCCTATTACACAATTTCCTTAAAAAATTTATTGTTAAATAAAAGGTATCATATTTTAAATGAAAATTAAAATTTTAAAAAAATTACTTTTTGATATTTTTTAAGCTTATTACAAATTTTTTTTAAAGATTTTCTTAAAATATTTTTGCAAGAAACAAATACTATTTTTCTAATAATTCACCCATTCTCTTATTGAACTAATCTTGACAAGATGAAAAAAGCTAATTTGCTAAAGATGAATGTACAAAACTCAAATGAACTAAAATGAGTAAATTAAAGAAGAAGAAAATTAATGAAGCATAAGAAAAATAAGTTGATATTTGAAATGAAGAGTTAATAAGGATATGTTGCATGAACCTACAAAAGTTTTAATTATCGATGGCCTAAAATTATGTGTTGACATATCGTCATATATTAACATGGTATCAAAGGATGGTTAGCTACAAGAATTTTGTATAATTTGTAAATTATCATTAAACTGATATCTTTTAAATTTATGCATTTTTAATGGCAAAAATTTATTAAATATTATACGAAAAAGAATAAAAATATAAAAAATAGAAGTTATTTTCAAGTCTAAAGCTAGAACATGTATTTATTTATATGTTCTTATGCTATTACATTTCATGATTTGTTTGTTTTTCTTTATCTTTATGATATCAAATAACAAACTCTTTTTTTCAAAAAAAAATAAGAAGACAAAAAAAGATTATGGCATGATAAACTTATTAAATATCTTCTCAAATATTATTTTTGGAAAGGAATTTATATAGGATTTTGTTCAAAAAGGACTGCACTGATGAACATCTTCAAGTCTAAGGTTATATAGATGATATAATATTTGGATCAACTAACTTCGATTTATCTGAATGAATTACTAAGCTTATTGGTGTAGGACTTGAGATTTACATAATGGGTGAGTTTTCCTACGTTCTAGCATACAATGTTAAGAATGAAGAGAAATGCATCCTTGTATCTTACAGATGCTTATAAATGATATGTTAAAATTTCAAAAACAAGGACATGGTCGCCTCAAATAAGTTGGTATACAATTAAAATCATCTTACTTAATTAATTCTAATTGACCTATCTTTTTTAGTACACATCCATGTCTTTATTTAAAAAGAAATTATGTATGTTGCATCAACTTAAAATCTTGTTTTTCAAAATAAAAGTGAAGCCTTAGGGAAAGAATTTTATTACATGAGTTGTTGGACGATTTTAACTTGTTTGTTGGAATGAATGCTTTGGAATTATAAATTGAACTTTTTTCATCAAGAATTGCACTAATGAACTTATCATAGTAGAAGGTTTTATAGAAAATAATATAAGAAAGGTATCTCTATTACTTAACTGAAGTATATAAATGAGATGTTATAAATGCTTGACCTTGAGAACCTCAAACCTATTTCTACTTTTAAGAGTCTCCACCAAAGTTTTAAACAAAGAAATGAATGGAAAACAAATAGATTTCAAGGTATACTAAGGGATGATATGTTCTCAACTTAGTTACAAGAAGACATGAGAAGGTTTTTAGTGTGGGTCTCTTGTAATCAATTTTAGTAAAGCTCCAAGGACTTTGATTTAGAATCTATAAAAAGAATCTTCTGGTGCTTTCTTGGCACAAAGGTATTAGTGTTTTCATATCATAATTTTACGTTATGTCATTATCTCATACGATAAAGCTACAAAGATTATGATGGTTCAAGAGTGCATAACAAAAGCATTGTAGGTATTTAATCATTTTTTAGACACACTTTAAACTCATGATTTATTAAAAAGATGGAATTATTGCTTCCGACAAATGAAGCTTAATATATGGCATTGGGAGGATTTCAAGAGCAAATTTTGGGGGTAAGTTGGAAGCTAGAGGATATGGGATTACATTTGCCAAAAATACTCATAAAATATGACAATATGTGTGCCATTTTCCTAACTGAAAACCTTATCTAATATTCTAACATCAAACTAATTGATGTTAGGGACCATTTCATCATGAGCCTTGTTGAATGATATATGGTGGACATTTAATTTGTTGTGAACAACATGAAACTAGTTGACATCTTAATGAAGTTGCTTAGAAAGGTTTATTCTATAGAATTAGAAGACTTTTTTATCATGAGAAAAGTATGAGACATTAATCTTTGTTTTAAGAGTAGTTCCTTGAGTGATAGGGACCTCATCCATGTGCTTTTATTACTTGCAAATCTAGCTTCACTTGATAATATTTAGCAAATGCTTTATTGCACTACACTAAGTTCCTTTATGATAAAATTAGAATGTAAGTAATAAAAAAACAAGCGGTTATCGATCAAATGTGTAATATTCTAAGATATTTTGATAATAACAACCTATTTCAGTGGCGTACCAATTGATCGTCTAAATTTTCTTTTGAATATGATATGTTAACAACATTGGAAGGAAAATAATGCTAGAAGAACATGTCAAGTGATTAAATATGTAGATCTAACCCTTTGTTAAATAATAATGGAAAAGATAATTGTATGATCAAGAAACTAAGTATTCTTATTGAGTAGGACATTTTCCCCACCTTATGAATTAAACTTATGGCTCAACTACCCTATGCATGATTTTTCAAATTTGAAATGAAAACGTTTGCATGACTAGATGTGCAACATGATAATGTTTCTTACAATATGATGGAGAAAAGAGACAATTTTAGGAGTAGACTATTTGATCTAAGCTAACAAGTGGATACAATAAAATTGGATGTGACATTTGCTTACTAAGATTAAAACAATATAATGAAACTATTCAATTAAGGAAAAGCCATTCCATAAAAAGGGTATAAGAAAAACTCAAATATATTAAATAATATAGTTAACTTGCACCTTATAGTAAAATCACTCAAATTGAAATTAAACTTTTGAAAATGTTATTTATCACAATCATATAATTTGCCATGGTATAATGAATATTAAGATTTTTCATCACCATAATTTTGTAGATTTTTGTGGTGTTATAATATTCCATTTTAGATGAATGACAGTACTTTTTAATTATTATAAACAATTTTTGTTTTTGTTATACTCTTATAATTTTGAGAATTTAAAGAAATTATGATATTAACTAATTTAGATTCCTTAAGAATTTATATTTCTTAAATAATTTATATTTTTAATTAATTAATTATGAATGAATCTTAGAAAAATCTAAATTTAAAGATATTCCACAAACATTTTTTGGCAAATATTTGTTCTAATTTTAATTTTAATTAAGATGTCCTCTATTCTTAAAATATTAAAAGAGTTAACTAACTAGAAGCAAGGTGGAATAATTTTAATATTTTTTGCATTAAATTTTTTTTCATCCTTTTTAAAAGGCATTTGAACTACAGATGAATATTTGGTAAATTGATATCAAAGAGAATATTATAATCATTATGTTGTCCATATATTAGAGGTTGTTATTGAGTTATTGTTATACGTTTGTATTTTTTAAGGTAGATACAGTTTATGTTGACGTGGATAAATTCTATTATATTGTATTTTCAGATAATTAATTGTTTAATTTTGTTAAACATTATTTTGAATTTTTTTAATATTTTATTGTGATAATAATTTGACAATTAGTAGATCTTTTATCCTTTTTTAGCTATGCAAAATTTTATTTTATGCGATAGTTATCAATTTTATAGTACAAATTTTTTGGTTAATGATTTTCGCTACCTTTTTTAACAAGTTTTGTTAACACATTCTTTTGAAAGCTTTTATCAAGCTTATATTATTAAAAATGTTTTTGCTTGACGTCAACTAGAAATACAATAAAAATTTCAAATATGTTATTAAATCATTTACATGATGATTTTTTGTATTTTGTTATAATTTATAGTTAATGTTAGATTTTTTGCCTTTTATATGTTCTAATTCAATATTTCAATAATAGAAGTATTTAATTTTCTAATTAAAAATTTTTTGTTATAAATATTTACTTCAACTAGAAATATTAAGTTTAAAATTTTTAGTTTTTTTGAAATTCTTTTTTGTTGATTAAAATGTTTGAAACTGTGAGCTCTCAAGTTTTTTTGGTTACGTTGCTACTTTTTTTTATCAATTATACATTTGCATTTCGTGGTATGAATGTTCATTTGTTTTTCTGAATTATTATTATAACTTTTAGTAAAATATTTGTAATACGAGCTATGATTTCCAATATTTAATTAGCTTTGCAATTGTAATTATTTTTAAAAGTGTTTCCACAAATACATTTTCATAATTATGTCATTAAATGAATTCGTTTAATACGTACTACCTCGTCCATCTATTTTTTAAAAATATTTAATTACCTTAATAATTCATATTTTTAATTATATTCATTATTTTCAATTTTGCATTTGCACAACATATTGAAATTATATTCTATTTTATATTATTTTTTATTTCAAATATTCAATTATTTTGTTTCTCATTATTTTATATTTTATCAAAAGAATGTTATGCAATAATTAATGGTATAATACTTTTGATTTCTTTTGCGATAAATCTAAAACATATTGAGTACTCTTTTTTCACATGAAAATTCTCAATACTTATTTTTATATTATTTTGAATTATTTTGATATATTTTAAATTTTAAGTTATTAAAACAATATCTTATAATTTTTTAATTTTTTTACACACTGTCCAATTTAAAAAAAAAATAATTAATGTGCTCGAGAAAGTTTTTACAACACCTCTATCCAAAACAGAATTGATTAAATATCGATGTAGAAAGCTTTTGAAGGTCTTAAGCCATTCTTAAGCTTCATTACATACGAGTTGATTGTAGCTATTTTTCACGTGACAGATTCTTTTAACATCTATGACTTTCTTACTTATAAAATGTTAGTTATAACAATTGCATTAAAAAAATGTTTATAACGACAAGTAATATTTTAGTATTTAATATTTATAAGTAAAGAAAAATTAGCCATTCACAACATATATAACTTATTTATAAATATTTTATATTTTTGTTATTTTGATATCTTCGAAATTACTAAATATTAAATTACAATTTTATGATATAAAGCTATATCTAAGTATATCATTTTATTAACATAATGTCAACATTGCTTCGAATAAATAGAAATTACTTACTGCGGAAAATTCCTTTTTTCTTTATTATTTTTATATAATAAATAAGAAACTAATGTGTAATAAATCGGACAATTTTAATCTTATTTTATTGAGACTATTTTTAATTTTTTTAGAAATTTCAACTAGTCATTTTGCCATTAGTTTTGTAAGATTAAATTTTTTAATATTATTTTCATAATTATTTTAATTTTGCTGGTTTGTTCTTTATTGAAATTTTTTGTACTACTTGATATATTAAACATAATGATTAAACTTTTAAATATTAAATTGTTTTAACATTCTTATATCATTTGATTGTTTAAAAATTTTACATTATGAAGTTTGAAACCATGACACTAGTATAGAAATTTGTGTTAATTTGTGATGCATTTGGTGATAATTATTTAAGTCATTTTTAAGGGTTTTGTTGTTTAGTAACTCTTTAATTTTTCTTATAGTAGCAGATTTGTCTTGATTTAATTATCTAAATTTGTTTTGAATATATTATACACATCGTTTTAAAATTGTATTGCACTTATTTAATGTCTATTTAGCTTTTTCTTATCGTACAACATCTTTATTTAAATTATATTTATTTTCTATTTATATTGTGATATTTAATTTATAGCTTTCTATATATTTCTCATATTCAATATGATTGTAATTTTTTTCTTATTTTTCATAGAAGTATCTTCTTTTATTATTGAGCTAATTTTTTATTAGTTCCATCATGCAATATTTTTAAAATTTTTAATACTCTATTATACTTATTTATTTTTTTATTTTAGAATTATATTTATTTTAATTAATATTTTAAATTTATTTGCACTTGCACAATATTTTTTTAAACATCATAGAATTATAAAATGTTTTATCTATAGAGTATTTTCATTATTATTCTTTAGTACAATAATGTTTTAGCAAACATATAGCACCTATATTTTTTTGTCATGAATCGCCACTATAATGCAAATGTTATAAATAATATAATTTATTATTCGTTAATTTTATTAACGATGTTATTTGCATCGTTGATTGCACTAGCAAATTTTCCATTAATTTACTATTAAAAATAATTTTTTCTAGTTATTAATAATTAATTAGATTATTTTAAAATTTTTAATATTTAAGCTTCATGATAATAATATATTTTAATTTAAATTTAAATATTATTTATTTTTAGTTTTAAGACAAATTTAATCTTTAAATAACCAAAAAGATGAATAATTTTTAATAAATAATATTTTTTGCATTTAAGAGATTAAAAATATGTGAAGAAAATGAAAATACGACTTAAAAATAATTAATAGAGTAACATTTAAAAAATAAAAATAATTCTAGCATTTGATCTATTTTCATATTTGCTTTGTGATTTTTTTTGCAAGTTAGGCATGTCTTTGAATGTACCAATATAAATGGATATGTCACGCAAGAAAACAAAAATGATTGTTATATGGAAACATCGAACTAATCAAAATTCTGAAGGAAATGGCAAAAAATAGTTTATATAAAACTAGGAAAAGAAAAACTAATTACTTGTTGAATAGTAAAAATAAAAAAATATCATCTAATTTTCAGACATACATAGCATTCAAATTGAACAACATAAAGAACTAGTTTGCATTTCATTACAAATTAAAAACAAGATTAAGAAAAGAATAGTATTAAACAAAATAAAAAATATACGAGAACACAAAACATATAATGCTACAGATATATTCATAACACAATATCAATAAAATGAGACAGGATAACATGCTTTACTAAACTAAAATAAAACTAATGTTTTTTTATGTTCAAAAATAAAAACTGTAGACACAACAAAATATCTAAAACCTCATCAAAATATTATGTACAATTTGTCATAAAATAGTACCCATTTATTAAGAAAATAAAAAATGCTAAGAAAAATAATAGAATAACAAAACCTATAGTTTATCAGTAGTAATTAAATATTACTTTAATAAAATATATATATTATGCAAAAAGTATGACAAATATTTTATTACAGATAAATATGAAATCAAGAAATATGATAAAAAAAGGTAGGATGAGAATTGCATAACTAGATTTAGATCTTACTCTTATGTCACAATGATAAAAAAAAAGGTGGACAAATAATAAAAAAAAGGAAGCACGACCAATCTCTGTGCTCCTCTCAAATTGCATGTTTTTGCAAAAAATCTCAATGATGGAGAAATCAAATACTATAAAATTAATTTCATATTTTCATTTATAAAGGTTTTTAGCATGTTAATAATAAGAATCTATGGATCAAAACGTCAACATTCATGTATAAAAAACATTCCTTTCCTTATACATAAACCACTACAAAAGAATAAATAGTACAGATATAAAAAAACAAAGAAATGATTGCTATTAACCTTGTAATACAAGTTGTTTTATATTAGTTAACCCAACTTAGAAATTATGTGATGTATTTATGCTATTAAAAAATTTCATTGAGTTCAACCTTTATTTTTAAGATTTGACTAATTGCTTTATCAAAATCAATTCGTACAAAAAGGTAAACAAACATTATGCTTAGTGTTATATTTGAAATTATGGACAAGAACATTTTTTGGGGTAACAAAAATGCAACTTATTTTTCTTTCAATGCTCATGTTGATTAAGCTTGAAATAGATAAACTTTAGCAAGTGTCTTCGAAAGATAATGTTTAAAAGCTTTATTATTGCGATAAGAATTATAATTAAGAGAACATTATTGGCATGCTGATCGGCTTCACTTAGCGTTAACTAAGGCAGATACATTTTAGAAAGTTCTTCAGGTTTGAATTTGTATTAAAGAAATTCAAAAGTTCACATTAGAATTTATCATTAATAAAATGTAAAAAATGAAGTATTGAATTGTAAGATAGGTATTTTAAGTGATAGAACTTACATCACCAAAATGCCAAGCACTTACTTAGCATAGCTAAGTTCTTTGAAAGTATAACATAATTGGAGCAATTTAAATCCATCATAAAAAATATTATGCTTATAATTTCCATAGTTAATAGCAATACTATATTTTTAATTTTTTTAACTTGAATCATCAAGGTTCTTTGAAAAATGTCTAAGAAGTATAATATGATTAATATTTGTAATTTTAGTTAAGAAAATCCTAAATAAAAAATAAAATTTTGATTAATAAAAATTATACCTTCTAAAAAATTTAATTTTACATAGATTAAGAGATTTCACATAATAATCAAATGAATTTTGATAGTGATTGAGTAATTTAATACATAAATGTGTAACATGAATCATTTTATAATTTTAGTATAAGAAAAACCCATGTAACTAAGTCATAATGTGAGATGCTCATGTTTAGAATATCGAGTGCAAGGCTTCACATCTTTCATGGCTAATGTATTCATATGATAACTCTAAAATGGTCAAATATTTTGTAATTTAATTTCTTATAAAATAAAATCTTATCTTCCAAAAAATATACCAAATGTAAAAATTGTAGGCCGCAAGTGTTATGAGAACAACACCAAAATTTAGTAAAGATTTAATGAAAAAGTTTTTGAAGCCTTGCATTCAAAATATGTTAGAAATAGTCTAAGAAAAGGATTTGACGTTTCGTAAGCCATTTTCAATTTCAACTAATGTTGAAGTGGTTAAGATGCAATTATTATGCTGTCTTAATTATTAGTTTCGAGGTTAAAGAGAGAAGTCACTTGAAACTTTAACTCTTATGGGAGCTACTAGGCTAATATCAAGCATAATAATGTTGACATATGCATGATAGTGAGGCCATGAGAGAAATTGCTAAAATATTATTACTCAACAATAATTTGAAAAACACATAAAAAATGTGTTAACATCATGCCTGCAATCAAAATACAATAATGTGAAGACATGATGTTGGTTGCAAAAAATGTTAAAAATGACAGAAGAAAAGTAAATTGTGGCAATGCAACAAGTAGTGGTTTTGAATCACAATGGTCATTTCAATAACTTAAAATAAGCTTTTATAAAAAAAAATTGATCTTTTGGTAAGATATTTTATTATCTTTATTTTCAACATTTTATGTACTATTAATTTAGTTGTTTTGCATGATCATAAGAGCAATGCTATGTTTGACAAAGATTTACTTAACACACTACATGACAAAGTTTCTCTTAATAGTGTTCATTGATCCAAAGATAACTTAAATTATGATTATAATTGAGTTGATCTTTTGAATTTCATTTACTATTATCAGTTTATTATATTTTTCATTTAAAGGTGTTTTTTAATGTTTCATATATGTTCTCCATTATATTTTCATCCTTTCTTACAACTGGTACCGTTTTCGCATGTTTTCATTTTGAGTGGTAGTTTAGTCAATTTTTTTTTGAATTTATATTTAAAATTACAATCTATATAAAGCCATATAATGGAATATATAGAAAAATCCTTTTCTAATATTAGTATTATATTTATAGAAATAATGTTTTCCTTATCAAAAAGAATACAGAGACATAGTTTGTTATCCAGGTATTTTAGGTGAACATCTCACATCTAAATTATGATTTGAATTTATCTCCAACATTGTTGTCATCCTTTTCATCTTTACTTTTCATCACAAATCCGATTGTAGGGCTTCCTAATACCTATGTTATATTAGTAATTTTTGGCCATATCCAGAATCCCTTGAGTCCTAAATTCATAAATTTTTGGGCATTACACTTGTTTTAGCTATGCCACCCCAAAAAAATGGTTCAAGTTATGAAGTTTATTGCAACGATAATCCCCACTATGACCATGTCATCACTAATATATGGTCAGCCTTAGATAGTATATTAATCATAACAACCCATCTAGCAAAAAACAAGAATTTGGTAGCCTAAGCCACATCTTTGTTCATCATTTTTTTTAGAATATGACTTTATTCTTCATGTTTAAGATTTCTAGTTAGAAGCGATTATGATATATTATAAATTGGCTGTCTCATTTTTAAATTGTTAGAAATCATTTTCATTCACATGTTTGACATTCTCTTACTACACTTTAATTTTTTTGCATAATTCACCTTTTTTACTCATTCAATAAATGTGTTATGCATTGCCCTATCAGCCATTCAATTTTGCTTCTAAAAATTTAGTAGGACATAGGAAATAGAAGTTCTTGTTGACATCAACAAAAATGGTGAGAAATCCATTATGATTATGGAAGTGGTTAAGCTTCGTGTGTGTGATTGCAATACGGAGACAAAGTTCTTGCTACGCTCTTCCCAGTTTTTGTATGTCTGATGTTAATGTCCATATCATTGAGAAGGTATGTTTGTATTGCAAGATGCCAATCATATTAGTCCAATGTAAACAAAGATTGAATCTATTTAGTATAAAAATTGAGATGCTTTTCCTATGCTCATATTTGAATATTCTTTTTATCTATTCTACATGCCAAAAAAAATTTCACAATTCAACTGCATCATATGATGAATAGTATTAATGACAACCAAGCGTAAATGGATGATAATGCAATCAACACATATCATATTAGTCTAATGCCTAAAATTCTTTATGAATCTTCATACTTGTTTGAGCTTCGACATATATCATGTTATAATGATAGCCAATTTTTCCTTACATAATGTTATGATGTGTAGAAGTGTTATAACATAATAGTACTATACTTTGATAGAAATTATTTTATTGCATACCTTTTTTATCCATTAGTAGGTGAAGTTATATTAAGGAAATCATGCAATAAGATGCACAAGAATAGTAACTCTGAAAAGTAAAGGTACCTATCTTATGAAAAAAATATTTGTATCACAGAAAAATGGACAGAAATCTCAAATAGCTTATTTCTACCCCCATGTAATATGAAAATTATTCCATATTTTAAATGTCGTTCCCGCTATGTTGGCAAACTGTGTGGAAGCTCTAATATCTCTATATCAATAACCGCTTTGCATTTACCTAGAATTGATGTTCCATCCATATATGAGTTGAATTCATTTTTGTAGTGTTTTTAGCAAGAGATATGGCCACATTATTATTTTCTTTGTATACTAATCTCCACTTTACGTTTAGAAAACTAGTTTCCACACTCACAACATTTAATTTGCTAACTCCAACTGTATAATTTCTTGATCTTAGAATAGATTCAATAACACACTACAATCCACTAAAATGGATAAATTGCTAATTTTCAATTTGTTGAATAATTGAAGAATCCTAATTATGGCCATTAATTTGAATTTAGGTGTTATTTGACTTATTTAAATATTAAAAAAAAATCTAAACTTGTTTCCTCTAAATTGTTTCTAATAATTCTAAGTACAATAGCAGCTTAATTAACAAGTAACTTCTCACCAATGATGTTTAACAACATTCAGATCATCGATGGTAACCACCTAATCGCTTCCATTTTTTTTCTGAGTTCTTGCCAATTGATCTATGATTCCCAAAATCATTTGTTTGACATGTTCCTAAAAAGATTAAATGATTAGAAAAAAAGCTTATTATAAAGCAACATTTGAATATTCTATGATATTGAAGTTGGCAGTGTGATTATTGTTTGATTTAATTCCCAAAAGTTCTTAATTATGCTTGCATTTGAATATTCTATGACACTGAAGTTCGTAGACCTCTCTATTACAAATTTCATAATACCATTCTTGTTGCATTATGTAATTCATTTCATGATTTTATAGGCATTAAGTTGCATACTAGGTAAATTATTTTCAAAAGTAACCCATGCTTATTTAGCTTCTTTATAATAAAAAGGCATGAACAATTGAATATTCATTTGGACATAATTGGCACATTAAAGCAAGTTGGAAGTTTATGTTCATTAGATTTTTTGGTAATGACACATGTTTTTGAATATCAACCACATATAATAAATTCATAGAGTTAGATCAATTTGCTTTCTTTGTAATCAAAAGTATCATCGTTTGCATACTAGCCCATGTGTTGGATTTTAATCTTAATGAGACTAAGGATTATATTTTATTGACATGTAGTAAGACCACAAATTGTTGTTGCTGAGTATCTACTAATTAAATTTTACATAAAAAGTTTCATCATTTTCTTGTTTTTCTAAATGCCGAGGCTATTTTCCTCTAACAAGATATTAATTTTTTTTACATGAAGTCAAGTAATGCTTAAGATTTTCTTTATTATCTCGCCACAGAAGTCAATTCATTCCTTTTTTAATCCGTTATAAAACTACATTGGGAGTTTACTTGTCAATAGAATATATATCAAAATTGAGGAAATGGCATGCTTGATGAGAATTAGTTCACCCTTTATAGTTAAAACCTTGATTTTTCACCTAAGGAAATCTATTTTTAATTTTATCAATCAAATTTTGTAAATAAGCTACTTTCTTCTAACCTATATATAATGTGTAATGCAAATAAACCAAAGGAAGAATTATTTAATGCAATCTCGATCCCTTGCAAATTTGGTTTACCCAACATATATTCTCTTTATTTCTATAGAAATCCTCATTTTAATTTTTATATTTAAGAAGCTTGTAGAGCATTGGAAATCTTATAGAAATTTACTAAGATTAATAGTAGCTTTTAGATGTTCTCTAATACTGATAATTATGTTGTTTGCATAAGCTGAAGAGTGATAGGTATGGATGATCTATGTTCTCCATATAATATCATTCTTTCTTAAGAAAAAATGTTATTATGCCTTCTTTTCAAGAACTCCATGAATGAGATAAAAATAAAGGATGATAGAGGATTCCCTTAATTAAGACTGATTGAAAGTTGAAAGAAGTTACTTGGTGATCCATTAATGATTGTTGATATCCTTGTATTGCAAAGATAATTAGTGAGAACCTTAATAAGATTGTTATTAGCATTATACTTGGAAAGTTCCTTACAATGAAATTTTCATGATATTTGTAATTGACATTCCTAAAATCTAACTTAAGAATAAAATTGTCACATTATTTTTATTGATAAGAAAATATACTAATTACTAAACTTATAATATGTTCTATAGAATATCTCTACATTTATAAAACTAGTTTTTTTAAGAGAAACCAACCTATAAGAAATTTCTTATTCTTAATTAAAAATAAGCAATATGAATATTAGTTTCATGACGTTTTAAGGAAATTTTTTCCAAAACGAACAAAGATTTCTGGGTTGTGAGATTTGTGAATATATATATAATTTTTGTACTTAAAATCTCCCAAAGAATTCGAGATCGTATAAAAATCATTTAGCCACATTCAACACAACATTTGAGATTAAATCCAAATAATTCTTGAAAAATTTTCCATTAAAACATTCTGTACCCAGAGTGCTATTTAAATTCACATTAAAATTTATATCTCTATTTCCTCCTTGGTGATAACTTACATTATTCTGTTGTTTGTCTGCTTTTGTTACCAAGGAAATAATGTTGTTAATCATATTTTCACCTTTAATTAGTCAAGAAGACTTAAAAATATTCTAAAAGTGGTTGATTACAACTATCTATATTTTGTCCTCTTTGTTTTCTTCTTCATTTCATCACTATTGTATAAAAAGTTGTATTTCTTTCTACTTCTATCAGTCATCTAATTTCTTCATTCTATTTTGAATAAAATTCCACTCTTTCAAAATCTTGTGAATAACAAGAATTATCAAGATAAAACACTTTTCACAAATCCTATTTTTGTTTTCTTAATAGAATTATATATTTTTGATCGACCGTTTCCTTATGTAATTTAATAGGATAAAACTTTTTTGAAAATGTAGATTTTTTCAATCTTTGTGGCTCATTTTATGTCCATTTTATTTTAAAGCTAAGTCCTTCCCAAAGTAGTTGATAGAAGAATTCTAATTATTATCCATTTCCTATGGAAATTTACCTTTATTCGAAAACATGTTATGAAATTTAAATTATTTGAGAGATGAAGGATGAATTTTGATGACATTTAGTAGAAAAGGAACATGGCCTCATATTGTACTGGGAAGGTGAAGAATTTTCAAATGTTGAAAGTAGTTCTATGTATTTGTCATTAACCAACACCCTATCTAATCTTTTCCAAACACATATTTTATTACCTTTTCTTGCCCATATATAAGAATGACTTCAAAATGATTGTTGCTTCAGGTGACATAGAATTATGTAATCAACAAACTCTTGCATTAGTCTTAGTTTAGGAGTAGATTGTGTATTGTAATCATTTGAAGATGTGATTTCATTAAAATACCTACCCAACATCCATGGATTTGTATTATCATTAACAATGTGAAATGACTCACCCTTAATAGGCTCCATCTAGATACCCTGCTTTCAATAAATTGATTAATCACTTGGCTTAACAATTTTTAGTAGCATCAGAAAAATTTCAAAATAAGAATTTATTCATTAAGACAAGCGTTATTTAAAATTTCCATAGCTGAAAGCGTCCAATAATACTTTTTATGCTAATTGATTTTTTCTAAATGTTCTATAATGTTTTTCTCATCCTTTGACATTTCAATGGATTAAACTTCTTTGTTCGAATTTCAAACGTAAAGGTTGTCGATCACTTTAAAGTTCACTAAAACTTCTAAGATCTACATTATCATATCACTGTTAAATTTTTTTATATGAAGTTTTTAAATAAAAATCATAATCATTATCCCTCTCATTTTTTAGATTTTTTTAAACCTCTATAGTAATCCAATAATTGGCTTGCCAGATAGTTGCACTCCCTTGTATATATTAGTTGTATTTCATTAACATTAGGGTTGTGCTCAACTCATTTTGTTTTTATCAAGACATGTGGTTGATCATCCATAATGGATTTCTTCGGCAAAGAGTTAAAAAGTGAAGTAGAAATTTTGGTGGCTTCAATCTTTTGCTATTGTTGGCTATTTTTGTGGACATCTTCTTTAATATTTTGTTTATTAATTGCATGGCAATATTCCTTGATACAATCAATAAAATGATCTTAAGAGTTATCAAACTATTTTTAATGTTTTGCTTGAGCATGCTCATACTTATTTTTGTGGCATCTTTTGTCAAGTTTTGGAATGTTATCAAACTAGATTTTTTGACAAAAGCCATTTTTTGAAATTCCTTTACTAGAAATTCCAATTTGGTTTAACTCTATTATTAACTACTCATCAATACATACTAATGAAATTTTAGGATGTGTGAGATTTAAAATAGCAACATCTATCTTCAAAGGGCTTAATCATTCACTTTATTAAGGAAAGTACTAAAACAACGAATTGGTAGGTGCTTTGTTGTGTTCCAACACAGCCAATAGTTCCAAATTTAAATGAAAACAAGGGTAGAAGACAGACATAAATGAGATGAACTATTAATAGTCTTAAAACATACACTCAAGTTCAAATCTAAATAACTTGTATGCACGAAGAAACATGCTAACTTATTATATTATTTATTTTCTATTATAGTTTTCATAAACTTTTTATAAACTTTTTCTCATTTTACACTTTAGGTCTTTTTAATTTGTTGCTTAATTTAGGTAGTATTTTTTCCAAAACTTTTTCACGTTCACATACATAAATGATTGATTTTTTAATTGTTATTCATTTTTATATTCATTAACAATTAAGTTTGCATATTGTTTATTGAAAAACTATTTTATTGATAAAATACACAAAGTTATCAATATATAAATTTGTTACTAGTTTTATGTAAGCACTAAAATTTTTAATGACATAATTTCAAACTAATGTATATTGATTATTTAAAAGTATTTTTGTTACTTTGCCTTTTTGACACAATTTAGCAGACAAAAATTTCTTATTATCACATAACAACATTCCTTTTTTAACAAGCTACTAACATGTAATATTTTAAATTTTTTTCAATATACATTTATACGATTATTATTTAGAAAGTTTTGCGAAAACATTTCTCCTAAAAACTAGCATTCTGTTTTAATTTTTGTTTGCTTTTATAATGAATTTTTGTTTTACAATAATATTATTAAAGCTTCAATAACTATTTGTTAAAATACACGACATGTAATTCGGACTTTTAGTTTTCTTCATCATACTGTACTTCTTTTAATTACTTTAACATCTATAGCAACATTTTTGTAAAGATTTTATATTACCTAAGTACTTTTTTTGGTTATTGCTTGCAAAAATAATTTAAAATTATAAATACGATAAATTGGTGCAATGCAATTTTTAAAATGCTCTAAAAATAAATTATTTTACCTTGTTTGACCTTATTCCAATATTATAAAAAACTTTTTATGTAGTATAAAAAATTTCATATTTCAATTATTTTTTTAATTTAATTTATTTTGCATTTCGTATCATAATGATTCAATTTAATTATTTTTTGAAATTTTTGTTACAAAACAAAAAGATATATATTAGATCATTAAAGACTTTTTTAAATGGCAAAAATATATTATTTTCATAATTAAAATAAAAAAAATGAAATTTGAATAAAAGTTTTACATAACTATAAATATAAGAAATACTTCGAGTAATTAAAAATATTGAATATTTAATCTATTTTCAAAAATTATCAAAAGTTACTTTCTGGGTAATGGTACAAGTTATTATGATGAATAATCCAATAAAAATCGGTCTTATAAATAAAACTTTAAAATAATTAGAATTATAAATGAATTATGAAAAAAATAATTTAATTTCAAAGAAAGAGGCATATAAAAATGAAATAATGATAATAAAAATTTTTTAAAATTAAAAAATCACAAAGACTATTTAATATTAAAATTGTTAAAGATAAATTGTATGAATAATAAATTGTCTTACCATTGCATAAATTGTAACATTGTCTTGGAAATAATATTATAAGGGAGAATATTAATATTCAAAAATATTCTTCTACTAAATCAAAATAAAAATATTTACATAATAAAAAAATAAAATAATAAAAATGAAATCCATAGCTAGGTAATGTGATAAGATGAAAGCCATCTCACATGTCCATAGGACTTCCCCACATCCATCCTAAGCACACTAAAATTTTTTTTTGCTGAACGTATTGATCTTATAAATTTCTATTCTACTTAACTACTAATATGCTCATTTTGGATAATGTTTTAAATTTTCTATTATATTCATTTTAAGGTTTTTTAATACATATCTATGAGTGAGTTATTGATATTATTTTTAATGTTTTAATTATTCTTTTTTGAAAATTTATTTTTATATGTTTTTAATTCTTTTGATATTGAAGAATGCTTTTAATGTACTGTATAATTAAATATATATTCTCTTCTTTTTTTTCATTTTCTTTTTGTACTTATCTTGATTTTTTAAAATTTTGTTTATCTAACACAACTTTTTCAAGTATTGTAGTTTCTTATATTAGTATTACTTGTTGGTGATATTTGTATTAATAAAATGTCTTTAATTATAACAAGTTTTTTGTGTATTTCATATTTTGGATAAATAAATTACATGTTACTAAAATAGTTATAAATATTTGTCATTTCCTTTATTAATTGCTTTATGAAGCCCAAATTTTCAATGAATGGTTTCACACAACTATGAACATTATACAAAAATATAAAATTGTAAATTTTGAGTGCTTTAACCATTTTATTATTTTATGCTTCCTGATATTCATTCCGTAATATCATTCCTTTCTATTACTACAAAATTTTTTGTTGAAATATCATACATTTTAAGAGTATATAATGAATCATTTTATTAATATATTATTTAAGTCATTTTGAATATTTTTTTTTTTTCAAATTTAAAATATTTATTTCTTATGTTATACGAACTTTATAATTTACAATGGGATAATGCTTTAAAATTATTTTGCTATAAAAAATTTATTTTTTAGTACTTTAATTACAATAATTTTGTGAAATAGATGAATGATATACAAAGTTTTATTTTAAATGCAACTTTTTCAATGAACTCGCATAATTTATGTATTTTTATATTTTTTTTATTTATGTGCTTTTGTCATAGTTATAAGGCTTTTGTCTGACATGAATATTTTTTGTGAATATATTTTTTGAATCTTAAATTATTGATATTTTATACATATTATTTATAATATTTTTCAATTTTGATATCTTTTCTTTTGACAATTATAATTGCACTATAGTTTTTGCACTATTCTATGATGTTATATTTTCTATTTTCTAAAATTTTTTTCAAAGTAATATTGAGTACTAATGGACTCAATTGATTGTTAAAATAATCCTTCATTAAAGTAATCTTTCTCTAATTTTTTTAATAAATTCCTTGGAAAGAATTTTAAATAACGCATAATTATGTGTTGTCATATTTCTTTTAAATTATTTAACAGTAAATGCACCATTATATGTTGCCTCGACCTTATGGGTTGGGAAAGATGAATCTTTCCTGAAGAAGAATCTATTTATCCACCCAATTGGTTGGTTGTTGAAGTGATTTTTGACCAATTCAATTCCAGTGCCAAATCGGATAGAAGTTGCCATTTATTTGACATTGTAACTATTAGAATCTTTTCGTAGATCATAGAGCAGACATTACATCACCCACCATGGGCATCCAAGAGTCAAAACCACATCATGTTCGCAAAAATAAAGAAAATCACATTAAGTCTATTATTTTCATGGGTTGAGAGAGAATAAAAAGTGGTCAAATAGCAAGCAAGAGGTTAACCACACTTAAATGGAACTGATGCTCTCTTTATTTTGAACAAAGGGACATCAAAACAATGAGAGACTACTAGAATGAACTTCAGATTCTTAAACCCCAACTTGACAAGAAGAAAGAGAAGTGTGTCAATAGCCAAAACATATTTGACACCTTCTTCAAGCACTATTCATCCAACCTTATCAAGTTTTGATCAATTCTAAGTGATTTGGTACACCTTTTGAACTTTTTTAAACTGAAATTCGAATGAAATTTGTAGTTGTTCTCTCAATTCTTTATAATATATTAATTATGTTTAATTTTAAAAGAAAATGTTTAATTAGAAAATTTAGAAATAATAAAAAAGTATAACAAGTTTTGATAATTTAGCTCAAATTGAAATGTACATCATGCCTATACAGAGGATATAAAAAATCAAACTAATCAGTATAAGCCCTTCACAAATATACAATTCTCACTAAAATATTATAGAACAAAAGGGATATGATAGAATTTCAATGAAACGAAAAATGTAGGATAGGAAAATTTAAAACAACAAATTTGAATTTTATGCTTATAGTAATCTTATGTTTGATAAAATATTAAAAAAAAAGAAATATATTATGGTTTTACTTGAATAAAGGTATAAAAGAATAAAAAATTAGCTTGTCAAATAAGATAAGATAGTTGGAGATCAAAGAATGAGGGACTTAATGAATAAAAATAATAATTAATAATACTTGTGAAGACATAAATTTTATAGCTTGCACATATTCTTCAGTCTCTCACCATTTTTCAATATTAAAAAATCTAAAAAAATAATTAATATTATTACTAGAAATAGTTACCAAATATTGCTATAAATTGTTATTGGTAGAATTACTTCAATTCAATAACTATTTGAAAGTAGCAGTTTATAGTAAATAATAAGTTGGGGTAGCCCAACGGTGTTCAAAAAATAACTTTAACAATTTATCAAATGTCATTAAGAATTTCCAAGCCTACCATAGATCATGATAAATAAGAGCTACATGATTGATTTTAATATTGATTGTGAGATGAAAAAGTTGTTTTGTGAGTACAAGGGAAATGATAGCAATGTGATCAATTTTAATCTGTATTATTAAATTTAAACTTTTTTGATTGAGTCAAGGTAAATGATTGATGCTTGGTTGATTTGAATCTAGACAATTATATAACAAGAATATAACAATTAGATGGATAGATTTAAATATGCATTGTTTAGAAATGGGTAAAATTTTAATCATTCAAATTTCAAAATTGTATGACTAGACGATTGGATTTGAAGTTATATGTTTTTGGAAGGTGGATGTAGCTTTCAATTTTTATTCTCCAAAATTGTGTGATCAAGTAATAGATTTGGATTAGTGCTTTTAAGAGAGACAAATGAATTTTAGATTGTTTAATGTGTTCACTTTTTTGAAGTGATATATTCAAAACAAATTGGCAATTTTTGTCACACATTGTTTATTTGCACAACAGATAGTTGCATATAGGCTTTACTTATACATATACAATCAATCCAAAATATGAGTTTGGCTATCTCTTGGTTCTCTTTAAAGATCCCAACTCTTGCTTACTAATAAGTACATAACGTTTTTAGAGTGATTCTTGTATTAAATACTATAACATATGGGTTCAAGAATCATGCCTTAATTTAATAAAAAGGAAAGTTTAGGCTTAGGTTAGTTATAACAAGATCTTTTTTCTTAATTTACTTTTTACATCTTTAGAAAATGGTCTCTAAAGACATGATGAAGATAAGGTGATTTGTAAAATGATCAAAGTTTGGAGTCTTTTGTTTCTTAAGATAATTAATTTAAATAAAAATTATAGTGATGATGAATTTTAATTTTTACACCTTGTAAAAATAATTTTATTCATGCTTAATATTTTAATAAAAATAAAAGTTAAATTTTTATAATTACATTCAAAATAAATCTCATAGTAATATGTCACTTTAATGAAGAGTATCTTCATAGGATCTATGGTTTTCTCTTGTGTAGGTTCTTCGATTAACATAAACTTCAGCTATCTAAAATCCTCAAATTCACTTAATAAAATTTATTATAAATATTTAAGAGTTATCATTAAATAAAGTACAATAAGATTATAGAAAGTGATGCCCCTCACCATGAGTAAGATCAAAGTAAACCTATGTATCATATGAGTATCAAGTTATTGGTATAATAATTATAAACCAAAGTATTATGTAGAAGACATGCTCTACATGGAAAATTGTTAAATTAACAGCTCCATTCTTTTGCTCAAACATTTGAAAGTTCAACAATTTTAAAGCAACATTTCCAACACTCTTTTACTTGTCCTTAAATTTTTGTTAACCCAAGAACCAATGAATTACGTTCTATAATAGACTGATCAACTAGATCTTGAGATGCATATTTTGGAACACTTAATAAAAAAGATTAATAAATAATATAATTATTTTTTATGAATAAAATATTGTATAAGAACCAAGTATTCAACTACTATGATCAATTATTATATGCTTACGTATTACACAATATTTATGCATACTTTGACTATCTAAATTATCCTCTAACTAAATCTACATATTTAAGCCAAATTTTCGCTTTTGTGAATCATGTACTAATAGCTATCACGCATCTCTTAATGTATAGATTACTTTCACCAAGACCCGTATGTATTATCTTCATCCAACTAAATAAATTTTATAAGGGAAGTAATGGTTTTTTTTTGTTTCATGCTTCAATTATTTATCTAAATTTTGAACAGTTAGATTACAAATTTTATAGTTTTAAATAAATTAATAAATTTCATTTTTTTTATTTGAAATATGTAATGTTTTATATGATGAGAATATTTTTTGTTGACAATTTTTAATGATTTAAGTACTACATTATCATGATTGTTTTATTTATAGTTGTAATTTTTAATAATTTTTTATTTGTAACATTAGGCATGTTTAACTTTTAATATCATAAAAAGTATTTTAATATTATGCTACCTAAATAATTCATTTTTTATTATAATTTTCATCTGTTTACATTCTTTTCATAGCTAATGTTTTTTAAGTTAATTATTTATTTCAATTTTTTTAAATCTAAAACTTTTTAATTTTCAAGTAACTAATTTGTGATACAATCATTAATTCATTAACTCTTTTGCTATGCATCAAATTTAATATTTTCCTTTGTTAAATATTAAAATTTGTTTTCCACATTTTCGTACATGCTCAAAGTCTAGTAGTTTTTCATTTATTTAATTAATTATATTCTTTAAATTAATTTTTATTATGTTCTTACAATTTTTCCTAAAACTATACTTCTTTTTTGAATTAATTATTTGTTAAAATTAACTTTTATAATATAAATCTTTTTTTGGTTTATAATGAAATGAAATAACAAAAAACCAATTATAATTTTAATACATATTTACAAAATCTTATTTAAGGTGTTAACATAATTTTATTATAGAAACTAATAGAATATAATGTAGTAAAAATCGAAAGAAAGTGTCAACTAATTTAAACATGAGCCTCTATTGATCACATATAACATAGATAATTCACATGCGAGGTTGACCTTAAATTTATTTTTAATATATATTTTTTCATGGACCTCTTCTTAT
Source organism: Vanilla planifolia (assembly GCA_023846275.1). NCBI lineage: Eukaryota > Viridiplantae > Streptophyta > Magnoliopsida > Asparagales > Orchidaceae > Vanilla > Vanilla planifolia. The sequence goes on along the minus strand of JAIUJO010000055.1, from coordinate 2,456,271 downwards.
CATTTTGTATGCTTAAATTAAATTTATATATTTATTTGTCTTTACTATAAATTTTGTACACCTTTTATCATCATAACTTTTAACATTTTAAATATTAACTATATTATAATTGTTTGTAAATTTGTTTTTTTATTTTAAACGTCTTTTATTTATATTATGATTGTTTTTAGCTTGCACTAAGAAGAGATTTATTATTTATGTATTTTGTAAAGAAATTATACTTATTTAGTTTATTAACATTTCATTATATTGAAAATATTTTTAATGTTTAATATATCTTTACTTGTCATATTTACGTAAATAATTTATATTTTTTTAGTTTATTAGTATTTCCATATATTGGTGATAAGTTATAAGTTTTAATATATTTTTAGTTGTCATATTTACCTTTTAATTTAATTATTAGCTAAAATTAATATCTTTAAGCTTATTTTATTTATGAAAAGTCACTTATTTTGTAAATTAGAATGAAAACAAAATTTTTTGGATATTATAAAACATTAAATCTTTTTAATATTTATATGAAAGCCATTTTTTCATGTTTTTTAAAATTTTTAAATGACAAAATTGTTTTGTTATTATAAGAACTTTATATATTTCGATCTCATGCCCCATTTTTTATTTAGCAATGACTTGTCTTAAAAATTCTGCATATTATTTTTTTAATAAATTTAACACTATTTCATCATAAACACTAAAAGAATTTTTTACTACAAAAAAATTGAATAAAAATATAAAAATTGATAATGTAAAGTAAAATAATATTAGACACAAATCTAACACAAAATATTAAAAATTCAAAATCATTAAATATATATTATAATAAGCAAATATAATTTAAAAAAAATACTATAAATAAAAACTTCTTCAGATTTTTATCGTAGATATCTAAATTCATAAAATAATTTGAATTAGTTACAGTAATTTCAATTTAGCCCACAAATTTACAAAAATAAAAAGTAGAAAAAATATAGAAATAAACTTGGAATAAAATAAGGTATTAAAAACTCAAAAGATAACACTAAATTGAATTATATTTGAAAAAAGTATAACAATAAAAGTATGGAAAATTTATTATTTGAAATAACATGGATACAAAGAAGTTTATAACATGAATTTTGCATGATTTTGAAAATCTGATTATGCTGATATCTATTTTTTTCTTTAAAAAAATTTATATTTTTGACTTCTTTTTTTAATATTTATTCTAATATTTAAATACATAATTTGTGATTATACATTATTATACAAAAATGAAAATTATAAGTATTGTTATTTGTTTTTGTTCTAATATTATAATTATTTTTTTCATATTTAAAATTTTAAATGACATATTTTTCAAGAATTAGCTTTTAATATTATCAATATTCTACTATTTGAATTATTTATTTCTTTTTCGTTGTGGTTTAGTTTTACTTAATTTCGTACATATTATCTCTATTTTCAGGAATGTGATAAAACAATTTCAATTCATAAAGAATTGTTCATAATTTGCCAATGAAATTCTTTTTAAAAATTCCATAATATTGTAGCAAAAATCGGAAGTTACAGTAAACATAAATATAGCTGAAATTTTAATGTAGTTAATAATTGGCAACAATATAGCAATGGACATAAATTATCAAAAACAAATTGAGTAATATGAGATTCATATTGAAGTAGTTATAAAAATAAATATCATAATCAAGAAATAAAGGTAATTATTAAAATAAAATATTTAAAATAATCAAAATTAGGAGGCAAATATCTATTTTATATTTTTCTAAATAATGTAAAATATTTAACATTTGAAATTTTTAAAATAAAATATTCCTAATGCCAAACTTGATGTGGTGTAATGAAGAGGAAATGCCAATTAATAATGCCTTCCATATTCCTAAACAAACATCATTAAGTGGTATTTTTTATTTTTTTACATGCCTACATAATTTATTTACTAGTTGTTTATTTTAGAATAATAATTAATTGTTTAATATTTTTATCAAAATTATTTATTTATCACACTATGGGAAATGTTTTTAACATTTTTAGTATTCCATCATGCTATCAGATATTTGTTTTTTAAACTCTTTACCTGTGTAATTTTTATTATAATGTAAAGTTTACTAAATTATGATATTTAGAAATGATTTTGTTAATCTTTCATGTAAATATTCAAAATAATTTATAAGTTCCTTATATTGATGTTACTATTTTTTTCTTATTCTTTTAAACTAGTTATATGCTCATAATGTATTTGCTCTTAACTTAATTATTCAAATGTGTCTAAATATTCTAGATTTGTTTCTTGGTAACTTTATCTATTTTTATTTTTTTGTGCTACTTTGCTTGTATTGTATTATTTTTTTAATATATTAGTATTTTAAATTTTTATTATAACATTTTTTAACCCTTTATTTAGTATTTTAAAAAGTAAAAAATATAAGTCAACATTCTAACAAAAGTTCTAAATTAACAACACTATTGAAAGAAAATTCTACAATATGTATCCTTTACTTAGAGTAAGAAGTATATCTTTGAAATTAACTAAATATTATATAATATAGAACCTAAAATAATTAGCATTATTTATTATTGAGTATTTAACTTTTACAAAATATTTATATGGCTTGATAAAAAAGAGTTATGCTATTCCAAAATTTGGGTTGAAGCAAAAATAAAGGAAAAGGTGAAGTAAAAGCACATGAAATACTATAAATTTAATGCATTAAAAAATACTCAAAAGATTACATTGATAAGTAATGAAAATAACAAATGTATTATAAAATAATAATAACTTAAATTTTTTTAAAAGAAAAAAAAGTATTATATAATACATATAATTTTTAAACAATGTTGATAAATTGAAATAAAAAAAATATAAAATATAGATAATAAATAAAATTTTAATGAAGAAAAATAACTTTAAAAAAAAAATTAATAGAAAATATCTCAATAATTAAAATAATATAAATGTGTTTTTATAAAAAAATTAAGATATTTTTACTATGCAAAGGATAAAAAAATTTACAACAACAAAAGGAAACAATATCCAAGTCAACATAAAGGATAGATCAAATCTAACCAATTACTAATAATTCAAACCATGTTTCTACAAAACAAATCTTGTTGTCTAGGCACACCAATTGGAAATGACCATTATAATTTAGTATAGACAGAAGAAAAAAATATACCCTCAAGTACATAAGTTCTCCTTACATCAACCTTGAGGATTTATAATTCCTTAAAAGAAGTGTTGTACCGATATAATGCGTGCCCATGGAACATATTTGTTATGCACCTAATTTTGAAAATTATATATTTTTGCATTAAACTCATGGCTTTGTTTGGTGAACTTGTTGCACATTACATATTGAGAATATTTTCTAATAAATATGTTTTGCACATAGGTTTTAATAGGTTAATCATTCCATTATCTTATTTATTCGTTGTATTCTTATAAGTTTTAGTATTTTTTGTTTCTAACACAACGCTTTTTTCATATTATGGAATTCTTATTATACTTTTTAAATATTCGAAGTATTTTAAGTAGTTCACTATCAGAATAATGCTTTTCTTAGCTTTCCATAATTTTTTAACAGTCGCCAATCCAAATACTTTTGTAGTTAACGATAAAAAAAATGAACTATACTTTTTTTGGAAGAATTGACTTCTTTTTACTTACAATAACTCTTTCATGATATTTTCAATTATATTTAAACTCTTTAATGACACATATTTTTGAGTAATTATTTTGTTTATATATAGAAAAGAAGTTTTCATTGTAAAGCACAAATAATTCTAATTTTTGAACACTTGATTGTGCAACACTTTGTTGATGATAACAAAATCACCCTATTTTGGCTAATAATGATTTTTGAATTGATTTTTAATTTGTGCATCAAAAAATCAAACATTAATTAACAAATTAAAATGCACAATCAAATTTTCCATTGAATAAATCACTTGTAAAGATCGGTTAGTGAGTGTTGGAAATTATGCTTAAGTGTGGCTCAACATGTAAAATAAAGAGTCATTTTTCTAACACTTAGCAAATGCTAGACCTTGATCACTTGCTATTTTCTTAGAAGCACACCTTTTCATAGTTTTGTTGGTCTATAAATGTGTTTACCTTGCTCATACATATTTGTTATTAAAAAAAATTCCCAAATTATATTCTTACCCTGATGCATCTACTTTAATCTCAAATGGATCTTGTAGATTGGTAGAGCTAGACCTGTTGTTCTTTTAATTATCAAAATGTCAATTGATGTAGCTCTATCCACGCAAATTTTAAATGTCGACAAGTTAGTGCATGAAATGTAGTTATTCTTTCAAGGAATCCTTTGATGGATTTTCTTAGATATTGACAAGCTCTAAGAAAACCCATGACATTGGTAACATGATGAGGTTTAGACCATTTCTCTATTGAATTAATCTTCTCCTTAACAATGTTTATTTCACCCTTTCCAACATAATATCCCAAATATAAAATTGTTTCCCTTGCATACTCACACTTGTTCTCATTCAACTATAAATGATGGGATTGTAAAATATCAAACACCTTTCATAAATTCTTTATATTTCCTTCATGTGTATTACTATAAATGTGAATGTCATCAAGGTAGACTAGCACAAAATTTTCTAAGGGAAAAGAAGGCCAATCATTATTAACATGACTATTGCTTGAGCATTATACAACACAGACACCATCAGTAGTCACTCACACAATAATTGTAGAGTTTTAAAAGGTTTTTTTCAAAGTTTCTCCTTCTGTAATATGTACTTGATGATACCTTGCATAGACATCTAATTCTATGAATGCTCATATGTACTTCAATTGGTCTAATAGATCATTAATTCTTCATAGTGGATACCTGTTCGTACAAGTGTTTTTGTTAAGAGCTTGACAATCCACACACATGTGCCAGCTTCCATTCTTTTTTGCACTAATTCAACTAGAATGCATAATGGTGAATTAGTAGGCATGACTACTCAATTCTTCAATAACTCTATGACTTGTTGACTAATCTCTTCAGTTTTTAGTACTAATTTATGATACATATCAATGTTTATAAGTGTTTATTTGATAAAAATTAATCTGATGCTTCAAAAAAAATTTGGTAGTTGCACTTTTAGTTTAGTAAATAGGGTAGAATATTCTCTCAATATCTTCTTAAGTTGTCTCCATAGATTACTACATTTTTGCGAACCAATATTCAGCTTCTTGTGTCTATTAAAAAGAAACACATAATTTTGACTTTTATTTCCTAATCTCTTTGCTTGTCTAATAGCAATAATATCTACTATTAACTTTGCTTTGTTGCATATTATAATAAATTTCTATCCATCCTTTGTGAGTCGATACAATTGGACTGAACAATATTATATATCATCTTAGTTCCACAAGTATGAGTAGCGAAATATGATATGGCAAATATCTAGTGGAATTGCTTCTTGGACAACTTCATCAATATATTCTTATGTGATTTCAAATTTTACATTAACGTATCAATTAACTCTTACTTTGGAGGCTTTTTGACTCAACCCATGAGAATAGGGCTTGGATTAGTACCACTTTCTATTGAAAGTTCCTCCACAAAGTTTTTAATGATCAAATTTTTCTAACTGCTAGCGTCTATGATAGCATCAACCAACTCATTTACATGAATATTGGTTAGAAAGGGCTCCATTCTTCCTATTTTAATTTCATTAACTATAAGCTTTGTTGGCCTAACCAAATGAGATAAAGTCTTATCATTTTATTGTCAAGCCTCAAGAATCATCTCAATTTTAATTACAATAAAGATCTTTTTTTCCTTATTTTTCTTCAAAATTTAATGTTGTAATCTTAGATTCTTTGCACTTGTTAATATCAGAGACAATGCTACTTCCTCTACCTTTCATATACAAACTATAAGATAAAATTTTTCTTAAATTAATTTCTTAAACAGACTCGATATTAGCTCTATATCCAAACAAGTTCTTAAATTTACATTCACCTAAGTGAATGCATGGCTCAATATTTTCAATTAAGCATATACTACTTCATTAAATGAAGAGTAGTTGTACATAGAGAAATTGGTCTTTAGTTGCCTTAATTAAGAATCTAACGCTTTTGCATCCACAGTACAATCATTAATAGGGTATATCTAACTCAAACATACCATATCGATTCTAAAGAATTGAATAGTAACATTAGTGATGGCATTCTAAAATGAATCCCCAAGAGTCCCTGATTTAGAAAAATTTTCTTTGCATGGTGAATTTTCTTTCAAATTTATGATTGAGTATATAGATTTTTTAATGACATCCCTAATAACACATCTATTTATTGTGTTAATGAAGTAACTTGTGCTTGCAAAAGAAGATCGATCCCTCAAAGAACTTCTCCCTCTCTTGTTCATCATTCTTTACTCCTTATATAATGGTTTGGATACGCATTTTACTGCAAAAGCACAACATTTTAATTTTCAAAAGACACATTTGACCATTGACCCAAAGCATACAACTTATAGAATTTGTGTCATCCAATCCCTTGATAGAATGTGCATGGATTTCACATGCGACCGAGCACAACGTGCTTGTAGGGGAGGCATGATAAGTTGTAAAAAATAGACATTCAATTGCTCAGAAGCTTTAGTGAGGATCTCTCGGAAGAGGCAATAGCACTTAACCATTTTTAGATGGACCAAGATGGCTTTATAGTGGTTAACAAGCACTTGTCAAGATGAAAACCTACTAAATGGAAAGCCAAAAAGTTAATTTCCATAAAAAGGCCGAAAAAACTTTTGGCATCTAAAAATACTAACATTATAGATTGTAATGAATTATATCCTATTATTGAACATTAATGGTGTAGTTCATTCTACAAAAGATTCATGCTCTATGAACATGATCAAATTGCACAAAATTAAGTTAACTTTTCTTTTGGAACCTTTTGAAGGTAACAAACAAGTGTACATCATTCAAAGGAGCTAAAGTTTTTCTATTGTTAATGCATCTTCGACAAAGTATGGGTGTTGTTTTTGTTTAACTTTCAAAGAAAAATAATGAAAATGAAGAACAATGTATTCACATAGTTATAGAGCATGATACATAAATGAGATGTTACGTTTTTATGTATGCCAAGAACTATTTCATTGACAGAAGAGATGTTTGGTGGGATTTGTGATTGATGATGGAGGCCAATTGTCTTTCTTGGATGGTAGGGAGAATTTATGTCATTACTATGGTCAAGAATTTACATATCATTCTTCTGGATAGAACCTTAATGAATCATGATTAGTTGAAAAAATTTCCAATATATTGGTATAACATATGTACTAGATCCTATTGGACTGCTCCCCTTTTTTATCCTTGCTCCAACAATTAGATCTATTCCAAAACAATTTAAATTTTGAAGCACATGAGCTGAAAGTATAGAATTCTATCTAGTGTTTGCTCTGTACTATAGTCTTTTAATTATTAAGCTAGGAATAAGGGCCCTAGCTTACAAAATTAGGAGACATAAAACTCACCATGAAGAAAGCTCAATTCTATAATATATTCTACATGATTCAAGAAGTAGAAGAGCCACTTTTGGACAAAGAAAAGACCTTAACAATCTATAAAAGAATTATAAAGTTTTGAATTGGCCAAACTTAGGATTAGTTTTTTATGGCTACTAAAATGGTGGAGATGTATTAAAAGTTTCATGGCAAGTACTATGTGGCTCAAGGAAGGTAATAAAAGCAAAACTTTCTTCCATATAATGGCCAAAAATAGGCAATGTATGCTTAATATATAATGAATTAAAGATTAAAGTAGGAGTTGGGTCTCATAGAAGGATTTAATTGCCAAATATGTTGCGGGTTGATTCACCTCTCACTTATCTATTGTCCTTACCAAGAAAATGGGAGGATGTTTGCTTTACTGTCCTTAGACTCATTAAAAAGGAATATGATGCTTATTAACTTATTTATTAGGGGAAATATAAAATATAATTTTTTTGATGGATTTTTCATGTGCTTTTAAATTTGATGGGTTTTATAATTTCTTTTACAAGCATTGTTGCTCAAGACGACAATTATGAAGCCATCAATTACTTTCTTGTTGGCAAACTATTACTTAGATAATTCATTACTGTTAATATAATCTTCCTTCCAAGGACTTATTACACTACATCATTTAAAGATTGCAGACTAATTTGCACTTATAGTTTCTTTAAAAAACACTTTTAGTTATTTGTTTTTGTCCTTCAATCTTTCTTGTCCATGCAATCATCTTAATAAAGCAATCAACTTTTACTAAGGGCAAATCACTAAAACTACCTTCATTGCATAAGACCTACTTTGATGTTTTAAATTGCAAGGTGGAAGTTAATAACTCTATTACCAAACTATACTTTAGGAAAGTATACAAATGCATATCATGCAATTTTCTTAAAAAGTACTGCACATGTTTAACTTTAAAATGACTTTAGTCATTAATTTTAGAGACAATGACCCTCTTAATCATCCCATTGCTAAAGCAAGGTAACCATCTATCCTCATTTGTTTTCCTTGCTATAGCTAAAGAACTAAAAAGAGGTTTAAGAGTTCCACATATATAAGGTGTAGTGATCCACTATGCAACTTCGATAGATTATAAACTAGATTCCTATTTGGACATAACAATTGAATTTTGTCCACTTCTAAAGAGGACAAAAACACTCCATTCAAAGTATTAATACATTCGACTTTGAGCTTTATGACACATCACATTTGAAAATTATTGACAAAAGATTTTATCTACTGAGAGTAAACAAATGAAACACATGTAGGATTAAGATTTGAAAGATACTACCATCCAATCCCTTTACTTGAAAACACCTTATTAAAAGGTAAGAAGTAGGTTGTTCACTTACAAAACTACATTAAAAAGACATGCATGAAGTATTTAAATAGAGAAAGAAATTCTCTCGATGGTAGCTTTTGATTGTTAGCAATGTCCTTTAATTAATTCCATTCTATACTGTAATGATGTTTTATCCTTCAAATATTGCTATTAATATAGTAAAAAGTGTGATGAATGAGTTCCTTTAAAGGAATAATCATCTACCTTGCAAAATTTCTTCACTAATATAGAGGCTCTTATAAATTTATTACATTTTGCTAACAATTAGTGGAAGTTGAATTTTTAATAAGAAGACAAATGGACTTTATATGCTTATAGGGACTCTCAAATTCTTACTTTTATGGATTATCCAATGAGCAAAAACTTTTTTAACCATTTTTTATGAGCCATGGCATTAAAAATAATCGGCAAAAAATGTTCAACAATTTCTTCTACACTGGTGGAATTGTAGTCACCAAAACTCTATAGTCATTAATGTATCATGAGTTTTTCCATTTCTCATATGTTGCAATATCTAGAAGTTAAAAATTTAAAACTAAATAATAGCAAAAAAATCCCTTTGAATTCTATGATAAATGGATTTCAACATGATATATCTATCATTTTCAATTGTAGTATAATCATGTAGAGAAGCCCAATAAATCTTGAATTGGTAAAATATTCATTGCTTCCTCTAATTTATGAGAGCAAATGTATAGAAATTAAAGTGGTTCAGTAGACTCCTCAACACTAACTTTTGTCAAATTATATATTATTTGATTGACCGTGGGGAACCAATGCATAGTAGGTTGTGGTCGTGTGATCGTAGACCACTTGGGTAAAGCAATAAATGCATTCTCCACTTATGAAAGATCTAAATTAAATATATAAGATAAGCAATGATAGTATTATTTGGCTTAAACTTAAGTGACAATCTAGGCTTATAGAGCATTATTTTACAATCAAATAAGAAACCAATCATTGTAATGATTTGTTAAAGAATTGTAGTCCCTTGGTGTATGTTAACCATATCAAATAAATTAAATCAATTTCAACCATTAGAACCTTTAGAGACTAGAATATATCATAACAAATGAGAGTCGCATAATTGATTTTAATATCGATCGTTAGATCAAAAATGTCATGATCGAATCAAGGTAAATGATAGCCACATTATTCATTTTACTTTTGACTTCTAAATAAAAACAATGCATGATCAAATAAAGGTAAATGTGAACTACATGATTAAATTGGACCATTAGATCATAAAAGTTTCATAATCAAATAAATAAACTTAAATTTTATGTAGATTAGAAAGGTGAAGGAAATTTAGACCATCAAAACATGAAAAATATGTGATTGAATGATTGGAAATAAATCTATAGTTTAGAAAGAAGGATGAGTTTTCCAACATTTGATCATGAAAATAATGTGATCGAATAGCTAGGTTTGGATCTACATGTTTTGGATAGGAAGATAAAAATTAAACTATTTGATTCATTACTTGATTTAATACCATGCATACTTTCAATTTTGAAAGTGATATATGAAAATTGATTTGGAAATTTTAGTTTGATAATGCTTATTTCCACATAAGATATCTTAACATCAACGTTTATAAGTGTGCATACTATTAATCAAACATATAGGGCCCTTTAATTCATTTAAGAGATCAGCACACTTTCTTATTACTACATACGTAACAAGTTGAAGTGTAATTTTGTGACTTCATACAATAGCATAAATGGCCAAGAGTGATTTCTTGATATGATAATGTGATAAAGTGATTCTTTAGATTTTTGTTACACTCATGGCTTTTATAGAAAAACATTAAGCATGGTTGTGTAAGATAATTTAAGAGTTAGGATTGACAAAATGATTATTTATATATATAATTATGTGTGTGTACAATTTTAGAGATTTTATAACAATTTGTTTCTATTGTTTCTTCTAAAAAGATACTGAGTTTTAGTAGTTAGCTTATAGTGCTTCCCACACATTATCATCTCAATCAAGCAATCAGCTTTTACTAAGGGGAATTTGCTAAAAATATCGTACTCGCATAAGAACAACTTAATAATTTAAATCACAAGAACCAAGGTAATAACTCTATTATCAAGCCAAACTTTAAGAAAGTGTTCAGTAGTATATCTTTGTGTTTTGTTAAACACATACTGCACAAGTTTATCTTCAATAGTTAATTTATTAATCTTGTGCTGAGTACATATAATAGATGTTGTTAGTTAGTCATTGTTAATGAGATAAGAAATGATTATTCCCAACTATCTAATTGGATAAAGAAAGGTAAACCTTTATCCCCAATTCTTTTTGACATTGTGGTTGAAGTGCTAAGAAGAGGGTTTAACAATCTACATTTAAAAGGAAAAGTGAATTACAAGGCCCCCCAAAGAGCTTGTCAACATAAGTCCCATTTGTTCTTTGTAGATGGCTTTATCCTCTTCTAAAGAGATAACAAATAGCCCATTAAAACAATAAAGTTATTTTCTCTAAACTTGAGAGCAGATCAAGTATGTAGATTAATGTACAAAGGACTTCTTTATTGGATTTCAAATCATCAAACACAATCTTGAGAAGATCATCTAGAAAGTCTTGGGATTCAAATTATGCTATCATCCATTCCCTTAACTTGAAAGCATATTATTTAAAGCTAAAAAATAGGTGGTTCAGTACCAATACTAGATTAATTATATTTGCAAGAAGAAATTACTTGTAATGAGAGTTAGTAATGTTGAGCCATGCTCTTCAAGGAATACCACTTTATACTCTGATGATACTTTATCTTCCCAATAAAGTCATGAAGTAAATACTTTATCGAATAAATTTTTTGATAATTATAATTTGAAAGATGGTTTTTGTTTTGCATATCACAACTTTGCATACTAGACACATCTCTTAGGGATTTTCTTGTCTAACAAATAAATACTGGAGGTTCGACAGGACATTTTGATCGAGTCAAAATAATAAGAAGTGTGACTGACTGATTTCATGGGCAAATATTACACCAAAAAAATTTCCTTTCTAGATTCTTGATGTTGAACATGTGTCGCAACTAAATTAGGAAATTATAGTCAAGATGCATGTGCACCATTACTTATAACGCAATGACCATGAATATATGTAAGCTTCAACTTAGTATTAGGATTTTTCAAAATCATTGGAAATAATGATTCTATATTAATATGGATAAGTTTACTAAAATGGCTCATTTTATACCTTACTATAAGACATCAAATATCTCCCATATTACGAAGTGATTTCTTGATGAAATTGTGAAACTACATGGCTTACCTCAAATAATTATTCTAAATCATGATGTCAGATTTACTAAGTATTTTTGAAAAAAATTTTGGTGACAAAAGCAATCAAAACTTATGTTTTTATGGACTTATTATGCCAAAAATATAGCGACAAATAGAAGTAGTCAATCGAAGTTTTGGCAATTTTTTTATAGCCCAGTAATGAAAAACATTGAAAGCTATAATCTTTTATAGAATTCTACTTTTTTCATTCAAAATGATTCAATAAATAGATCAACATGTTTGAGTGCCTAAATTCATTGTCATAGTCCTATTGTTTTTATTCTCTTACCTTATGATTTAGCAACTTTTTTTGTTGTATCTTTTATGCATCATATTTTGTTATTACATAAAAAAATTACTAAATAAATTACTTTAAATTATTCAACATATAAATAACTAGAAAATACTCTTTGACAAATTAAAAGATCTATTGAAAGTGATTATATAATGTTTTGTGTTAGGTCTAAGAAAATCTTCTTAGAACCCTTAAAATATTACATACCAATAATACTGGACCATTTACAATTATATAAAAACTAAGTATCAATTTTTACATTTTGATTTATCTAAAGATTATAAATTAGATCTACCTTTAATATTCAATAGCTTGTGTCTTATAAAAAACTATGCTTAATACTTAGTGAGTCCTTTCGCTTTCACCATCATTACCAACTAAAATTATCCCAGCAATACATTTAGCAACATCATGTTAGGTTTGAGATCAAGTTGAGCCAGTCCTAGATGTCAAATAATCTTAACATTGAATAATGTATAAAAATTTTTTTTGTAGGTTGATAGGTTCATCATGTCTCTGATGACACTTGTATCGCTGAGGAGGAGCTTCACCACCTAAATTTAGAGATGTTAAAGCAATATTAGAGATTTTAATATGAATCCATTGAGTTAAGGCCCTTCTCACCCAAGGAGAGTGATATAGTAGTTATTTCTTTTTAAATCTAATCAAAATACTTTGTTTGATGACATCAAACAAAAAATATTTTTATCAAATTTTTTAAGTGAATTTCTAGAATTTAGAGAATATATCCTTATGTTTATGGGAGAACTTAAAGAAGGGAGTAAAGGTGAAATCGCATGAAAATCATCTTAGTTGTAGTGGTAAATCATCTTGTCTCTTCTCTACCAACATTAGTATTTTTGGTGTAGGTTATTAAAATCACTTTTCTTTTAAGTTAAGATTCCTCAGTGTCAAAGATCAATTTAAGTTTTTGGCTGTTGAGAAGTTCTTACTTATCCAATGATCTTATGATTTCTAATTTTGAATTAATAGAATCTTTGAGTTGACTCCTATTCAAATATATTATTTGAACCTCAATACTTTTCAATTACTTATAAGATAACAATTTGTTTAGCTTATCATCGTACATTAGGTTGGGTTGAGCCTTGTTAAAATCTCATAAAGATAGTAATGTTCAAGCGCAAATGTACCTCAAGAAAGGAGGTTATACCTCAATTCCAAAAAAATGGCACGTGATGCAATGGCTTCTTCACTAACTATGACAATTAAGTGAAAGGATTATGCAGGCTAAGACTAATTAACTTTGTGTTAGTTACTAGCTCATTTGGTGAGACCCAAAAAGAAAAAACTTTTTGATGCGCCTTTCAATTTACTTATTTCCTAAATATTTATTAGTATAGCTTTTGTAACTTTTTCATTACAAGCGAAAATATTTTGGTATCTAATGTGTGATTTTTTAAAACATTTTCACACACTATTTTCACTTGTGCTTTTTTGAGTGCATTTTGTACTAGTATTGTTATATGCATATTTTAAAGAAACTTATGCTATTAGGTACTATTTTATTTAATAATAGTTTGTCATATTTGGATATGGTGTCATAAAAATCTAGGTATTTTTTGCACCAAGTGCTTAAGAGGCTAAACATGATTTTGACCACACCAAACTATTTAAGTAGTTTATGTTTGTGATCTTATGGTATACTTAATGCATGATTTTTTATTTAGTAGACTAGAAACTTATAAGTGATGATTCTTATCTTATGGTGTCATTTGTTGCTTGAGTAAAGCTTACAAAAGTCGTATGAATGATATCAAATAAGGTCAACGATGTGGAAGATTATTGAGAACCCAAAGAGCAACATAAGTTTGTCAAGTTCATCCAAGTATAATATAAATGTAGCCATATAAATCCATGACGCAAAATATTATGTATGAAATTTCCTAGTTGATAGTAATATAGTATGTTTGAGTGTCTTAAACTTTAATGGATTTATCAAAGTTCGTTGAAACGATTATAAGAAGTGCAATAGGATTAACATTTGTAGATGTAAGTAACAAAAGTAATTCCTATTAAACAATAATATTCTCATTAATAAAAATTGTAGCTACACAAAAAACTTTTAATGTTAAACATAGTAAGAGATTGCAAATAATAGTCAAATGGATTCTGATGGTTGGTTAAGTAATATAATGCAATAAATTTGTTATGTAAATCATTTTATGGTTTGAGTATAATAGAATTGCATGTAACTAAGACATAATTATAATGCTCATTTTTACTAAATTGAATGGAAGAGATTGTGTCCTTCAAGAGTGATAAGTTTTCATAAGATAACACTAAATTGGACAAAAATTTTGTAATCTAATTTGACAAAGATGAATATAAATCTAATGTTTGCAAAATATACCTAACATAAAAGCACAGGCCACTAGTGGCGTAAGAATTAAATCAAAATATGGTGAAATTTCAATGATAAATTGTTTGAAAACATGCTTTCAAACTAGGCTAGGAATAATTTAGAAAGAGGATTTGACCTTTTGTAAGCCATGTTTAATTTCGATTTATGTTGAAGTCACTTGCAACTATTACTCTCTTGTGAGCTACTCGGCAAATACCACACTAACAAGATAGCGAGGCAATCAATGTGGTTGTTGAACTACTACTACTGAAGAATTATTTAAAGAACACTTATAGCAATGTGTTTTCATCATGTATGTAACAAAAATGCAATGATTGAGAGCCACAGTGAGGGTTGGAAAAATTTCTAAAAATGAGAAAGTGCAACAATGTGTTGCAATGTAATAAGTAATGGTTGTGGATCATCATGTTCATTTGAATATCACAAATTATGCCATGAAAAGAAAAAAATTGATAGTGAAGGTACATATGATAGGAATCTTATAGTTGGAATTTAATTTGTCCCTAACTCCATTTATGAGAAGAAAAATGAAAGAAGAAAAAAAGTAAGGAAAGGAAGTGTAGAATATGCCTTCCACTATTTTAGTCTATACACAAACTAGAGCTCAATAATGTCAATGATGATATTAAATTTCAAAATTAAAATTTTTTATTTTTGCTACACAAATTCTACTAAATTTCTTACAGATAGAATCTTAATACTAATTGAAAAATGATAATGATACAACTACATAAATAATTGATGCAAACATTAAAATATTTGTAAACATTTTTGCCTTATACATGACCTGTTATAGTATAATATAAACTTAAATTTTAAATAACCAAGAAAAATACTTAAATGGGCTGCAGATAACCTTATAGTGCAACTTATCTTGCATTGAAAATGATCTAAGCCAATGAAGAAAAGGTATAATAAAAATTACCCAATTAAGATTAATACACACATAGTGGTGTATAGAGAAATGGAGCTTGATAACGGGAAAAGCATCGTTTGAAAACTCGTGTTAGCTCGTTTTGGACCACCTTCCTTGAACCAGTTCTCGTTCTCGACCCCAAGCATAGCGACCCAAAGAAAGGACCATCTTTGTTTTCCTTTTTGTTTGTTTCAAGAAAGATTAAGTCCAATTCTTTCTTGTTCTATTGATTCTTTTCCGATTAAGATGTATGGATCCATGGATCTATGTGTCTATATAGATCTTCGTGTAGCCAAGATCTGCTCAACTGACTGCTCCATCCAATTCATACTTTTGGAATGGATGACAAAAGCTCTCAACTGACAGGTGCGTGAAGGTGTGGATCACTGGCTCTATCTATTGAAAATGCTACAGGGGGAAGTCAAAAGATCCCCAGAGGGGCCCCCCCACCTCTTTCACTTACTTGAGGAAGAAGTACTCTTCCCAATTTCGGACAGGCTCTTGACCAAACCTAAACCAAATAGTTTGATCAAAGAGAATTGTTATACCAAAGTATATAGAAAAAAATGAAGTTTTAATAAAAGGGAATGTAATAGAAAAGAAGCCTACTCCCTTCTTCATGAGTGTGAGCATGCACAAAATTACCTTCATGACTAAGAAGTCACACATCCAACTATTAATGTCCATATTCTAATACATAAAAACATTTTTAGGGTAATAATATGAATCCATTGAATAAAACAACAATTTAATTTAACCAATTCACATAAATGGCTAAAACTAAAAGTGACATTTCATGGAGAAAAGGAAAACCTTGCCAACAAAGTTAAAAGGCATCTTCCATCTCAACCATGGGCCTTATTCAACATGATTTCATGGTGCTGACCAATATTACATGTTGATGTTGCTTATTCCCCTTTTACAGAGTTACTTTTAATTACTACAAATGTTTAAATGGATTCACAGCAATCTTTCTATGTTACAATCTATTCTTCACTTTCAGATTCAGAATATTTTTTTAAACATGTTATTTACACGATCTTTATCATTTTAAGTGTACCATTTTCTTAATAATTTTTTCTATGTTATGAAATGTTGACTTTTTTTAACAATAAGAATTTTTGTTTGCATTTGTTATCAAGAAACATTTTCCTAGTATTTATTATAAATAATATTTTATATTAATGATATCTCTTTTTTCTTACGATTTTTAAATTTTTTATGCATATCACACATACATCATTATTAATATTTGCTAAAATTAAGTATTTTTTAAAAGTTTATTTATTTTCTTCTTATAACCTATTTATGATACTTCTCATAATTACAAAACTCTTTGATTAAGAAAATTTGTATATGTTCTATGCCAATATACAAAAAATTAGCTTTTAACATTTTATTGACATAGCTATAAGGATCATAGATGTTTCATTATATACTTAACATTATATATGTTTGCTTTTGTTATTATTTTTGTTTGTATTAACAAATTTTTACTTATTTATGAAAATTCTAAATTATTTTATAATAAATTTTTTATTCTTTTAATATTTTTTCATATTGATCACATAATACCTATGCTATTAGCCTCCTAAGTCTCATGACTCAAGTTTAAGTTTAGTTGATAACAATATTAATAAAGCAAGCCACTAACAAGTTTGTCTAGTTCGTTATATTACACTAAAGCTATGTGACCTATAAACAACCCTTTCGTGATATAGAGATTAATTCAACAAGCTTAAAATAATGTCCAAATCAACCTTAAATGAGGCTAATTCAAAATAATAATTGAAGCAATAAGTGTTCTCAAAGAGACTACTCAATAACTGATCATGATCATTCATGATACTATGACAATGTTTCAATTTGCAAAAGAAATGCAAATTGAAGTTAGGAAGAGCCGTGGAGGCTTGAAAGAAAAAAAGATCCTTCGCAATGTCAAAAAATCAAGAACAATTTTGGGAAAACTTTGTGTGGATAGTTTCCAAAATATATCTTATATGATTCAATTTGCATGCATCATGTTTTTCCAAATATGTCAAAACACATCATTTGAATGTTTTCATACTTCAATCATAAAATGGTTTTAAAATGTTTTAAAAATCCAACTAATGCAATGATAGCAAGCATGTACTGAAGAAAATTGAATACACACATACACAACTATCTAAGGTAGTTTGAGTATTTGTTAAGCAAGCATAAATCCGTGGTGCATCCAACATATGTCTTTGAACTTTGTGTAGAATAGAGAAACATTTGTCCAAATAATTCTACAAACCTATGCCACAAAACAATTGATAGTACAATATTATGTATGTGTGGAAAGTCAGTATAAATGCACATGAACAAGACAATGCATATATACACTATTCGTAACATAAAGTATATCTTACTCACTAGAAATTATTAATCACTAGTAAATATGACCATTTAGGTAAACAATAAATTTGCATAGGTAGTAGACGTTCATAAGTGGGTTCTAAGCCCATTTATGGAAGTTTAACGCTAAATTCACAATTGTAAGGGCTTAAAATTAATTCTATGAAGAAAAACTATTCTAAAGTTTTTTATAAAAAGAGTTGAATGAAAAGTTTTAGAATTCGTGCTACATAACATTTCTTAATGCAATCAAATACTGCTATTCCTTCATTAAATTAATTTTATGACATTTAACTATTTTAAAACCCTTGGAAACATCAAAAGCTTACATTTACTTATTGGATGTTTTGCTAAAGAAGTACATTGGTGTACATAATTTCCTAATCAACCTCATGCATCAAAAAATGTTTATGGGAATGTTTTTTTATTTTTCATATGTTCTACACATGACCCACATTTTATAGAATCTTAAGTGTTATGCATTAAGAAAAAGGATTTGTTTTTTAGAATTATAACATTAATGGGTTTTTGTAACAAAAGTAGCCATTCCTGTGAAGTTTAAGTTTAACCAACAAAGTCTCAAGATAGTTTTGCTTTAACATTGTAAGAGACCAACCTAGATATTATTCCCACTAGCAAAAAATAGAAGGGCTTGTGTGCTAACACAAGGAGAAAAATAGTTAAGGTGGGGATGTGTGTTTTCCTTTTGAAAATAACATGTGATGCCTTCTCAACTTCCTATGTAATGGTTCACGTGGGTAGAAGCTAAGCCAACTGAAATACTCTTCATACTTTTTTATAACTAACAATATTCTGTTCTTGTTTTCACTTACCAAGAATTTGGTTACTGTTGGTACTACAAGTTGGATTATTTAGGACCAACAACTATTTTAATAAACAATATACTAACTTTTAAACATGTAAAGTAAGCCCTTTAGAGCATAGCACATACATTTTTTCTAAGTGAAATTGTTTTTGAGGGATAATCAAAGCAAACAATCTTGGTAAGATTCTTAGAATAGTCATTAGTTAAAATTTTTTATGCTTAGAAACCTATCAAACATTTGTTGACACTTTTGGGGAATCAATTATTTATTCTTTATATGTGGAGTTAAGATATTGCCTAAAAGTATATTATAGACTCAACTTTCATGGAAAAAAGCTGAAAAGGATAAAAATAATTGCCCACCTTTGTCGATGCCTTTGTTTGTTACCCACCACTAACCATATTAGAGTTAATAACATACGTAGACCATGTTTTTCTGGAATAAAATCAATGAACATGTCTTTAAAATCTAATCTAGATCACAAGCTCAAATGACCTATAAACACACCAAGATTTGCAACTTTGTGCATACCCATGAGGAGCAACTTAAAAGTGGCAAAATTTGTAAGACCCCCAAATGAAACTAGATCTATTAGTGCTACATTTACTTACCATCACACTTTGGTATGCACTAAACCAGATCTAATCCACAACAACATTGATGTCACATTGACATGCTCGCTTCATCCATGACACATCAACTTAGATTTGACCAAGACACAATTGACACTACAACAATCCGATGACAAGATCGACAACATATGTACTTGAATTTTATTTGCAACACATTCGATGGTGTGCCAATTCACTGATTTATTCCACAAATGCCCAACACAAATTGATTTTGTTGACCCATGTGAACCTAGCTAATAAAAAAATGAAAATGCAATTATTTACGAAGATAGTTTCACAACTGTTTGGACCTTTGAAACTTTGGTGAACAAAATGACTTTTTATAAAGATATTTTCTAATAACTTTGACCAATGCTTTGGTAAGTATCTTTTAAAATTAGGTTTTTTTTTAAAACTAAAAAGGTAGATTTTTCAAATTGATTTGGTAAGAGTTAATTGCATCAATTTTACATTTTAAATTTCTTTTTTCCTCTGCATAAGGCTCTTTATAAAATGGGAGGCATACCCTTTCAAAAAGATTTTGCTTACATCCACTTTTTTCATTATGCCTTATTGAGGTCTAGGGTTAATTACAATGTAAACTCCAATGTGCTGAATCATCTAGGCTTCAATATTTGGAGGAAGCATGTGAAGCTTAAGCAATGAGATAGTGTACAATTTTACCTATAACACAACTATTTTTCACTCTTCTGGATGTTGCATAATGGTTCCTTTCAATTCAACTTTTTCTTATTCTCAATTAAACTTTTTGTTTTTTTTAATCGACTTTATGTACAACTTAATTCATTACTCTGTATTTCCTACATTGCTTATTAATGTTTCTCATGGCTTTTAATCAACGCCTATGTGACATTTATATTGTTCTTTCTATATAGTAAAGTTGGTTTTGTCAAAACCCTTTCCAAATATCCATTTTTGTGCCATTTAATTGGCGATAGGCTTAGCATAGGAAATGCGCCCTATGTTTTTTTTGGTTCTTTCTTGACTATAGTTTCCTTAGATTGCTCTCTCATGTGTGTTGGCTTTCTAGGTTTCTCATTCCTGTCATCTAATTTTCTTTATTCTTAATCTGTGTAGGCTAATCATTAAATGCTTATAATAGTTTGTACCATTAGTTGACATTAAATCTTGCTCTAGAGATCGATTATACTGGTGTTTGCAATGCTAATAGCAAAGCAATACTAAATTAAACATTCTTTTTAATTTTCCATTATTTGCACCTAATCTTAAAAAAAGTGATAAAGCTCAAACAAGGGAGTTTTCTTTTCTTTTTCCTAAAGGGCTCAATTTACGCACATGATATCATGTGGAACTTGTCCTATAGAGAACCAACACATCTACCAAGCACAAGTGACCCTCTAAGATCAATTAAGTAGACTACAAACTTTGGAAGACAAGCTAGAGAAATATGGTTTTTTTATAATCGAATAAGACAAGCTCAAAATAACACCACCTTTTCAAACCTAATATTGTCATCCACCCTAATCGAATACCTCTTGTAATCAACTTGGGTTAATACTAAGATAATGATGGTAACAAGCACATGAAGTCTATAAAATGTAACATTCCCATCTTTGAAGGTATCGTAAACCCTAAAAATTACATAGAGTCGAAAGTTTCCTTGGGCCATTACTTCTAATGGTTTAAACCTTGTGAAGAACATGGGTATTGTTTTAACAAATGAAACCATGAAAACAAACTTTACTAACTATAGAAATCATAGAAACTGTTAAAAAAAAGCACCACCAACCGTTATAATATATATTCCTCTCAACAAATCACTTACTTGACCAATGGCACGCCTAACATTTGTATTGTGGACTTAATGTAGACCCATTGTTCCCCCTTTCTAGATTCTGAGTTAGGCTTAGAGATATATCTAGATGGAGCTTTTCATGCAAAACCTTCACCCCATAGAAGAGGACTATATGAATTCCACTAACTATGAAACATAGAAACATCTACATAGCCAAAAGTGTTGAAGCATCAACCACGTAAAACTTCAAGTCGACCAACACCATACGCTCCACAAGTAGTGTACCAAAACGTATGACTCCAAGCCCTCTCTATCTTTAAACATTCAATGAAACCCACCTAACCTATTAACCTATCACCCAAGTAACTTGTTCTCGATGTTAAAAGTGAAGTCATATGGTTGCCCAACACCAAAAATGATAAGTAACCTATATCTAGGAAAATAATTATGGGGAGTTAAACACTAATGAAAAAATAAGAGATTAAAGAATATGCTTCCTAATCCTACTTAGCCTTTGAAAACTCCAACAAAGAATAAGAGAACAACATTTACGACACCAAACCATTATGCTCATGAGAAGCACCTTCACGTAACCAAAGAAAAGTAAAGATTGAAAACATATCACCATTTGTCAAATCATTGTCAAGGTTAGAGAAAAAGCTTTATAAAATTTACATAGAAAGTAGTAGTAGCATCAGTTCAATTTCTACAAATTGTATATCTTACCTCAGATTATGGATAATCCATCACCTAAACCAACAACTGTTTTTTTATTAACAAATTATGCATGCGTGTCTAGAAAAAATGAATTATCCAGTTAAATCTGGCTAATAATTTCAAATATGTTTTATGTGATGTTGTTCCTATCTTATTATGAAGTATCATTTCAATATGACCTTGGTTATATGACTATGATGCTAATATTGCGACCAAAACAAACACCTACACATTTAAACATCATGACTAAAAATTTAACATGCGCCCATCAATACATAAAGACCATATCCAAACTATGAAAAACCACCTAACATACCAGACAAGAAAATCTTGTTTATGTCCCATGGCAGAGTAAATAAAGAATTTCTTGATAGAACTTTAATTTATGCCATAAAAGTATCTTATATAGTAATACCTTTCACTGTAGAATCCATTTTATTTATTTTTTCTAAATTTTTTATAAATGAACCCCAAGGTTTACCAATTATTCATGATATCCAATGTGCTGTAGGCCTCATACTAAGAACTAGTTTACTAAATTTGTCACATTATAGGATGAATCCTTCTAAACATCAAGAACTAAACTAACATGTTAAAGTTTGATTAGGCAAGGGATTCATTTAAGAAATTCATAATGCATGTGTTGTTCCTACCCTTAAGCCAAAAAAAAGAATGGTTCATGGAGAATTTGTTTCAATAATAGCAAAATGATGTGAATTATAATTTATTATCCCTTGCTTGGATGAACTTTTGGTTCAAACTAAAGGAGCAACTATTTTATCAAAAATAAATTTAAAAAAGTAGAAAGCACCAAGAGAGAATCTAGTTAAAGGATGAGTGAAAATGACTTTAAAATAAGGGATATATTGCAAAGTGGTTAGTCATTTCCTTCACCATATTTAACAAACCAAAGACATATATAGGAATCACAACCAAAGTACCATAATTAAGAAAGTTTGTGATAGTTTACCTTAATGACATCTTGAACTTTAGTTGTACCAATAAATGTAAATTAGAACACCTTAGAAAGATTTATTCCATGCTTTGGGCTTCAAACCTTAAAAGATGATTTATCATTTTACTATGACAAAATTTAGGCCATAAATGATTAACCAACATCTTAAAAAACCCCTAATGTTAAGAGTTTTCATGGCTTAACAACCATGCAAAGGAATTTCATTAATAGTTTTATTATCATCAATACCCTAATAACTGGTCATTTTAGGAAGAGAAATTTTTTCTACAATCCTACAAATGAGAAAAAATTGTGAAAGTCAATGAAGCTATATCCTAAGAATTTATGCTCCAACTCCACACTATACTTGACAAAGTGTCTATGTTTAATTAGTTCCTCAAGACCATAACAAGGTTAAAATTCTTATTTTTCTAGCACCCCTAGCTTTTGATCAAATTGAGTTCATAAGTCATAGTCTAGGAAATCATTTTTGGTGTTTGGTAAGAGAAAACATAAATAATTTTGATCACCTTTTACCACAAACCAAGAAAGCTTATAATAGTTCCATGAATATGTCTTCAAGAATGAGCCACTTTGAATCCAATAATGAATATGAACCTTTTAACCTCTTTGACCTAATCCTATTACCTATTCAAGCACAAACACAAATGTTTGCAGATAAAATAGGTTCATGAGCATATTAAGGGAATAATAAATCGTAGTATTGAGTAATACAATAGATTGGCTAATGGAGACCACAAGCTTAAACAATTCTTAGAAGGACATTTCGTGATGATCAGAATCAAGTATGAATGGTTTTCCCTATGAACTTTATAGAAGTTACACTTAAGTGTAGTCTGTCGATTCCAAATCTCAAAGGTTGGATAAAATGCATACTTCATGGAGCTAAGTGCTTACTCACCTATCATGGTAAGCAGATTAAGAAGATTGAAGCAGTAACAGATGAGAATCCTAAACAAACTAAAAGTTAGAGTCATCAAAGGTATCTTTTCATTGAAAACGATAATAATGAAATAAGAATACTTCGATCATAATAGAAGAGTTTTAAAGACTAAACCTTGACACATTAGACATTTATAAGGACTAATCTAGAGTAGGAAACTCATTTAAAATGAAACTATTCTACTTCAAGGGAATTAGAGACGACACCAGTTAAGGTTTTTAATGCTCAACGACACGTTAGACATGTGTCAACTATCCCAAACAATCAAGAAATCTTTTCCTCATAAGCTAAGTTAAAATGGAGCTTAAAATTCTATTCTATGCCAGACATTCACATCATGAATGAAAAAGAGAGCAAAACAATGGCCTATTGAGCCCATTTCTATTAATGCCATCATTCCTTATTGGATCTATCACTCATCATTAACTTCATCTGATTGGACTTGATTCTAACTTAGACTATACTCGATCAAAATTGATTAGTGAATGGGTCATTTAGGCTTAATCCCATCCATGAGTTTACATAAACCCCCAATTACACCTAGATCCGTTGGGTTGTAGCAACCTGTTAGATCGACCCACCAGTGGTAAAGGTCATCTACCATGTGAACAAAACTAGACAATTAACACCAAGCTTACCCAACAACCCATTTCATGAACAATGATAGATATCATACCTATGGCACCATCAACATCGCACTCGGCCCGCCAAATTAATTTCTTTTTCATTATGCTTCTAGATATATGTATTATCTTTAGATTTTAAATTTTATTATAATTTTAAAATTTTCAAAATTAAATCACTTAGAAATGTTTTTGGTAACATTTTGTGTAAATATCAAAAAAAATTATATGTTCATTATATTGGTGTTACTATTTTTTGTTGTATTTTTGTATTATATATATAAACAAAATATAATTTTTCTAAAGTTTATTCTTTGATGTGATACAATTTTTTGTAAAATAATTATTATCTTTTATTTATAATAACTCATTTATGATTATTATATTGATATATGATATAAAAATTTGAAGCTTTGCCATGCATGTAAACAAAACAACCACTTAACATATTATTTAAATTAAGTTACACAATTTAGAATATCTTATAACTTAATAGTTTTATAAGTTTTTGTTCTTTAAATTTGTCTATAAAATTTACTTTTTCAGTTAATATTCAAATAAGTCAAAATATTTTCGATTTTTCTTTATCATGATTACTTTATATATTTTCATTATCAATTATTCTTCCCTTTTTCTAACTTAATTTTATAGTTTTTAAATAAACCAAAAAGAATCCTTTCATTAAGTTTTATGAATATTTTTGATATATTATATAACAAGAAGTATATATTTAATAAAATATCTAATCAATATCATATAAAAATATTTGTTAGCAATTTAAAATGAATCTCTAAAGATAAATTTCTATTTTTAAATTGCTTTTGCTATTTTATTTACTAACATAGTTGCCCTATTTAAATTGTAAATTCATTTTTTATGAATATTTTGTAGTGGCACATTTGAAAGCATAAAAGCTTTTAAATGTACACTTAATTTTATTTTCAATATTTTATAATTTTTTTAGTTAAATGGCTATGAACTTAAAATTTCATATTCTAAATGTTTATTGACATTGATAATCTCTTATTTAAAATTTTTACTTTTAAAATTTCATCAGTTTTTAAGGAAGCCATAGTTCAAAATTAATATATTTTCATTAGGATATTCTTTTTACATTTTTTGATTTGTTTTCAATTATGTTACTTGCAATTCAAACAAATAGTTTATTTTTTTTTTGTTTCTCTAAAATTTTGTGTTAAATTTATGTTACTTGCAATACATAAATTATTTTTTTTTATTAATAAAATGTATCTCTCTATTTTAGAACAAGGCAAACATGTTTTTATAAACCAAAAAAATATAATATTTTTATGCAAATAATAAAAAAGATACTACTACAAAGAGAAGAACCATAGAAGACAACATAAATGATGCAACAAATCTAATGTACAGTCAATAAGACAAAACATGTTCTACTATTAAAAATAATCACTATGATGTAGTGTGGATATCTTGAGCATTTGTGTTACTTTAAAATATATATTGTACTCGTATAATGCATGCCCACACAATTGACTTGTAATGAACTTAATTTTTGAAATGGTAGATTTTTTTATTAATTTAATGAGTTCATTTGGTGAATTTGTTACACATCACATCTTGAGAAAGTTTTTAATAAATATGTTTTTGATATAGCTTTTAATTTGTTGAGCATTCTATTATCTTAATATTTTTTAAAAATTGTAATTAATTTTAAATTTTTTTATTTCTAATCCAATATTTTTTCCATTATTAAGAAATTTTTATTGTGCTTTGAAAATATTTTAAATAATTTACTATAATGATGATGTGCCATTTGTATGGTTTTAATATTTTTTGTTTTCATATTAATGTACCTTAACAAAAATTTATTATGTAGATTAAGTTTAATGAGGTCAAGAGAGACATGCATTTATAACACTATTTGAAATATGTGTTAAGGTGTGTAATATTAAAAATTCATATAAAAATATATCATATGTTGTACCATAGACGTAGTCATTCGATAATTGGATGAGAAGATAACAAATATTAAATATGTGGCATAAAGTTCAAAATGTTGTATAAATAAAATAAGATGTTGCTAATCAAGAATCAACTACGAACTAAGAGTTAGGGACTTAATTTATAGGTTGGCTAAATTATTTGCACTTTTATGATCTTAAGGTCATACTAATACCATTAGATAAATTTAGTTGAAATGTGCATAATTGTAAGACTATACTACGTAATCATATTAATATAATCAATTTTACAAATTATCTTTATATAGATTTCTATCATACTATTACAATATTTATGACATTCTATTATGATAAAGACTTATATATGAATTAGGCTTAAGCACTTAAGCATTTATTGGGTTTATTTGTATAATTTGTGTTTTATCTGCTTTCCATGGAACCACAATCATTCATGATTATTATTATAAGCTTCTTGTACAACATATTATATACTATTTTCTTGCATCATACAACTTTTTTTTTAGAGTTAAAAAATTAGATTGGGTAGATTTGTCTAATTGTATGTTACAATGTACTTAAGTAAGATACATTGAGATATCTAAAAAGAATTGATTTGGACAAGCACTTATAAGAAATTATCATTTAATACTCGTTGTTTCCTTAGGGATGGAATTTAGTTGTTGGTATGCCTTGATTTTCATATATTCCTTTGATTCATATAAATAGAAGCGATTTCTGAAAGATTATGACAATCAATATATCACTAAGTCACTCTACATATAAAAAAAAAGTTGGCTTTTTTACTATTATACTTAGATTTACTTCATCAACTTTGCTAATAAACTGAAGTTTTATATATATATATTAGCATGGCAACATCCTTTCATAATAATTAGTTATTATGTCATATTATGTTTTTGTGAATTATATAAACTATTGTATTATTTCTTTTAAGTGTTGTAGTAATTGTGTAAGCTTTATTAAACTCGTTTGATTGAGGGGACTTATACATGGCCATTGTCAAAAAGTTGGTGGAGTTGAGTGAAATGCCTCTTACTTCTCCATTAGTAAAATATAATGTTTTGTAAAGCTAACCGCAAGCTAACCAAGGGCAAAATAGGTATGGTTTAAAAGGTTAAGCTTCTATCAATAATAAAAAAATGGTGTTGTCGTTAATGGAAGCCTATTTCATGCAAGATAGATCTAGACTTCTACGATAGTCCAAATTGGAGGCTATAATATTAATAAAATCTAATAAATTATTATGGAATATGAAAAGATATTACACACTAATTAGGATTAAGTAGAGTGTGTAATATTTTAGAAGTATTCAAATATTTGCATTTCGAAGTAGTAGCAGAGATTATTAAGCTGAGTAAGTGGTAAACCTTAAGTAATAAGCTCAAAATCTTATAAAGTGATTTTTGTTACATCTAATTTTATAGAAAATAAAAACTTTAAGGTAACTCAAGGTAGAGTAATTCAATAGAAGAGAATAGCTCTAACTTTAGTTACTAATTAAAAAATAAAACTTCCTGAAAAAGCATATATTTTTTTATGATAATATCTTATCGTCCTATAGGCGGTGGGTTTGGAGAACCAAAGATAGGAATGGTGATGAGGTAGTAGTTTTGGGTTTGTTGAGAAGCTTGGATTAAAAGAGTAATACGATGGTAGGATATGATTTATAGCATTGTTGAGAAAGTTAGTGATTTGGAGATTAGTTTAAGTGAGTAATTTGGTGGATGAAGAGATGTGGGTGTTAGTAAAAGTAAGAATTTATTTAGTTAATGATAGTCATAATGGAAGTTCTCTCACCTTTGATTCTTATCTTTTATAAGAGATTTTATTGTCAACATTTTTAACTAGAAGATCTCTCACTTTTTATCCTTATTTCTCACAAAGAAAGTTATAATCTCTTCAACTGAGGCTAGACATACACACTTTTTTTATAAAGGTTAAAGTATATAATCAAAAGAAATTTTATTTTATTTTTTTATCTCATTAGGTGCTTCTTATTTATATGGACCTTAAATCTTCATCAGTAATTTAGAAAAATTGAAAAAAGCTATAAAATTAATATAATTAAGCAATTCATAAACTAGTCCTACGTTTTAGGCAATGGCAATGACGAGTTGGAAAACAGTGGAGCGATCCATGCGATGCAGACTAATAATGAACGATCCTATTAAACATATTTTTTAACTGAAACATTATGAGAATTTCTAATATTTCTTGTTTAAATTATAGAAATATTTACATGAAATATCATATTAGTTTAAAATTTTTTGTGCATATCATCTAATTCTTACTAGAACAATTTAATAAACTCTAATCATGCAAGTTTATCAGAACAACATAAATTGCACTTCTTGCAATAGCTTGAAATGTACATATAGCATGTAATGTCCCTAAGTTTATTGTTGGAAATTTTACAATAAGAATTTTTTATGTTATAATTTTTATTGCATTGTATATTTATTATATCAAAATGTTAAAGTAAAGGTTTTAAATAAATATATAAAAAACAATATATTTTATGCACAACAAATTCTAAATTGCTTTATTTAAATAAAACAATACAACTCAGAAAATCATTAATGTAAAACATTATTTAAAATTTTAAGAAATTAAGTCATATAATGCATGAAATGGTCTTTGATAGTGTAATGATTGAACATCTACTATTTTTTGTAAAAAATATGACTAGAAAAAGACATCAATAACATAAAACTTATCATAAATTGAAATGTTAACAAGAAAAATGTTTTTAATAATCAGTACAATATACACTATGTATTCAAAATTTTTTAATACTATAATCACAACAAATTTGTTAGTTTATAAAACCTTCAAATAATTGCAAAAAAATAACTATTATGGAAACTAAATATTTAAAATTTTATTTAATATGTTTATTTTCCTAGAAAAAGATGTAATAATAATTTTAAAATCATAAACTAGTTACCAAAGATAAAATAATGTACAAATATAAAAATCTCAAAAAAGACAATGATAAGAAAAATTGAAATCTCGTGTAATACTTAACATTAAAAACATTAAATTGAAAACATAACAGACAACATTCAAATTATAAGCAAATTGTAAGTTTTTTAAAATACAAATAAGGAAATTATGTTGAGATAGTTCTAATAGAGAAAGATCATAATATTTTAAATAGATTATCTTTTAGTTGAAATAAAAATATGGGTAATTAAATAATTTAAATTATTTAAATTTCTTCATATTATATAAAAGAGGCATTATAGTTAAATGAAACGATAATAATGTCAATAATAAAAATTGAGAAAATAATATAATGACCAAAACAACTATGTATAAATAAGATTGACATAAAATTTAGAAAACATAAATCATAAATAAAAAATTACTAAACATTAAATAAAATATTTTAAATGTCAATTCATACATTTCTTTACGAAAAAATGCTTCCTTAAATGTTATGCCAATAAATCTTCGTGTCACAAATAAAAACATACTTAAATTTATTGCATAAAAATATAAATTTAAGAGTGTTTTACCAAAAAAAAAAAAGTTTATTACTAGTTTATTTAAAATCAAAAAAGTTAAACTTGTGGCATAACATTTAAATAGATAAAGCATGAAACTTTGGTATGTTTACCTCATGTTTAATAAAATTTCTGATAAATTTGAAGAATGGTTTTAGCCATCTCTATTGCGTATTTTGGTATTGAGCTAAACTACATTACTTAATTATCAACTATATTTTAGAATTATATTTATTAGCAATGACAAATGGCAACAAAATATATTTGAATTTTTTTTGTATTGTGAAGTTAACGAACAACCTTTGTATACAATTTGAGGCTCTTATATGGTTTTTCTTTTTTATTTGTAATGATATATATATATATTAATCATGATGAATTATCAATTAGCTTAACATAAAACTATCCACAAACTTTAAACAATTTATATAAATATATTTGAATTTTAAAAAATTATGTATTCATTTTATTTATTAATATTTATTATTTTTCTATCTATAAATCATTTTTAGTTGGACTATTTTAAAAAATATACTTTCTTGCAAAATCAAACATCAATATGTTTTGCATATTTTTTAAATACTTTATTTTTCCATATTATTTTTTTATATTTTATTTTTAAAATTATTAATTATTAAAATAATTATTTTTTACAAACTATCAAAAAAATTTAAAATATTTAACTACTTTATTAACTTTTCAAATCCAAATAGTTGCAAAGATGTATGTAACATAAATGGCATCCATATAACATAAATCAAAAGATATGAAAGGGTATGAAAAATAAGAAACCATGGACATCATTCTTATTTGAAATATTTAACTCTATACTTGTATTATGTTATTGAAAGATTTTTATTATTTATAATCAACTTGATAGCAATCTTAGTGTAACATATAATAAATTTATAGCATAAAACAAATGTGTGCTATATAAAAAATGTATCTTGGAATTATGGCAATAGTAAAAATCAGTTTTTAGAAAAGGAAAACGAAAAGACACATAATCTAAAATCATTTTATAATATTAGATATCCTCTTCAATAACAAATGGTTTAAATATAATAAAAAATTAAGGTATTTAGATTAATAAATATCTAAAATATTTAAATCATTATTTACAAAGTCGTATATATTTCATCTAAATATGTAATCACTAAAAATAACATGTGTCAAAAAGAATTTAGAATTATACCAAACATAGAGATAATAAAAAATTAATAAATTAAGAAACATGCATGCAATTTCTAATTATAAAATCATTTCAATAAAAAAAATTTAATAAAAATTTTAAATTTAGTGAAAATATCATTAAAAGAGAAGAAAAATAAAATTTTAAAAACAAAAAATTCAAATCTTTATAAATACATGCAATTGAGAGCTTTATTAGTGACGTGAGAATATAATTTAATTTGATCAAAATAATAAAGATAAATTGATATTTGAAAATTATCAAAATTATTACTTTTGAAATGTTTTAAATTTAATTACACAACTAACTTTTAAAACCATATTACAAAATTTTTAATAAATTTAAAATAACTATTATACTGAAATAGTAAGAATCTTTAAACCTTTCTTTTTAAAATATTAATCAAAAAATAATATGCATTAGTAAAAGTTTGTATCTTCCTTGCTAAATAAACATATATAAATTTATAAAAACAAAAACTTATCTTCCTAAAATGATTTTTAAATGTTCTAAATGATTTTCAGAATGAATCATGAAGTATTCTTTTTCAAATTATAATTTATTAATTGAAAGGATATAATAGTTAATCAAAAGAATAACATGCAATACAATAAAAAAATATAATATATTGATAAATAAATTGTCCATTGTAGTTTTATAGATTAAAGAAGGAGTGAATTGATTTTTGTGAGAGTACAATGTGTAAAATCTTAGACTGTAGGCTTCTTCAAAATAAAATAAGTCTTCCATTCGATGAAAATAGCATTGGTATTAAGAAAATTGAGAAAAGTAAGGAGCATTATCTATAAAACTTAATTAGAAGATACTAACAAAAAATTTTTGCAGTCTAACAACTTGTTAATGAAATTCCAATTCTCAGATCACATGACCTAGTTTTAATAGATAAAATATTTGATTACAAAGAATACAAAGTCAACTAAGTCAATGAATTGTCAGACATATTCACTAACTTATGATTTGTATCTACTTGGGACTATTTGAGATAAAAATAGGCAATTCTAAACTTTTGACTACATTTATGGAGTATCAACATATAAAAAATGCTAGATAAATAAAAATGTGATAAGCTGTTAAAAAAAATAAAAACAAAATAGACACATGATAATTATAAAAATATATTTAAAATATTTGATATATTTGCACAATGCAATATAAAGTTGCACAATAATATAAGCAAAAAAATCTTGTTACTTTAATTAAAAAATAATAAGATTATAGACATATAAAAATAATTATGATAATTGAATACTTAATATATGAAAAGCTATCTATAATTTAGTTAACAAAATTACCATACATATGAAAAGTGAACAAATTTTAAAATTTTACAAAATTAACTTAAATATAATAAAACTATTAAAAAGAGCATAAAATAGATAAAAAAACAATGCATGCATACAACAAATATGTTTAACCATCTCATTTGTAATGAAGCTTATGGTCAATATAAAGAAGGATTGAGACCTTTAAATGCCTTTCCACATCTATTTTTTATCACTAAGGGTTTGGATAGAGGAGGTGTAGAAAGGTTAAGGAGCATATATTCCATGTCTATTACTTGATCTATATTAAAAATAGTTATTGAGATTGGATCATTGTTTTTTTTAATATCTTTGAGTTATTGTGTTGAATTTTTATACTTTTTGTTGCAATTAAATTTTCTCTGATTTTATGATAACATGTTTCTTAATTTATGACTTTATTAAAAATTTAATTTTTTTTAAGTTACAAGTGTTCATTATTATTACGTCACACTATATAACTGTTTTTTGCTGCATTTATGGCATGATTGATAAGAGATTATGCAAATTATT
The DNA here is from genome assembly GCA_023846275.1 of Vanilla planifolia. Taxonomy (NCBI): domain Eukaryota; kingdom Viridiplantae; phylum Streptophyta; class Magnoliopsida; order Asparagales; family Orchidaceae; genus Vanilla; species Vanilla planifolia. The sequence continues at coordinate 2,423,169 of JAIUJO010000055.1, read as the reverse complement.
TTATAGATATAGGTATTCAAAAATATTAACTATTTTATTTTTTTAAATCCTCAATAATTTTTAATTATATTATTTTGATGGTAATATTTTTTGTTACAAGCTTTGCAAGAATGTTTTGTTCAATAAAAAGTATTTTATTATTTTATTGAATTTATAAAATTTTATTTTTTTTACTGTGGCGTATGTCATACACTTGAATCGTACATTAATTTATTTTGGATAACCTTTATAAATAAATTTATTTTTTAATTTTTTTATAATTTTGTTAATTTCTTAATTTCATTGATTTCTTACTTTACATTTTATTATAATTTATTCCTTCAAACTATTTGACAATATTTTTTTGTTTAAAGATTTTGTAGTTATCATTTAATTTCAAATATGTTTGAGCAAAATGAAAAAATATAAAAACATTAGAGAAAATAAAATATTATACCTGTTATAAGATGGTACATAAACATCATGTAGATATTATAAAATAGTAGAAAGTTTGTTGGTGTAAATAGAAAACATCCAAAAAATATAAAATGATCTCAACTTAATTAAAACTTCAAATTATACCAAAAATAATTAAAGAATATCTCACAAAATTAACAATTTATAAAGTTTTTTTGAAAGAAAAAAATGTAAGAAAATAACAAATAAAAAAAGAGTATTTAGTATCTTTAAGATTTAATGTAAATTTACTCTAGACAATTGTGGAAGATTGAAAATAAAAAAGCATATAAAAGAGAATATAATTTCAATATTTAGGAAAAATATAAAATTTAAATTAATTAGCAAAATTAAAATATATAATTTTTTAAGAACTACAAAAGCATCTAAATTATTAAGGTAATAAACTAGTTTTTGTTGACCAATAGAACAAGCATTATATATTAATAGAATTCTTTTAGTGACACAACGATAAAAATGTGTTTGTGGAAATGTAATACTTTTTAAAAGCATAATTGTAATAAAACAATAATTGATATTGCAAATATTTTAACTAAAAGTCACAATAATAATTTAAGCTTAACAAACGAATTAAAATGCATAGTATTGTTCTACAAATGTGTAAATTATAAAAGTACAAACATAGTAAAAAACTTGTGAAGTCAAGGATTTTAACAAATTAATCTACAAAAAAAAATTTCAAAACATAAAATTTCCAAAACTAATACATCTAGTAGAAATAAATATTTATAGCAAAATAAATACTAAGTAGGTGAAAAAATATTTAAACTATTGAAAGATATGATTGGACATTTTAAAGACAAAAATCTACCATTAATTAAAAATTAATAAAATATAAAAGAATTGTCATGTTAATACTTACTCAATTTTTTAATTATATTTCTACTTGAAGTAAATGAAAATAATTTTAATAATATAAGCTTGATAAAAGCATTTGCTTTAATAGGATAAGAGAAATAAGAAAATAAGATAAAGTGAGATCCTCAATATAAAAAAAATTAACTAAAAAATGATTATTATTATTATTATTATATTGCACAATTTCATCATAAAAATACACTAGTGCTGTCACTTAAGTAAAAGAAATGTAAAAATTCAAAAAATAGAATAGTTCAATATTAAAATGATAGTACATTTACTAAATGATAAAATATTTACAAATTTTGAGATTATTTTAAAAAAATATTACAAAAGCGTAAAAGACTATTGAAAAAATGTATCAATTAGTTATCCAAAAACGTAAAATAATAGAATTTTTTTACACAAAACATTTACATAATTACAATAAACGAAAATGATAATAAAAACTTAATAATAATCCTCAATATAGAAATAGAATGTTGATAATAAATCATATTTTTCATACAAATTAATCAAATATTCATGTTAAAATTTGTTTTAAAAAGACAAAAAAGTTTCAATGTAAAGAAAGCTAAATTTATTCCATCCAACTTGCAACTAGTCAATTATTTTAACATTTCAATAAAAAATGTCTTAATTAAAATAAGAACAAAACTTTTACAAAAAAACTTATTGGAATATCTATAATGAAATATTGTAAAAATTCTCTATAGAATTGGAAAAACAATTGTTCATTATAAAAAAGTATTATCATTTATCTAAAATGAAATATTGTAACCCTACAAAAATAAATAAATTATATAGCTAAAAATTTTAGACTATGAGAAACAAAAGGGGGGGGGGGGGGGGGGGGGAGGGTTAAATTGGACAAAATATTTTATAACAAAAAGTTTACAGATTTCATTTTCAAATTTCTTGCAAAATTGATTGCCAATGTTTCTTATTTTCAAGAATTATGTATGAATTCTTAATTTGTTACTAAAATTTCTTATGTAAGAATAATGCAATAAGAGAGTATAATAAGTTAAAAATTTTTTAGTAGTTCAATTTAACCTAGCCATTATTCACCCCCAAGTACTAGTTGAGAAATACTAAGAAAATTGTGCACCTTCATCATAACATACCATATGAATCAAGATGATCATGCAATTCAATATAATGATAATATCATATGATATTTTTTATGGCCAATGTAGTTAGTTCTAAAAGAATGTTAGCATACCATAAAAATTCAATGATTTTCTTATGGTAAGTAAAAGTGAGTTGATCATAGAGTCCAATAAAACATTATCATAACCACAAATTTCTTTGTTTTACAAAAGCTTTTCAAAATGAGATGATTGTATAATCTAAAATAATATTTGCATATTCTATTATTTTTAATGTTTAACGAAATTAGGCTAAGAATAGTTTCATAATATTGATTAAATCTTCGTAAGTATTTGTATCACCTAATTTCACTAGATCTTCATGTTGGCCTAGATAAAAAATTGGGTCCTCCAATTGTCTCTTTTCTCTAATAGTTAATTATATTGTACAAAACATGATCATGCAGTACTTTTAGTCATAGAAAAGTTTTATTTTCAGTACTAAAAAATCATTCATAAATCTATTGTAGTTCAATTGAGCTACAAGTTTCATTAATTTGTAAGGGCAAAATCGCTTACTTCACAGGAATAATTAATTACTTGAGCATACAAAATTATTTGCCATTCTTATTCCACACATGGTTACATCCTCATATTTAATCAATTGCCTTGTTCTTCTAGCATTAATCATCCTCCAACATAGTTCACCTATCATATCAGCAAGCAAATCAAGATGATAAACTATTATTCTACTTAATTTGTTATTATCATCAAAATTTGTTAGAGTATTGCTCATGGGAGTAATGACCTCTTGTTTTTTTATGATAACTTGCCATCTACGTTTAAGATAAAAAAGTTAAATGTCATCTAAGAAAACATTTGCTTCATATTATGAAGTGAAGATTTGTAAGTAATAAAAGCACATGGATAAGCTCTCCTTCACTCAAGGAACTCTTCTTAAAACCAAGCTTAATTTCTCCCTCTTTGTCATTATAAAAACATCTTCTAATGCTATAGAATAAATGTTAACTAAGAAACTTTGTTAAGATGTTCATTATTTGCATGTTGTTCACATAAAATTAAATGTTTGCCACATTTCATTTTATATGGTCTCCCATATTTTATGGGGAAGTTTTACAAATGTAATCCCATATCATCTAATCTTGTTTTCAACCCAAACATTTGTACGAGAAATCCACACAATGCTATGTATTATTCAGCATTTGTTGAAAATGCAATAATTCCATATTTTTCGAATAGATCATTTGTTTAAGAGGTGTCCAAAAAATGATTAAATTCCTACAATGCTTTTCTAATGCACTATGGAACCTACATATTCTTTGTTAATGTATCCCATTAGATTGTGACACTAAAATTTGGGATGCCAAAAAACTAAAACCTTTGTGTCAATCAAGTATTAAATGGTATTATTTCCTCTAGATGGAAGTCCTTGCGCTTGATTGAAAATGATAAAAAATTCTTATGCTCAAAACCATGATAGGTCACCTTATAGTCAAAGATAGAACATATCATCCCTTGGTATACCTTGAAATCTTTTTTTTTTTGTTTCTTGCATTTATTTAAACTATGGTTGGGACACATGAAAGTAGAAATTTGTTTGAGGTTTTCAAGGTCTATCACTTTCAACATCTCATTTATATACATTATTTAACATATAATGATGCTTTTATCAATCTATTTAACATTCATTCCTTGAAAATAAGTAACCTCGACCATTATGTTCTTCACAAATCTTGAACAACTAAGCTTACAAAATCATTCACAAAAGTCAAAGTTTGTTGATCAAAATAAGATATCATCCACTTAATCTTGGCTTAGAAGAAGTTGATAAGTGTAGTTCTTAATGAAAAGTCTCATCAACATTCTGATCCTGAAATAATTTTTTATTAGAATTCTACTATGTTTATCATGCTAGGATTATTGTTTTTTTCCTGATTATATTTTTCTAAAATTTTTCCTGTCTTATAAATCTAGCACATTTTTTCGATGCATAATCTCATTAAACATCACGTGAATAGATTCCATTCTAATCTCCATTACTTATCCTACTAACTGATCTAATACTTCCAACCAAAAAAACTACGTTTTCATATTTGCGCTTCTTGTTATTGTAAAGTATAGACAATATCTTATTCATAATTCGTTTGATAACAAATCTATTTAAACATTAAGATAAATTGAATGGCTCAAATTTGTAAGCAATTATTCTTTGGAGCTTCTATTTCACCAAAACCAATGTAAAAGTAGTTAAAAATGCTTTGAGAATAGCAACATCACATAAAGGATGCCCAATTAAGTATTTTGAAGGATAATTAGAAGATAAATGCTATATCATAACAAATAGAAGGGATTTTCTACATTAGCTATTGTTACATATTAATCGCAAAAATTTAATGCCCTAAACCAACATGATGTTCCATGTAATACTAAAAACAAAATATTTGTCGGTAGAGAGCTTGAGTTAAACCTAAATAAAAAAGGCATTCTCTATCACTAAAATGCATATTTTGTCTATTAAAGCCACATTTTTGGCAAAATAATAGCTTAAATATATGTTAATAATGAGGCCACTATACCTTTAATATCATTTTTTATTTGTTTACTAATTTCACTATTCCATAGTCTTCTATGTCTTAAAAATTTACCAATCTTTTTATGCATAAGGTCATCCAATACCGCTTGAGTAGAATCCTTTTAAAATAAATTTTCCTTATTAAATAGTTTATAGGCCTACTTATTTGAAGAATATAATAAAAAGATTGCCTCCAATAACTTTGTTTCTAATCTCCAATTCTTATCTTTATGATGTAGCACATCCTTCTAAAAATGTCTAATTTTTCATTTTTAGGCTTTGATCATTCCAATGTACATGTAGTTTGTTATTCATAATTCCTTGGCTAATAAATCTATTTAGACATTTACGTAATGGAATGGCTTGAATTATTAAGACATTATGTTTTCGACACTTTATATCACCAATGAAGCAGTAAAATTAGCTAGTAAAGTTTTATAGAGAGCATAATTGTATGATATTTAACAAAGAGAAAGCATAAATAAATATTTAGATGGATAATTGAAAGATATATGCTATCCATGACAAATAAAAAGACATAAAAATATTAGTCATTATCGCATATTGACTATAAGAAATAATTGTACTAAAAAATCATGATGATTTGTGGAAGATTAAAACTTAAATATTTATGTGTCGAGATTTTAAATTAATTATAATTGAAAATACAATTCTTTATTATAAAATTTAAATTCTGTCAATTAAGGCAACATTTTTACCAAAAACGTAGGTGAAATGTATGTTCACAAAAAACTAAGGCTTATGTGGAATGAATAAAGCTATTATATTACATAATGATTCCAAACTTATATCATATTTTTGGATAAGGACATGCGAGGCATTTGATATATTAGTAATGTTTAACACCTCATTTTATGCTAAAAATAAAAGCCAACGAAAGAGAATATGTGAAACACTTAAGAATATATTAAGGCTATGAAAATTAGATTTTTGAGGTGATTAGAATAAGTATTTGACTTTTAATTAATTTTTTTTACAATAATAATTTTTAGTTTAGCATAGAGATGACACCTTACACTAGCACGATTGAACTTATAATACTCTTCTTGATATAAAATGTGATTTTAGAAACCATTATGGAGAACCTCATCATCAAAACATGAATTCAAAAAGAATAGATTTGCTCTAAGGAAATTTTAATAAAAAAATATGAAAGTGGACTTTGGGGAAGAAGATCATGTATTCTTAAAGGTAAGTCCAATGAAATCCATTATAGTGTTTGAAAGTAAGGATAAGTATGGACAAGATAATTCGTATCTTTATAGAACATTGAAATAAAATGTTACATTTTTACAAGATAGTTTTGTCACTACAATTTGCAATATTACATCATGTATTTTGTTTTTCAATCATAATAACATTTTTTCAAAAACTACTTGTATATGTAAATAAGTTGAAAGCAACATGTTGTTGCATCCTAAATTATTTCATGATGAAAGTCCAAAGGTGTTCTTAACCTTGGAAATCAAGAAAATAAGAAAGAAGAGTATCTCATCATTAATGTATAATGGCCATGTTACAGAACTTGTAGCTACTTGGGAAGTGGAGAAAGAGATGCATTGGAGACATCCCAACATTTTTTGGATTCGAATGTTAAATTCATAAATGGATAGAAGCTTATAAAATATCGAAAAGACTTTATGATTCATTTATTATTTGTTGAATAAATGTAATGTATTTTTGTATAAATCACAAGGACATCAATTTGATTGAACTAGTAATATGGGTGAGAAGTCAAATATGATAGAACAAATGAAATGAAACGCTAAATAATAATTCCACTTGAATCGAAGGTGGGTTTATTAAAGGTAATGCAAAAGCTTATTAAAATAACATCAATTGAATTGTGGTATAATTGTTATGGAAAAATAATACAAGCAACAAATGATGTTGGAAAAATATGAATTTTTTACTTAAATAAATTATGCTTGGAGTAGTCTTTTATGAAATTAGTCAAAACGTTTTTAGAAGTCCTTTGTAATAGAATATACAAGAAATAAAAAAGTTTGGAAGGTTTTATCTCAAGGAATTTCTAACAAAAAAATATGTACCAGATGTGGAGAATTGTAAGAGGAATGCAACTAATAACGACGATATTCTAGTTGGGAGCGAAATGGAAAACTATTGTACATGATAGCAAGAAGGAGACAAATCAAATTATTTTAAAAGTGCATTTAAGGAAGTTGAAGGAGCAAATTTCATGAAGTGATTATAAAAGCTTTTTTTATAAAAATAAAGTTAATCTCCTCTAAAAGATGGATTTAATTTTCAAAAAATTTTAAAAATGATTGGAGTCAATATGTATGTCACATAAGACATTTAATATTCTTAATTATACTTTCACTAGAAAAATACATTCTAAGGGCAATTTTATGATGGAAAAGCTTTGAAAGAGATGACACTTACTATTGCTAATTGATATGGGAAGCAATGGCCCAAATTTTTTTTAAAAAGGAGACAATGTTTCTATCAAATTATACTTGATAATTTTATGATCCTTTCGTAGAGTATTTAATGGCTTAGTGTTTTATGTTGTTTGATCATAAAATGCTCTTTTAAGAAAGGTGGGGAGTCTCATAATGATAGATTTAACATTCAAAATAATTTAACAATAATCCAAGTACAATGAATATCAGATAAGACATTTAATGCTCTTAATTATACTTTCACTAATAAAGCACATTCTAAGGTTTTAGAATGATAAAGCCATGAGAAAGATGAGATCTAATATTGGAAGTGAATAAAAAATAACCCCATAAATGGATGAAATGGTCCAAAAATGTAGTAGAGTGGAAACAATCTTACTGTGAAATAATTGTCAATAGTTTGATGATTATTTCATTAAGTATTGGACGACCTAATATGATGCTGACTCTTAATCATGATGTTTTATTTGATGATAAAAAATTTTAAGAATTATTAATAAAATTATTTGAGTGAATTTTCAAATTTTAGATAATTGATGCTTATATTTTACGGAGAATTTAAAAACAAGGTGAAACTGAGGTGAAATCTCATGAAGATCATCTTGATTAGAGTTATAGATGCAAAAACAAATATATTTTTAATTTAATTTTAGATATCTTTAATTGTGTTTTGATTATAATATTAAATTTTGTTAAAATCATTAGATAATATATAAAAAAATAATTTTATTTAAATTAATTATTTTAAAAAATTATTAGGATTTTAAAATCTTGATCCTATCTTGATTTTGAAAATAATTATTTTATTCTTAATCATATGTTTGGAAATCTTCTATCATTAACTTATTACAAAAAGTTTATTTTCATTATAACAATTAATTAGCAAAAAAAATATATTAACATAATTAGAATAACAAAAAAAGAAAAACAAATTGCTAATACGAACCAAAAGTCCTAGGTTAGAACATAATGTAAAAATTTATCTTGATGCACTCCAAGAAAATGACTCACAAAATTGTTGAACAATTTTGGTTTGATTCATAACTAAAAAATTTGAACGTAACTCATTTTTGGGGCAAAGTAGGGGGTAAAAGGATAAAAAAATACAAATTGCATAAAGTAGGAAAACTCACACAAAGTCACAATAATCCATCAATAATTTAAGGTCGTTCCGAGATTTGTACCAGCTTCACATGAATATAATCAAAATTGATAAAATGATTTCTACCACCCAATTGCAAAATTACATGGCCAAATAATCCCATTGTCATGTACCATTTTAAAACACTTATTTTAATGCACCATTCAGTCACATAATTTCATGATCACCAAATCGATGCTTTATTTGCATGTATGAACTAAATCTAGCTATCACATCACAATTGAAATCGAATGGTCCAAATCAAAACTTAATTTCAAATATATGATGATTTCATCCTATCCATGCAATCGAGAATTTTTCATGATCCATTGGTGCAAGACCTCTCGATCGACTGGCTCCATTGCTACAACTCTTTTACGCAAGGCTTCAAGCCGTTTGGTTTTTTATAATTTATTAATTAAAATTGTTTGATGTTCCTCTTAGTTGGCTTGTTAGGAAGTGTTTGTAGTCATGAAAAAATCCCTCTAAATATGTAAATCATTCATCAAAATTGACTAATAAACATTTTACTTAACCTGAAAATAATTATGTCGCAGCATTTATGTCTTTTGCAGTCGTTGTTTATCGTTGCTTTCTAATGTTGAATCCTTCACTCATAAAACTAATAATCTCTACTTTCTTCTCAAATAAACTAAAGTTTTAATTTTCTTTATTTCCAATAGATTTAAATAAAATACATGTGTTTCATTTGGGCTTCATCAAGTATATGATTTTTTTTGTATTAACTTTATGTTTTATGTCACCAAATATTTTATTATATTACTAATTATTTTTGTTGTAATTTCAATGTAACGTATTTTAATTATTTAGTGATAAAGACTTAGCCTACTCATCTCCTGGAAAAATGATTTATATTTGTTGTGTTTCTGCTTGACTTTTGTCATGGGAAGATGTAAGTTTGATTTTAAGTTGAGTTACCTAAGAATTATTTATGTATATTTAATATTTTTGGTTATTTGTTTTCATAATTTTCATAAAACCTTTTTATTAAAAGAAGGTTAATGTGTTCTAAAAAAATTATCATTTGCTCAATATCGCTTTTAAATTTGTTCTTATGTTCATTAATAAAATTACTTCAAAGCATTTTTTAAATATTCATTAAGGATCCAAAAATTTTATTCTTAATAATTTGCCCACTTCTTATGAACTCTTGTGAACAATATTTCCATTAGTGCAAGAGAAAATTCCCATTTTAGTAAGAAAAAATGTTTAGTTGTTCCATAACAAAACTAAGGTTTTACTAGGTCAAGGTAGAGGCGCATCTTCTATTAGACCACCACACTTTTGTGACAACTATTATCTCAGTTTGAAGATTAAGATGGCATCGTTTTTAAAATTTGTTAATAAAGAAATATAAGTAGTAATAAAAACTCCTTTTGATTTTTTCAATAAAAAGCACAAGATATTTTTATACATAAAATTTTAGCAAAATAATTCAAAAAAATACAACAAATAATTAAATGATAGAGTTATTATATGTATTTTATATTTTTGATTTATAATAAATTTAGACTCTTACCAAGTTCTAAATTAGAGCCTACAATATTGAAGATGTTCAATTGATTGTTCAAAAATACAAAATGATATTATGCACTAAATTGGTTTAAGTAGCAAGTGTGTTATTTATCAAACTATTAAAAGATTAGCATTAAAAAATTATGCAACTTATTAAGTTGAGTGAACTGTAACACCTTACGCTTTAGGAAAATTCTTGCAAAATTTTTTTTTGTCATATTCAATTTCATAAATATTTCATAGAGAATTTAAGATAAACTCTACGTGGAGTACTTTAATAGTAAAAAGCAATCGTAACTATGGATTACTACCTAGAAAATAAATGTTACTAAATGGGCATTGCTTTTTGCCAATGATGTGTTGTAGTTTTTTAGGTGTTGGCATTTGGAGAACCAATGTGTTAAACGGGCGACGTGGTGATTATTTTGATAAATAAGAAAGTTTAGGGTATTGTTGAAGGAAATAATTTGTTTAGTTATCGACTCTCCTCGTGGAAGGTCTATCACTTTGATCCATGTCTCTCACAAGTGATTTGGTTGTTGGCTCAAGTGATACAAAATTTCTGACCTTCAGTTGTTTTCTCTCACAAGTGAAGTTAGATTTTCTCTAACTGAGTTGGACACACACACTTTGTTCCATACAATTTCTTGAGCATCCCTATTTAAAGAGATAAATATTCAAGAAAAAATATAAAAATTTAAAAAAATTATTTAATTAAATACTTCCAAAACTAGATGTGTAATTTGGACAAAGTAACAATGAACGATGAAATGGCAGGTGACACAACGATAGTGCGAGCGATATGACAGAGCTATCGACCTAATTTTCTGGAAGGCACGGTTCTTGTGGAACATAATTGATAGCACTAGCTAGTTGGTGCAGTTCTTCATGGGATGTCAAGCATAACAGGTCAAGACATGTGGAGTGTTGGCCAAATAATGTTCTTAGGTCAATTGGGATCTTGTAAGTGCACAAATTAGCTTTTGTAGAGGCAGAGACTGGTGATGGTATTAGTGATGGTGATGGATAGGGTGAAATGTGACAGGTGGTGAACTCAATAAAAAATCAGTTATAATTTTTAAGCAATTTTGAGCAAAAGTTTGTACTTGTAGACTTATGGAATAGATGCAAGGCCAAGGAACGTATGTTTGAAACCTAATTTTAGATGCCTCTATGTTATCCTCCACATGTGGAGAGGGCTTCGCTCAATGACATCAGGGTCATGGGTATAGTAGTGTTGTAATAGGTGTGACATAATATGTTGTAGGTGATCATAAGTGAGCAAGGAGTTCTTTATTAGAAGTTTGTCCTTCCAAGAAACTAAAATTTTCTTAAGTTTATAATCTTTGGTTAGAATTGTCTCATAATCTAAATTTTTTTTAAATTATTCTTACTCCCAAAGCTAATGCAGTGGTAAGGACAAATTCACTCAACATTGGAGAATTAGACTCAAATAAATGGTTGTCTGAATCTCATACTTTTCTAACAAATTGGGCCTATATGCATTAATTACAAGTTTTTGAATATTTTTAAAATGTCTAACTTCATGCACTAATAGTTTCTTATAAGCTACAAAGAAAACTACTCTGAAATAATTTTAATGATAACATAGTCTCTTTCATAAAATTTCCTTACCTTTTTTTAGCATCTACTAGTATCTTCTGTATTTCGTTATTTCATTTAAATTTTTTAGATATTATTGTAAGTAATAAAGAAATTTTAGTAGAGATACAAATTTTAAAGTATACGAGAAAGAGAATAAGGTCAATAAAGGATATTGGCTTATTATCATGAACCTATATAATAAGTGGTGGGTCTAGTAAGGTGGTGGCTAACTTGTAAATTATAACTAAACTAAGTCTCCTTAATCAATAGTCTTCCTAACATGGGACAGTCTATTCAAGCTTAAATTTTTTGTCCTTCCTTTTTATTTATCCGTGGGGTTAAAAGTTTCTATAGATTTTTTAAGCTTAAGTGATTGGGATCTTTCATAAAGAAGAGTATGGTGTAATGTGATGATTGTTACTTCATAAATAAAACAACACTTATTTGACTTACCCTTCAGAGTCACATTCTTGTCTAAAAATCATGATCTTCGAAAAATAAGATGACCTATTTGCATAAGTATGACATCACATAAAATCTCAACATTATACCAACCTTATTTTAATAATACATAAAAGAATTATTTAATAGGATAGAGATTTTATTTATCCATGTCATCCTTTAGTGGTTTGGATGTTCCAAGAAAGAAGCTTGTATGTGTTTAATATCCATACGAGATATTGTATTGTTATAACTACCATTATCTATGATCATAAAAAATGGTTGTTTATTAATTTTTTTATGTTAAATATAAGGGTGCATTTAACCATAATCATTTTCATGTTTTCTAATTCTTACTCAGCTTCCTCATTAGACATTATTCTTTCTTCGTATTTTGACTCTTCATATTTATTAACACCTTTTAGTTCATACTAATGGATCTCTTTGGGTAATTTGCTGCTACTTGTTCCTTTTCGTGGCACTTAAATTGGCAATTCTAAATTAGATGGTTTGGCGTAAAAAAGGGTGTTGAGAAGTGTATGGTAATGTAAGTTTGGGACGTTTATAGACTATAGTGGTTCGGGTAGATAAAGTGTCGGTATGAGTGGATTGAGAAATGATGGTGCAGAGGTTTGGAGGAATAGGCTCATTATTTCTCTTCAAATTAAAAAAATTTACTTTTTATAACATTTTGAGTTATGTGATAGGATTCCTTTGAAGTAGTAATATTTCTAAAGTTAAGCTCCATTAAATTTTCTATAAAATAAAAAAGAAGAATGTACTCTAGCTCATATATATCAAACTTATAATTATAATCTTCAAACTTTTTAATATACTCTTTGATAAATATATCAAATTAAGAAATTTTTTTTTATTTGTCTTATATGTTGACATTATACATTATTAAAATAAAGCTATTTTATATCCTAATCCAAAGTTTTCTTCATGTTTAGAGGTACCTCTTCATCATTGTTGTTATATTGTTACTCTAAGTTTCTAAGAAACCTATAGGCAATACACTTAGTGTACTCTTAATAAATTGATATTTTTTACTCGCTCATTTGGTGCTAGTTAAACTAATCATTCATACTACCCAATCAGTTAATGTAATCTTTTGGATCATAATTACCATAAAAAATTGATGCATAAAGTTTCACATTAATGATGCATTCTAATCTCAGTGTCTCTTAGATCTTTCTTCTTCACTAGAAAAAATTGTATCATTTTTTATTCCAATTCAACAAAAGGATTAATCCTTCTTTAACTATCATGATTTCTCTTATGAATATCTCAGTTAGATTTATCAAACAGGTCAAATATTTTGTGGTTTCTATCTTTTATGATTTTTTCCTTTAAATCATTAGTGTATCTTTTCTACTTTTACTATCCTCTTTCGTATAGGATTTGGTTCATGTTGTTTATCTAAGAGGATTTGTCAAACCATGTCGATGAGTTTTGCTATTGATTAGTATATGTCTAGCATATGGTCTTAGTTTAAATTTTCTATTTAGTTTTGAATTAATTGTTGACTTTGATTTGTAATTTGATAAGCAAATGATATTTTATAGTCTTAATAAGATTTACCATACAAGAGGATATCAAGGAAAATAATATGGGAATTTTTTTAATAAAAAGATTATGAAAGCAATGCAATCACATTTTTAGAGTAGTAAAATTGAGATAAGGTGTGCTCCTAAGAAAATGATAAATGATCAGGGTCTCAATTTTGCCACACTACCTCTTTGATAGAGCCAAATAGTTCTTAAGAAAGATGGCAGGCAGTTAGCATCATCTTTGTACGACTTCTTAAGTCAAAGTTTATCCAAAATAAACTAATTATTCTTTAGAGGATAAAGTTAAGAAAAAGGAAAAGAAAATATTTTTTAATTGAAAATAATATTATTTAATAATAAAATCATATTCTCTAATAACAAGGTTAAAAAAGTAAATAAAAGTAGAAACAAAATTAGTAAAAAATCATAGGCATTGATATCATAGTTGAAAACACTAAGCAAAAGAATTTTTTTAGAAGAAAATCATATCTTGTGATACCAAAGTTGATGCAGAATAGATTTTGACTTCTATGAGAGTCAAAATCAGAGCTTATAAAACTTGGGATACTTATTAAAATATTAACAAATATGAAAAGTTAGTAGATACTAATTAAGGTTTAGTGATATGTATGTTATTTTAGAACTCTTTAATGATTGTATTCTAAGTTTTTGTCATAGATTATCTAGTTGAGTAGACGAGAAAACTTAAGCTTTAAGCATTACATCTTTTAAAAAAAGTTTTGTTGCATCCAACTTAAAAAAAATGAAATATAAATTTAAGAGCACTAATCTAGAAAAAAGGTGACATGATGGTTATTTGGATTAGTACAAAAGCTTGGGGTGTCAGAAAAAGCAAAAATTTATTAAGTTATCAGCTCTCTTGGTGGAATGTTTCTCACAGTCAATCCTTGTGTCTAACCAAGGATATGGTTGTTGTTCTCCCAATGGATTATCTCTCACCTTCAATAGTTATCTCTTACAACGAATGTTAGAATCTCTCCAACTAGCATTGAGCACACACATTTTAGTCATAAAGTTAGAATCTCAAATAAAATAAGTTTATTTATAATTTTTTATCTCTTATAGTATGGTGAGTATCTTTATTTTTAGAGATCTCAAAAGTTCATTAATAATGTTTTTAAAAAAATAAATTTTTTTTTGAAAACTAAACTAAAAAGTTGATTGGACTATACAGTTCCAACACTGACCATGCATTTCGAGTGGTAGTAATGACGAGTGGTGAAATACCAAGAAGCAAAATGACAGGTTAAGTAGCACAACAGAGGTATTGATATGAGCATTAAGAAGGAATTAGTTGAGCAAAACAGAATGGTTTATATGACTAGTGGGTTGACATGGGTAATTGAAGTGTAATGGGTCCACCTGGCACAAGTGTGGGTCAAAACAGTGTTTCAGGTCAATTAGTCACAAGGGTGTTGATGTCGGCTTGGGCGGTAGTAGTGGCTATAGACCACGATTGTGAAGGCAGCAGATTGTGGCGGACAGTGCCAGTGAGCTAAATCAATAAGATAATTTAATTTTAAGCAATTTCTAACAAAATCTTGTGTTGATGGACTTATGGAACTAGTGACACCAATGAATGTGTTTTTGTGAGCTAATATTTGTTGCTCATACATCAAATGTGCTTTAAATACTTTTGGATTTTGTAGAATCTTGAATAGAGCAATAGTTTATGAAATTTGCATGAGTAAGAGATAACATATGAATAGTCATTTGAGGAGAAGAGCAAAAGGAAAAAGACAAAAAAAAAAGATGTTATAAATTGTTTTGAATGAGTCAAAGATGGCAAGTATATGTGAAGGATGAAAATAGTGAACTTTTTTTTGCATGACAACTAAAAAAGATGAAGAAAAAAAAGTACATCTGAAGTGAGCAGGATATAATTTACTCAAAAAATTTGGACAATCTTTTTATGGACACGTAAAACAAAGAAAGCACGTCTTAAGGTTGTATAATATTTTTATGGACACCTAAAGCATAACACAAAGTACAAAAAATAAAATTTGATGTGTTTTAAATATTAAAATTTTTCTTTAAAAAATGTTACAAAGTATTATCCTAATAATTACTATGAATGCTGCAGTGAAAATGAAAAAGGTTAATAGCAATAAGCATAAAAAATTAAAGATTATAGTGAAGGATCAAAATGAAGATTCGTTTAAAGCAAAAATTTATTTAGTTATTGGCACTCTTGGTGGAAAGTTTTACACAGTCAATCCTTGAGTGTAATACGGGATATGGTTGTTAGTACTCCAAACGGAATATCTCTCACCTTCAATCCTTATCGCTCGCAACGGAAGTTGGAATATCTCCAACTAGAGTTCAACGTACACATTTTAGTCATAAAGATGGAAACACAAATAAGATAAGTTTACCCTATACTTTTTTATCACTTATAGTATGGTGAGTATCTTTATTTATAGGGATGTCAAAAATTCATTAATAATGTTTTTTTAAAAAATAAAAAAATCGAAAAACAAAACTAAAAAAGTTGATTGGATTATATAGCTCCAACACTAACCATGCATTACGAGTGGTAGTAATGACGAGTGGTGAAAAACCCGGAAGCAAAACAATGGGTTAAGCAGCACTACAGAGCTATTGATGTGAGCTTTGAGTGGGAATTAGTCGAGCAAAACAAAAATGGTTTATAGGACTAGTGGGTTGACATTGGTAATTGAAGTTTAATGGGTCGACATGGCTCAAGTGTGGGTAAAAATAGTGTTTTAGGTCAATTAGTCACAATGGTGTTCGTGTCGGCTTGGGCGACAGTAATGGCTACTTACCAAAATAGTGAAGGCAGCAGGCTATAGTGGATAGTGCCAGTGAGCTAAATTAGTAAAATAAGTTAATTTTAAAAAAGTTCTAACAAAATCTGGTACTGATGGACATATGGAACTAGTGACACCAATGAATGTGATATTGTGTACTAATGTTAGATGTTCAAACATGAAATGTTCTTTAAATACTTTTGGATTTAATAGAATTTCGAGTTTAGCAATAGTTCATGAAATTTGCATGAGTAAGAGATAACATATGAATGGTTATTTAAAAAGAAGAGCAAAAAGAAAAAGTCAAAAAAAGAAGATGTTATAAATAGTTTTGAATGAGTCAAAGATGGCTAGTATATGTAAAGGATGAAAAAGTGAACCTGTTTTTTTGCATGACAACCAAAAAAGTAGAAAAAAAAAGTACATCATAAGTGAGCAGGAGATAATTTACTCAAAAAATTTGGACAATCTTTTTATGGACACCTAAAACAAAGAAAGTAGATCTTAAGGTTTGATAATATTTTTATGGACACCAAAAACATAACACAAAGTATTAAAATAAAATTTTATATGTTTTAAATATTAAAATTTTTATTTTTGAAATGTTACAAAGTACTATCCTAATAAACACTATGAATGGGGTAGTGAAAATGAAAAAGGTTAATAGCAATAAAACATAAAAAATGTAAAGATTATAGTAATGTAAAAGACCAAAATGAAGATTCATTTAAATATCAGGACTATACACATCACAAAGTATAAAGATGATTTTTGCAAATTAAAGCAAGGTAAATGTATGATTATAAAAATATGTAAATATAAACAGAAAAATTCTAGTGAGAAGTTTTTAAATAATCCATAGTAAATGTATTCCTTTTGTAATTATAAATATTTCAAATATTAAAAATTAAATTATGTTATTATCATAATTAAACTTATTTAGTAAATTTTCGAAAATTATCATAAAATCCAAAACAAGAAAAACACCAACATACTTAAGAAAGTATAAATATTTGAAAAGGAAAACAAAATATTACCAAAAAAAATAAAAATAATTAAATGTTCAACTTGTCCAACATATTAGTCAATATCAAATTTTCTTTGAAAATAAAGTAGTCTATTGTCAAATTTTATTGCTTAACCAAATAGTTTTTAATTAAAAAATTATATCAATTATGCATATTGATTTAAATCTTTTAAGAATTTTTAATATTTAATTTATTTAATTTTTCAAAAGTTTTTTATTTTTTTTGAAAATTTTAATGCAATAACATCTTTGAACTAAATTTTTAAGGAATCAAAGCTTTAAGATAACTTGCATTAAAATGATAACTAATGGATTCCTTATATTTGAAACTTTAAATTTTATTTTCTTTATAGCAAAAATAATGTCTGACCTTTATTACCATCATAATAACTCACTATTACTTTTTCCAAATAATTTAAATTTAAATGCATTATTTAAACTAATATTGTTATAAATTAATAATCATTCTATGCATTTAACAAATCTAACTGTTTCATTTGAGTTTTGTTATGTTCATATATGATACATAAAATGGTTCCTAAAAATAAAGTCTGCCATCATAATTATTTCATAAGTAAACCCTTAACGTCCATACATAAAAGACAATCTTTTTTAGATTATATTACATAACAAGTCATTGCCATACTTAATAAAACTTACAAATGAAAAAAACAAAGAAATGATCATTATCAATCTTGTAATAGAAGTTTTCTTATATTAGTTAACATTACCAAAACATTTCACACTTTATGTGTCTATACTCTTATGATATTTCATTGAGTTCACTTTTATGTTGAAGATGTGACTAATTGCTTTCTCAAAACAAATTCATATAAATAGGTGAATAAACATTATGCTTAGTGTTATTCTTGAAATCATGGATAGGAACATTTTTTGGAGTAACACAAATTCGCCTTATTTTTCATTAAATGATATAGTTAGATTAAACTTAAGACAGATAAACAAAAGTGGGCACGTTTCAGAGAGGTAATCTTTAAAAAATTTGTTATTATGTTAAAAATTACAATTAGAAAGTTATTCAAATGTTAATTAGATTCACTTAAAGTTAACTTAGGTAGATAAATTTTAAAATGTTCTTCAGATCTGTAATTGTATTAAAGGAATTCAAAACTTCACATTTGATCTTATCATTGATGAAATGTAAAAGATGAAGTATTGAATAATAAGATGGATTTTTTTAGTGATGGAACTTTCATGACAAAATTGCCACGCACTTAGCATAACTAAGATCTTTTAAAACATAATATAAATGTGGGTATATAAATCCATCACAGAAAGTATTATGTATGTAATTTCCATACTTAATAGCAATATGATATGTTTGTGTCTTTTTAACTTGAATGGCTTTACAAAACTTCATTGAAGTGGGTCTAAAAAGTGTAATGAAATTAATATTTGCAAATTTAAATAAGATAATCCAAGGAAAACAATAAGAATCTCATTAATAAAAAGTATAGCTTCTTAAAAAAATTAATGTTAAACATAGCAAGAGATTGCACATAATAATGAGTTAGATTTTTATAATATACTAAGTAATTTAATACATACATGTGTAGCTTGAATCATTATATAGTTTGAGTACAATAAAAACCCATGTAACTAAGGTATAATTTGATTTTCTTATGTTTAGAATACTGAATGTAGTATTTTACAACTTTTAAGACTACCATGTTTTCATAAGACAACTCTAAAATGGATAAATATTTTGTAATTTAATTTTTCATAAAATAGAATGTAATCTTCTAAAAAATATACCTAATGTAAAAATAGTAGGTCACAAGTGGCATAAGAACGACATCAAAATATAGTAAAATTTCAATGACAATTATTTTAAATATTTTCTTTCGGAATAAGTTATGATTGTCAGAAAAAAGGATTGAACTTATTTAGAAGTAGTCAAGATGTAAATACTTTGCTATGTCAATTATTAGTTTCGTGGAAAAGGAGACAAGTCACATGAAAGTTTTATTCTTATGGAGCTAATTGGCCAATATGAAGCATAATAATGTTGACATATACATAATTGGAGTTGCTGAAACACTATTGCTCAAGAATAATTTAAAATAAATCAAATAGCAAGTTTACTGCCAACATGCTTTCATTTAGAATACAACAACGTGATGCCATAATGTGGGTTGTAAGAAAATGTTAAAAAAGAGGGAAGAAACGTGAAATGTAGCAATGCAACAAGTAATGATTTTGGAATATTATGGTTACTTCAATGACCCTCTTTAAGCTGTTTTCAATTTCAAGTTAAATAGAAGTAGTTAAGATGCAATACTTTTCTATTTTAATTATTAGTTTGGAAGTAAATGAGAAAAGTTACTTTAAACATTTACTCTTGTGGCACCTGTTTGGCCAATACAAAGCATAATAATGTTGAAATATATACAATAGTGAGGCCATGTGCGGAATTGCTGAAACATTATTGCTCAAGAATAATTTAAAAAAATACAACAAATGTGGAAACATTATGCTTGCATTCAAAATAATATAACTCAAAGCCATAATGTAGGTTGTGGTAAAATGTTAAAAAAGAGGGAAGAAAAGTCAAATATTGCAATGCAACAAGTAGTGATTTTGAATTATAATGATTATTTCAATAACTGAAAAAACGCTTTGATAAAAAAAGCAAATGGCCGTTCGATAAGATTTTTAATGACACTTTTATCCACTAGCTATGTAATATGAATTTAGTTATTTTGTGTGAAATTAAATTATAATCTATTTTTATGCACTAGCTATTTATTAGTTTATTTAGTCTTTCTTTTGAATTTAGGTTAAAAATTACATTCTATTTAAAATCCTACGTTTGAAAAAAATAGAAGGATCTTTTGTTTAATATTGGTATTATATTTCTAGAAATAATGCCCTTTTTATCTAAAAGAGTGCATCATCTTAGTTTGTTATTTAGGTATTTTAGATGATTATCTAATATCTAAATTATGATTTGAATTTATCTCCACTATTGCTGTCAAACTTTTCATTGTTATACTTTCTTTGTAAATCTTATTATAGGAGTTCCTCTTACCCATATTACATTAATAAGGTTTGGACATGTGCTTAATCCCTTAAGTCTTAAACCTCAAAAATCATTAGGCATTATATTGATTTTAGCTAACCCACCTCACAAAATTGTTCAAGTTATGAAATTAAGAGCAATGATAATCCCCACTAGGGCCATGGTATCATTAAGAGTGGATAAGTAGTTGGCTTTAAATTCTACTTTACTGATAATAACCCTTCTAGCATGAAACAAGGATTTAGTAAGCTAAGCCACATCTTTTTTCATCATATTTTATATAATATGTCACTATATTTCAAGTTTGGGATTTCCATTTAAAAGTGATGACCCCTAATACAGCATAAATTGGCTATCTCATTTTTAAAGAGCTATAAATCATTTTCAATCATTTCTTTGACATTCCATTATTAGGCTTTAAATAATATTTGGAATATTTCACTTTTTTTTACTCATTTAATAAATTTATTATTTATTGCCTGATAAGTTATTCAATTTTTCGTCTAACTATTTAGAAGGACATGTATAATAGAAGTTTTTAATGTCGTCAACAAAATTGGTGAGTGGGATTTTCATAATTTATCCATAATGACTAATTGATCAGTTTGGTAAGTACATTCAGTAATTACAAAAATGTTTATAAATGAGTGAATTCCTAAATAAAATTGATTGATGAATTTTTTATTATTTAAAGAAAAATTTTCAAGTGACAACATTTAAGGCGCTAGCACCCTGTGCCTGTAATTGTAGTCACCCCCATATGCTTTGTCCTTCACTTATCAAACTCGTAATGTTTACTTTCTTCTCCAATTAGTGAAGTTCTTAATTTTTTTAATTAATTCATTCTAAATACTTATACCTCGTTAAACATTTTAAGTATAAAGTTTTTGTTTGTATTAATCTTAATTTTGCATAACTGAATTATTTTATTTTTATTCCAAGTTTGTTAAGATGTGAGATCATTGTAGTCAATTTCTATTATTTTGTTATTGTAAGGTTTCAACCTACCTATCATTTGGCAAAAGCGTTAGATTAGTTATATTGGTTTTTGTTATATATTCATAAGGGATGATAAAGTCTTCACTTTAAGTTGAATCACCTAAAAAGCATTGGCCTATCATTTTTTTATTTAACAAATTTTTTTAATATTTTTTAAAAATTTATTACAAAAAGAAAATCAACATATATTAAAATAGAGTTAAATTTTTTAAAATTAAATTTAATATTTGCTAAAACTCACTTTTAAATACATACTTATGTTTATTAAAAAGTATATTAAAGAATTCATTTAAATATTCTCTGAGAAAGATATTTTTATTCCAAACAATTTACCCCTTTCTTATTAAATAACACTTCATAATGACATATGATGAAGTTTAGAGATGTAAGAAGGGTATGAATTTTTATGAATAAAAATTTAGGTTTCCAACAAAAATACTTAAAAAAATTTATAAAAGTATTTTATAAAAATATTACATTTAATTTACAAATATTACATTTTCTTTTAATAATAATAATTTATAAAAACATGAAATAAAAACTCAAAATGAAGTGGCAATAGAGGAAAAAAATTTGACATAAAAGAACAAATTATGGTAGCATTACAACAAAATAAAATGGCAATAGGGAAAAACATCTTGTGACAAAAAATCAAAATCATGACAGTTAAAATACTATGGGCTAATGAAATGATTAAAGAGGCACAACTACCTTAATTAAATAAACTAGGAAAAAAGAAAATTAATGACTTAATTGACTTGTGAAGAAAGCTGTAATTAAGAGTTTGATGACTAAATGAGTAGCTATAGTAGTGGCAATTATCATTGGCTGTAACGGCTTAAAAATTTTCTTCATATTACATAAACATTCAACAATCTATTTTGTTCAAAGCTTCTCTCATTTCTAGACTTTTCAAATAGCTAAGAGCATTTATTGAATAAGGAAAAAGTAATTATTGTATCATCAAGTTTTTTATTTTTTTTAATTGAAAAATTGTTATTTAAATAATATATTACAAAAGCTTAAAAAAATCTTAAGGAGATTTTGCATATGGGTCGCTTGATTAGAACAAACTGAGACTATTTGTTTAGGAAAATTCCATGTTGAATGATTGAGATTTTTTTAGGATGTTTAGAAAAAGAATTTGTTCAGAACCGTTAAATCTATCTTGATATGATGAAAAGATTTAGAAGGCTTTATAAAATAGATGGAAGAAATTGCCTGTTAGTCAAGGTGAATAAAATGTTTTGGAAGCATGTTGTGTAAAAACAAGGCTTTATTTTAGTCCCGCGTTATGAAAGTTAATAAAGATGTTTTGTATATTAGGCTTACATGTTACTCAAAGTCAGCTTATTCGGGGCCGATTGCCCTCTTGTTTGCTCGAAAGGTCATTACTCGTGCTATTACTGATGATTTAGAAATTGCATATGTTGACACTAGAGTACTAAGCCATTCTAAGACCCGAAGAACTATGTTTACAATTGTACTTGGTATCACAACTGATCGAGGAGTTTTGGGACTTGCATTCCATACCTCTTAACGATAGTGCTCATGTTTTAGCTACTGTAAAAACTTTTGGTTCTTTTATTAATAATAAGTATTATTTTAATTAGCATTATATTTTTAAATGATTAATATAATAATATTCGACATCTTACAAAAGTTATTGAATAAATACTAGGATATAATACAAAAATAAAATTAATTCAAGATAATAAAGAAAAAACAATTAACATTTTTAAGACCAAATATTTTTTCAAATATTAATTTTAATGAAATTTACTTTTTTTGTGTTCTAATAAATACTTCAGTCAAGCTTAATATTTTAATCAAAACAAAATTAAAGTAACTAAAATTTAATTCAAAGTGTATCTTTTGGTAGTTTGTTACTCCAACTAAAATGGTTTTTATAGGATTTTGCTTATGCCAAACTTATTCAAATTTTTGCATTATTACAAAAAATATTTATCTAAAATTTAAAAATTAAATTAAAAAAGTTATTAAAAGTACTTAGAGTTTTTTATCAACAAAAAAAATACTATGGCAAGAAGTGAATAACAAAATAATCTTTTTATTTTGATGATAATAAAATATTTAATAAAATTGATAAAAAGATAAATTATTTATCAAAGGAATATAAATATAATTAAAGATAAACTCCCTTAACTTGTATATATGTTATTACTTGATTAATTGTCTCATTTAATTTATGAATGTTCCTTTAAAATTATTTCAATTTATATTCTTTTTTATTTTTTGTTTTCACTTAAAGTTACTTAATCTAAATTTTGTAAAATTATTAATAATCCTTAATTTTTTTCATTAAAAAATTGTTGAAGTAGTTTATTTTTTTAAGAGAACCACTTCTCTCAAATAACATTTTATTGAGTAGTCTGGCTCACATAATTCTTTTCAAATTGATTTAGTTTATTTTTTGTAGTTATTATCAAAACAAATTATTTAAGGTATATTGCATTATGATTGATTCAAAATTTGTAAAAAAGTCTAATTTTAATGATTATTGGGTTACTTTTGTGTTTGATGAATCAAGCTCTAAATGTTTAACATTTTATTGTAACATGCTGGTTTACTACGAAACAAGTTTACATGTAAAAAATAAGTCATGAATTTTTGAAAATGGTGAATTAGTTGTCATCAAAGTACCTCGAACTATCAGCAAGGCTCAACAATCGAAGACAAGTGCATTAGTTTTGATAAGATTTTTTACTATAAAATAGAATATTCACTTATTGATTTTAAGACCCTCTTTTTTCATATTAATTTCAAATCATATTTAGGAATCCAAATTATTCAATCATCTTCTTGAGTTAGCAAATTAATAGGATTCAATTTTTTAATCTCTCAAAGTTTTTACTAGTTTAAATCTTACTTAAACTATTCATTGATTTAAGAAACATGATTCTTATTTTTAATCATTTTTTCTTTTGTTGAATCATACTTTTTTATTTTTGTCAAATTCTTTTTTAGGTTGATTGTTAACTTTAATTAGATTAAAAAAATAATTATATTAAATTTTTTAAAATTAAAAAGTAAAAAAATTTAAGCTACCTCTCAATTGTGCCAGAATGCAGAGTTCTTTTTTTGAGCTTAGGCCCAAATAGTCATTTGTAGTTGTTATTTCCTTGGTTAAATCATACTCTTATATTTTTCCTAAATTTTATATTAGGTTGGTGGTTAAAACATTACTAAATTAAAGAATAATTCTATTAAAATTTTTATAATTTAATCATAAAAAAAGCTAAGCTCCATCTTAGTTATGCCAAAATGCAAAGCTATTAGCTTGAGGTTATGCTAATCTGAGCATTTACAACTGTTGGGACAAGTAACTCAAGCAAAATAAGGTTAAGGAAATCTTCCATATTCCTAAATCCAGTTTGGCTATTTGAGACCCAAAATTGACATGTAATTCTATAACTATACAAGTTAATCGGGTCATTAAATCGCGAACAAAGAAGAGGGAGCTGGCCTTTTTTCGACTCAATTAATAGCGTCATTCAAATGCTTATAAAGAGCACAACCCTTTCATAATATGCATTCTAGGACTATTCTTTTCTACTTGTGTACTTCCAAGATTGAGAGTGCTCATTGTTATTTGATCGCTCATGTTTGCAAAGGCACTGAGGAGATTGCCTCTCCTTTAAGTAGTGATTTTAATGGATCTAATGCTCAATTTGATGAGTTGATTAGCGGGTTACTACATCATTAGCTATAAATGATTCATCTTTGATTGACATCCAATGGTCCTGAACTCATCTAACTTCATTAGATGAATTTTCTTGTGAAAAATCTATTCATCATGTGGTTTTAAATAATCCATTTTTAACACTATGGTTGAGATCATTCGCAATTTTACAGTTGGCCAATCAAATGATCCAGATCTAATCCAGCTTGATTGAATTGCCTAGATCAAATCCAACTTCATCCAATAGCTCAAAAGTCTTCCTTTACAACATTTGATTAGATGGTTGTATTCTCCTTTGAGCTAATCCAATGACTCCAGTCAATCATGCTTAATGGCTAAAAAACTTGTCATTAAATATGTCATTGAAGTAGTCATTTTAAAATTTTGAGCCATTTTGAAAAATCATTTTGGGATGTTTGGCAATAGCTTTTTAAAAAGCTTTTACTTGATTTTTTAATAATTATGACCAAACTTTTTCTATAAATACCTAATTATTATTTATAAAATGACTATTGAATGTGAACAAGATTTCAACATCTCAAAGATGGTTTGAATCATATTCTACTAAGATATATCTCTTATAATAGCACCTATGGACTACAACATGAAATTTTAAATTCTTTGAGGTAAGCCTAATTCTTCCAAGATTTTATTTTCTCGATTCTTCTTATAATTTTGAGTTGTTTTTGCTTTTCATATTCATAAAAAAGCATAAAAAAATTTGTACGATTTTATCAAAAATTTGTTTATTGTTTTATGTGTATTTTCTTTTGGGTTTGTTGATCGAGCATTTATGAGAGCCTAAGTTCGAATTGAACTCAAAAAAGGCTGACCTGGGGTTCATCTCATAAAAGCCTGGGTTTTTGTTTAACCCCAAAAGCTTTTAAGTTACACGTAATCAGTAAAAAAAAATCTCAAATAGATTAGAGATGAATCGTAAGAAAAAATCTCAAGTTATAACCCTTTTACTAATAAACTTTTTCTCAAGCTTGGTTAGGGGTGGATGTAGGTTCTAATTTGAGCTGAGCCTACTAAAAATTTTTGTGTACCTTGTCAACTTTTATATTTATTTTTCCTAATCATAGAAATCATAATTTAATATATTTATAAATTTATGTTTTTAACAAACATTAAATTTTTTATATAACATATTTGAAAAATAAGTGCATTTCTTATTAGAAAATATTATTTTAAAATCCCCTTTTACGGGATTTGCAGATTAGTTTTTTCTTTAATGAAAAAAATCAATTATAAAATTGAAAAAAATTTGATATTTAAATTACTCATTATGATGACCCTAAATACGTTTCAAAATTTTAAGATTTTTCATTGCAATGTTTTTTCTCTATTTATTTAGTTAGAATATTTTAAATTTCATTTCTTAAAGCTTATTTATTCTTTAATTAAGTTCATATTAATTTTTTTAGTTAACATTTATTACTCAAAGTTTATATGCACAATACTTGATTTTAATTATTAGATTTAAGAATCCAAGCTATTTTTGGTTTAACATATTTGTGTTTAACTATGCTATTATTCATTTCACTCTTACAGAAAAAGTTACAAATTTAAATAAAATTTTTGCTTTAACCTTACCTGCATGTGATGTATGACCAAGTTGCATTCACTAGTGCCATTTAATATGATTATTGCATGTAAACTATCAACATGTGTATGTATACAAGATATTTTAACATCTGTAACAAAATTTTTTCTACTAATTAGATTTTGTTTTTAAAATTAATTAAGCAGAGTATTAACATTTAAAATCACTTAATTCCTTAACAAATACAGCATGTTAGTTAACATTTTGTTTTAACTCATGGGCCATTCCACATTCTACAAATAAATGTCGACCTTTTCTCTAATTTTTTTAATAATGAATTAGATGTTCATTGTATTCTCCTTTTAAATTATTTTATTTTCTATTAAACATTTCATATCTTTTGCAAACATAAAATAATTGTTTAGCTTATATTTTTATAGTAATTCTTCTCCTAACTTAAAGATAAACACTCCACTTTTTCTTCTCTAACCATAATGCAAAAGTGTCCTTCATTGTCTTCTTCCTTCCAATTTGTGATAATCACTTTTGACTCATTCAAAGCTATTTCTAATGTTTTCTTTTTTGTGTACTTTTTCATCCCATTCTTCTTAAATGATCCATCATAAATCATCACTAAGTCAAGCCAAATTTTATTAGCTATTTTAAAACTCATAATTCTATTAAATTTAGTAGTATTCAAAGTATAATTTTATTAAATTTAGTAATAAAAGATATCTTGTGAGATTTGATTAGTGAAAAAACTTAAAGGAATTTCTATCACTTCTCACATTTCTCTATTAATGTTTCTTAAATAACTAGTTATCTTAGTCTACAATAGAGATAAACATTACTACAAAAGAGCGATTGCTTATAAGAAGGACTACCTTTGCCTAAATGTGTTGAAAAATAAATTTGTGCCTGAGATCACTTATAGAACTTCTTGTCATACGAAGGGAATCTTGCACAGATACTAATTGAAGTTTGGTTTCACAAGACAATAGTGAATAGGTAAGAATTAAAATTTCTTTCCTTTACAAAAATACTAAAAGAAATAACATAAAAGTACTTTTAAAATTCTTAAGAAAAAATTAAAAATAAATTTTTGTAAATTTGAAATTTAATTTAAAAGATTTTAATTTATTTTAGTAATAAGTTTTAAAAATTATGAAATAAAAAATCAATGAGAATTAAAATATACACAAACAATTTTTAGATCTTCGATTTAAAACAAGCTTATGTCATCCACAACAAAATTTCGACAATAATAAACAATCAATATAAACCTTTTGTCAAAGGATGGGTAGACTAAACTATTACAACAATTGAACAATGGAAATTGTATACTACAGCCTTACAATAATATAAAATAGTAATAGAGAAAAAAGAATTGGTGCCATAAAATTAAAAATGATTAAAGAGTAATAAGTATCATAATTAAATCACCTAAAAATAACAAAAATTAATAACTTTGCTAATTAGGAAGAACATACTTTTAAAAGTTTGATGACTAACGGAAGCAATGTGTTGAAGTGATAATGATCACATGCTATAAATGACTTGAAATTTTATTTATATTGAGTAAAAATTCATTAATCGATCTCATTCAAAAAATCTCTTGTTCATAGAAATTTCCTAACAAATAAAAACACTTAGTAAATAAGAAAAATAATCTTATTGTTCCTATTATTTTCATATTTTTTAATAAAAAATATCATTTAAATAAAATTTTCTAGTAGCCTAGAATAATAACTAAAAGTGCTATTGGTCATGTGCTACTTGATCAAAATGATACAGGACTATTTGATCATGAGAACTACATGATTGAGTGGATAAGATTTAGTTTAGGCTATTTAGAAATTGGATTTGATTATGACCATTAGACATGAATCATGATCAAATGACTAGATTTTGATTTGATGTGTAGAATAATATTGACCATGTGGATGGTAAATAACATGATCTAATGAAGGATATTATCTATCCTCATTAAAAGCAGAGGAGTTGAGAATCATTTGATCCCAAAATAATGCAACCTAACAATTTTGGCTACTACCAGAATTTAGAAACATGATTCACAAAAGAAATTTTTTATTTGTGCCACATTCAGGGTTGGTTGGCCTTTATTTCTCTAAGGACTAGTGATCCTCTACATACTGTAAATGAGGAGTAATAACTTGATCCAAAAACCTTATCAACTTTTTTCAGTCCTACTTAGTACCATAACTAGTTGAGAGGATTGTGCACATGCATTCCTAACCTTTTCATGACATCCAACATGTTTTAGGCATTGTCAAGGCTATTGGCTCTGATTAATATAAATTAGTATTGTTTTTACTAATTAATTATTGTAATTATAATATACAATTTGTAAAATTTATTGAAATACTCTTAAGATAAGATTAAAAATAGATTTTAAAGATTGTTATGGTGGATAGATTAAGTCATGAAGGATTGTAATGTAAGTGGCTACTTGATCATTTATTTCAAGAAAAGAAAAAGTATGGCATTTTTCTTATTTTTCTTAGAATTAAAATTTGTAATGAAAATAATTTTTTATATTCTTGCATCAAATAATTATTTTAGGCATATTTTGTTAGGGATCATCTACTATTTTGCTAATAATAATAGCCAAAAGTGATAGATATTATCAAAAGGATAAGTAACAAAAACTCTTTTCTTACAAAAATTACTCCATTTAATAAATGTAGATAATTAGAAGCATGTAATGCCTTTTTATAGTACAATATTATGCATTTTGAATAGAATTTCTTATTAAAAAAGAATAGCATTGATATTTTTTTAAGAAGCTTTTACTTTCTTATTTTAAAAGAAATTTATATGTTTTAGCCATTATCTAAATAACAAAGTTTAAGATTATTGATTATGATTGTGGTATTAAGGCAAAAGAGAAAAACTATTCTACATAATTTCCTAAAAATTAAATGTTGATATAATAGTTTGGTTTGTCACATTAAGGACATGATAATTTTCCATGCTTGTAATCAATTTAGATAATCTATAATAAATCACGCTAGATTTTTAATATATGAAAATAATGTTTTGTTGTAGTCATTTATCTTTTTTTAATTTTCTTACTTAAAATAAATTAGTTTTTATACTTATGTCTAACAATTAGTTTTAAATAATATAACATTTCAATTTTAATATTTTCAAAGTTTATTATTTAATTATTCTTTATGTTTTAACTATTTTAAACTTTTTGCCTTTGATAATATTTTTTCTTTCATTTTGACAAATTATACTAAATTATTTAATATTATTGTAAATTTGTTGGATTTGACTATGTTCCTTTCTATTTTCTTAAAACTTTTAATTACATTATTTGATAGAATTTGATTTTTTTCTTAACTTATTGTAGAATATTTATAATGGTTATTCTCATAGTAATGTATCTTACCATTTTTTTTTACTTTAAAATTTTATTTTTGTTTAAATATAGTAATTTCTATTCATTTTATGGCACTTCAATTTATTTTTGGTAATTTACTCACAGAAGTTTATCTTTTAAAATGTCCAAGAAAATTTAAATATTTTGGTTTTTTTTTAATTTTTCATAATTTTCTTATGTCTTTGATATAGCACTTATTTTTTGTTTATCAAACTATTTTCTATCAAATTTTTTCATTATTTTGATTACTTGAAATATTTAGCAAAAAAATATTTTTTCATGTCTGCACTTATAGAATTTTATTAATATTAGTTCATTCATTAAGCTTTGATTACACCAAAAAATATTTTTCACAACGAAATACACACCTTTAATATTAAATGATTTTAATTATTTTAAATAGACTTTAAGACTTATATTTATGCATTAAATATTTGCTAAATTTAAATTACAAAAAAGTTATATTTTATAAAACCCAAAAACGTATAGGAGCATTTTCAATGATTGATTTCGTTAATGCAAAAAAAGATATATTATTGTAAAAGAAAATTGTATCACTAAGAGATATAAAAATAAATTATATACAACATTAAATATGCTAAAAATTTTGCACAAAAATTGTTGTAAAAATAATTCTAATATTGAAAAATAAATGAACATTTTTCTATAAAGAAATGAAGTGAAAACTAAGATCGTCATAAGTAAAATATGGTACAAAAAAGTGCTTAACAACATTGCTTAATTGTCAACCATCTCTATTGCATCTTTTGGTAGTAAGCTAAACTACATTGCTTAATTGTCAACTATATTTTAGATTTATAGTAATTAGCAATGACTAATGGTAACAAAATATATTTCAATTTTTGTTTGTATTTTAAAGTTAACAAGCAACCTTTATATACAATTTGAAGCTCTTATATGGTTTTTCTTTTTATATTTGTAATGATATATATATATATATTAATTATGATGAATTGTCAGTTATCTTAACATAAAATTATCCTCAAACTTTAAATAATTTATATAAATATATTTGAATTTTAAAAAATTATGTATTTATTTTATTTATTAATATTTATTATTTTTTATAAATAAATCATTTTTAGTCTGATTATTTTTAAAAATATACTTTCTTGCAAAATCAAACATCAATATATTTGAATATTTTTTAAACATTTTATTTTTTTATATTATTTATTTATATTTTAATTTTATAATATTTTATTTTTTCATAAATCCATATTTTATTAACTTTGATGATTTTGTCGACATATTTTTTCAAAAATATTTTTTCATGTGATATTTTCTTTTACATTTTATATTTAAAATTATTTAATTATTAAAATAATTATTTTTAAAAATATCTAAAAATTAAAAATCTTTAAATACTTTATTTACTTTTCATATCCAAATATTTTCAAAGACTTATGAAACATAAATGGCATCCATATAACATAAATCAAAAGATATGAAAGGGCATCCATATAACTATTATATTGAAATAGTAAGAATCTTTAAACCATTCTTTTTAAAATTTTAATCAAAAAATAAGATTTATTATTAAAAGTTAGTATCTTTGTTGCTAAATAAACATAGATAAATTTATAAAAACAAAAACTTATCTTCTTGAAATCATTTTTAAATGTTCTAAGTGATTTTCAAAATGAATCATGAAGTAATCTTTTCCCATGTATAATTTATTAATGCAAAGCATCACAATAATTAATTGAAAGAATAATGTGTAATACAAATAAAAACATATATTATTTTTAGGATAGCAACAGCTTAATTAGATCACATAAAGGATGCCCAATTAACTATTTTGAAGGATAATTGAAAGATAAATGCTATATTCATAGCAAATAGAAGGAATTTTCTACATTAGCTATTGTTGCATATTAACCACAAAAATTTAATGCCCTAAACCAACATGATGTTTCGTGTAATACTAAAAACCAAAATATTTCTAGGTAGAGAGCTTGAGTTAAACCTAAATAAAAATGGCATTCTATACCACTAAAATGCATATTTTGTCTATTAAAGCCACATTTTTTGGAAAATAATAGGTTAAATATAAGTTAATAATGAGGCCACTATACCTTTAATTTCATTTTTTGTTTTTTTAACAATTTTACTATTCCATAATCTTCTACGTCTTCAAAATTTACCAATTTTTTTATCCATAAGGTCACCAAATACTACTTGAGTAGATTCCTTTGAAAATAAGGTTTCCTTATTAAATAGTTTATAGGCCTGCCTATTTGAAGAATATAATAAAAAGATAGAATCCAATAACTTGGTTTCTAATCTCCAATTCTTATCTTAATAATGTAACACATCAATCCAAAAATGTCTAATTTTTCATATTTAGGCTTTGGTCATTCCAAACTACATGTAGTGTGTTATTCATAATTCATTGTCGAATAAATCTATTTAGACATTTACATAATGGAATGGCTTGAATTATTAATACATAATATTTTTGACAATTTATATCACCAATCAAGTTGTAAAATTAGCTAGCAAAGTTTTATAGAGAGCATAATTGTATGATATTTAACAAAAAGGAAGCATAATTATATATTTAGATGGATAATTGAAAGATATATGCTATTCATGACAAATAAAAAGACATAAAGATATTAATCATTATGGCATATTCACTGCATGAAATAATTGTGCTAAAAAATCATGACCATTTGTGGAAGAATAAAACTTAAATAATCCAAGTCAATATGAATATTAGATAAGACATTTAATACCCTTAATTATACTTTCACTAATTAAGAACATTCTAAGGAAAGTTTTAGAATGATAAAGTTATGAGAAAGATGAGATCTATTATTAGAACTGAATAAATAATGAACCCATAAATGGATGTAAAAGTCTCAAAATGTAGTAGCAGAGAGACAATCTTACTATGAAATAATTGTCAATATTTTGATGATTATTTTATTGAGTATTGGATGGTTTATTATGATGTTGACTCTTAATCATAGTGTGTTATTTGATGATAACAAACTCTAAGAATTATTAATAAAATTATTTGAGTGAATTTTAAAATTTTAGATAATTGATGCTTATATTTTCTTGAGAATTAAAAACAAGGTGAGACTGAGGTGAAATCTCATAAAGATCATCTTGATTAGAGTTACAGATAAAAAACAAGTATATTTTTAATTTAATTTTAGATATCTTTAATTTTCTTTTGATTAGAATGTGAAGTTTGATTAAAATCATTCATTCAAAATATAAAAAATTAGTTTCATTTGAATTAATTTTTTTAGAAAATTATTAGGATTCTAAAATCTTGATCTTATATGGACTTTGCAAATAATTATTTTATTCTTAATCATAAGTTTGGAAATCTTCTTTAAATAACTTATTGTAAAAAGTTTATTTTTGTTATAATAATTAATTAGGAAAAAATATATTAATATAATTAAAATAACAAAAACAGAAAAACAAATTGCTAATATGAATGAAAAGTCTCAGGTTATAACATAATGTAAAAATTTATTTAGATGCACTTCATGAAAATGACTCCCAAAATTGTAGAACAATTTTTGTTTTATTCATAACTCAAGAGTTTTAACATAACACATTTTTGGAGCAATGTAGGGGGTAAAAAGACCCAAAAAATACAAATTCCATAAAGTAGGAAAACTCATATAAAGTCATGATAATCCACCAATAATTTAATGTGGTTACAAGATTTGTAGCAGCTTCACACGAATATAATCAGAATTGACAAAAAGATTTCTTCCACCCAATTGCAAAATTACATGGTCGAATAATCCCATTGTCATATACCATTTTAAAACACTTTAATGCACCATTCGGTCATATAATTTAATGATCAACAAATCGATGCTTTATTTGCATGTACGAAAAAAATCTAGCTATCACATCACAATTCAAATCAAATGGTCAAAATCAAAACACAATTTCTAAATTATGATGATTTGATCACATCCATACAATCGAGAAGTTTCGATGATCCAATGGTCCTAGACCTCTGGATCGACTGGCTCCAATGCCATGGCTCTTTTACACAATGCTTCTAGCCGTTGGATTTTTTATAATTTATTAATTAAAATTGTATGATGTTCCTTTTGGTTGGCTAGTTTATTAAGTGTTTCTAGTCATTAAAAAATGCCTCTAAATATGTGAATTATTGATCAAAATTGACTAATAAACATTTTACATAGCCTGAAAAAACTTAAGTCACAACATTAATGTCATTTGTAGTCGTTGTTCATCGTTGCTTCCTAATGCTGCATCCTTCACTCATAAAACTAATAATCTCTACTTTCTTCTCAAATAAGCTAAAGTTTTAATTTTCTTTATTTCCATTAGATTTAAATAAAATACTTGTGTTTCATTTGGGCTACATCAAGTATAGGATTTTTTTGTATTAAATTTATGTTTTATGTCACCAAATATTTTACTATATAAGTAATTATTTTTGTTGTAATATCATAGTAACCTATTTTTATTATTTAATTATAAAGATTTAGCCCACTCATCTCTTGGAAAAATGATTTATATTTGTTGTGTTTTTGCTTGGTTTTTTGTCATGGGAAGATGTAAGCTTGATTTTAGGTTAAGTTACCTAAGAATTATTTATGTATATTTTCTATTTTTTTTATTTGTTTTCATAATTTTCATAAAACCATTTTAATAAAATAAGGTTAATGTGTTGCAAAAAAATAGCATTTGCTCAAAATCGCTTTTCAATGTGTTCTTAAGTTCATTAATAAAATTACTTCAAAGCATTTTTTTAAATATTCTTTAAGGATACAAAAATTTTATTCTTAATAGTTTTCCCACTTCTTATGAACTCTTGTGAACAACACTTCAATTAGTACAAGAGAAAATTCCGACTTTTGTAAGAAAAAAATGTTTAGTTTATCCATAAGAAAACTAATGTTTTACTAAATCTAGGTAAAGGTGCTTCTTCTAATAGACCACCACACTTTTGCAAAAACTCTTATCTCAATTGGAAGATTAGGATGGCATCTTATTTAAAATTTGTTAATAAAGAAATAAAAGTAGTAATAAATACTCCTTTTAATTTTTTCAATGGAAAGCACATGATATTGTTATACATAAAATTTTAGCAAAATAATTCAAAACAAAAAAGACAACATAAAATCAAATGATAGAGTTTATAAGTATTTTATATTATTGATGTAAAATAAATTTAGACTCTTTCCAAGATCTAAAATGGAGCCTACGATATCGAAGATGTTCAATTTGATTGTTCAAAAATACAAAATGATATTATGCACTAAATTGGTTTAAGTAGCATGTGTGTTATTTTAAAACTATTAAAAGATTAGCATTCAAAAATTATGCAAATTATTAAGTTGAGCGAACTGTAACACCATATGCTTAAGCACAAAATCTTACAAAACAATTTTTTGTTATATTCAATTTCATAAATATTAAATAGAAAATTGAAGATAAACTCTATGTAGAGTACTTTAATAGTAAAAAACAACCATAATTATAGATTACTATTTATAAAATAAATGTTATTAAAAGGGCACAACATTTTGCCAATGATGTGTTGTAGTTCTTTAGCTGTTGGCTTTTGGAGCACCAATGTGTTAAACGGGCAACATGGTGATTGTTTTGATAAATAAGAAATTTTAGGGTATTGGTGAAGGAAATAATTTGTTTAGTTATTGACACTCCTAATGGAAGGCCTACCACTTCGATCCATGTCTCTGACAACTGATTTTGTTGTTGGCTCAAGCGATACAAAATCTCTCACCTTCAATAATTTTCTCTCACAATTGAAGTTAGAATTTATCTAACTGAGTTGGACACACACACTTTGTTTCCTACAATCTCTTGAGCATCCTTATTTATAGAGATAAATATTCTTGAGCAATGTCGTTAAAAAAATATAAAAATTAAGAAAAATTATTCAATTAAATACTTCAAAAACTAGATGTGTATTTTGGACAAGGTAATAATGAGTAAGGAAATGGCAGGTGGCATGACGATAGTGCGAGCGACATGACAGAGCTATCAATCTCATTTTCTGGAAGGCATGGTTTTTGTGGAACATAATTCATAGGACTTGCTAGTTGATGGAGGTCTTCATGGGATGTCGAGGATAACAGGTCAAAACATGTCGAGTGCTGGTCAAATAACGTTCTCAGGTCAATTGGGATCTTGTAGGTGCACAAATTAGCTTTTGTAGAGGTTGAGACTGGTGATGGTATTAGTGATGGTGATAGATAAGGTGAAATGTGACAGGTGGTGAACTCAATTAAAAATCAATTTTAATTTTTAAGCAATTTTGAGCAAAAGTTTGTACCTATGGACTTGTGGAATAGATGGAAGGCCAAGGAATGTATGTTGCCACCTAATTTAAGATGCCCCTATGTCATCCTCCCCAGGTGGAGAGAGCTTAGCTCGATGACATCAGGGTCATGGGTATAGTAGTTGTTGTAATAGGTGTGACATAATATATTGTAGGTGATCATAAGTGAGCAAGGAGTTCTTTATCAGAAGTTTGTCCTCCCAAGAAACTAAAACTTTCTTAAGTTTATAATCTTTTGTTAGAATTGTCTCATAATCTAATTTTTTTTAAAATTATTCTTACTCTCAAAGCTAATGCAGTGGTAGGGACAAGTTCACTAAACATCGGAGAATTAGACTCAAATAAAAGGTTGTCTTAATCTCATACATTTCTAACAAATTGGGCCTATATGCAATAATTCAAAGTTTATGAATATTCTTAAAATGTCTAACTTCATGCACTCATAATTTCTTATAAGCTACAAAGAAAACTACTCTGAAATAACTTTAATTATAACATAGTCTCTTTCATAAAATTTCCTAACCTTTTTTTAGCATCTACTAGTATCTTCTGTATTTCGTTACTTCAATTAAATTTTTTAGATATTATTGTAAGTAATAAAGAAATTTTAGTAGAGATACAAATTTTAAAGTATACGAGTAAGAGAATAAGGTCAATAAAGGATATTGGCTTATTATCATGTACCTATATCATAAGTGGTGAGTCTTGTAAGGTGGTGGCTAACTTGTAAATTATAACCAAACTAAGTCTCCTTAATCAATAGTCTTCCTAACATGGGACAGTCTATTCAAGCCTAAATTTTTTGTCCTTCTTTTTTCTTTATCCGTGGGGTTAAAAGTTTTTATAGATTTTTTAAGCTTAAGTGATTGGGATCTTTCATAAAGAAGAGTATGGTGTAATGTGATGATCTTTACTTCATAAATAAAACAACACTTATTAGACTTACCCTACAGAGTCACATTCTTTTCTGAAAATCATGACCTTCTAAAAATAAGATGACCTACTTGCATAAATATGACATCACATAAAATCTCAACATTATACCAACCTTAATTTATTTATCCATGTCATAGTTTAGTGGTTTGGATGTTCCAAGAAAGAAGTTTGTATTTGTTTAATATCCATATGAGATATTGTATTGTTATAACTAACATTATCAATGATCATAAAAAATTCTTGTTCATTAATTTTTTATGTGAAATATATGGGTGCAATTAACCTTATACATTTTCATGTTTTTCTAATTCTTACATAGCTTCATCATCAGACATTATCCTTCTTCTTATTCTGACTCTTGATATTCATTAACACCTTCTACTTCATAGTCATGAATCTCTTTGGGTAGTTTGCTCCTACTTGGTTCTTTTTGTTGCACTTAAATAGACAATATCTAAATTAGATGGGTTGCATTAAAAAGGGTGTTGAGAAGTGGATGGTAATGCAAGTTTAGAGGTTTATAGACAATAGTGGTCATGGTAGATGAAGTGTGTGTATGAGTGGGTTGAGAAATGATGGTGTAGAGATTTGGTGAAATAGGCTCATTATTTCTCTTAAAATAAAAAAAAATTGCTTTTTATAACATTTTGAGTTACGTGATAGCTTCCTCAAAACTAGTAACATTTCTAAAGTTAAGCTCTACCTATATGTATTCCTTTATAATTTTTATAAAATAGAAAAGAAGTATATAATCTAGCCTATTTATATTAAACTTATGATTATAATCTTCAAACTTATTAATATACTCTTTGATAGATCTATCAAACTAAGAAAATTTTTGCTTCTTATCTGATATGTTGATATTGTACATTATTAGAATAAAGCTATTTTATATCCTAATCCTAAGGTTTCTTCATGTTTAGGGTACCTCTTCATCATTGTTATTAAGTTGTTACTCTAAGTTTCCAAGAAACCTATAGGCAATACACTGAGTGTAGTCTTAATAAATTGATATTTTTTTACTTTCTCATTTGGTGCTAGTTAAACTAATCATTCATACTACCCAATCATTTAATGTAATCATTCGGATCAAAATTACCATAAAAAATTGATGCATAAAGTTTCACATTAAGGATACATTCTAATCTCAATGTCTATTAGGTCTTTCTTCTTCACTGGAAAAATTTGTATCATTTTTTTGTCCAATTCATCAAAAGGTTTAATTCTTCTGTAACTACCATGATTTCTCTTTTGGAAATCTCAGTTATATTTATCAAACAGATCAAATCTTTCCTGGTTTCTATGTCTTTTATGTTTTTTTTTCTTTTAAATCGTTGGTGTGTCTTTTCTTCTCTTATTGTCCTTTTTCGTATAGTATTTGGTTCATGTTGTTTATCTAAGAGGATTTGTCTAACCATGTCGATGAGTTGTGCTATTGATTGGGATATGTCTAGCATAAAGTCTTAATTTATATTTTCTATTAAGTTTTGAGTTAATTGTTGACTTTGATTTGTAATTAGGTAAGCAAACGATATTTTATAGTCCTAATAAGGTTTGCCATAAAAGGGGATATCAAGAAAAATTATATTGAAATTTCTTTAATAAAGATATTATGAAAGCAATGCAATGACATTCATAGAGTAGTAAAATTGAGATAAGGTGTGCTCCTCAGAAAATGATAATTGATCAAGGTCTCGCTTTCCCCAATCTACCTCTTTGATAAAACCAAATAGTTCTTAAGAAAGATGGTAGGGAGTTATAGCATTGCCTTTGTACTACTTCTTAAGTCAAAGTTTACCCAAAATAACTAATTATTCTTTAGTGGATAAAGTTAAGAAAAAGGAAACAAAAGCATTTTTAATAGAAAATAATATTATTTAATACTAAAGTTGATATAGAATAAAAAATAATATTCTCCAATACTAAAGTTAAAAAAAGTAAATAAAAGTAGAAAAATGATTAGTAAAAAATTATAAGCATTGATATCAAAGTTGAAAACACTAAGCAAAAGAATTCTTTTAAAAGAACATCATATTTTGTGATACCAAAGTTGATATAGAATAGATTTTGACTTCTATAAGAGTCAAAATTGGAGCTAATAAAACAAGAGATACTCAATAAAATATTAACAAATATAAAAAGTTAGTATATACTAATTAAAGTATAGTGATATGTATGATATTTTAGAACTATTTAATGATTGTATACTAAATTTTTGTCATTCATTATCAGGTTGAGTAGACGAGAAAACTTAAGCATTAAGCATTACAATTTTTAAAATAAGTTTTTTTGCATCCAATTTCAAACAAATGAAATAAAAAATTATGATAAATACTATTTGTTATCTGGAGCACTAATCTAGTAAAAAAGTTACATGATGGTAATTTGGATTAGTAGGGAAGCTTGGGGTGTTGGCAAAAGCAAAAATTTATTTAGTTATCCGCACTCTTCGTGGAAAGTTTCTCACAGTCAATCCTTGAGTCTAATACGGGATATGGTTGTTATTTCTCGCAATGGAATATCTCTCCCCTTCAATCCTTATCGCTCGCAACGGAAGTTGGAATCTCTCCAACTAGAGTTGACCGCACACATTTTTGTCATAAAAATGGAAACATAAATAAGATAAGTTTATCCTTTACTTTTTTATCACTTATAGTATGGTGAGTATCTTTATCTATAGAGATCTCAAAAGTTCATTAATAATGTTTTTAAAAAAAATAAAAAAATCAAAAAACAAAACTAAAAAAGTTGGTTGGATTATATAGTTCCAACACTGAGCATGCATTTTGAATGGTAGTAATGACGACTGGTGAAATACCAGGAAGCAAAACACGGGGTTAAGTAGAACTACAGAGCTATTGATAACAGCCTTGAGTAGGAATTAGTCGAGATAAACAAAAATGGTTTATAGGACTAGTGGGATGACATCGGTAATTGAAGTGTAATGGCTCGACATGGCTCAAGCGTGGGTAAAAACAGTGTTTTAGGTCAATTAGTCACAATGGTGTTCGTGTCGGCTTGGGCGACAGAAGTGGCTACTGACCAAAATAGTGAAGGCAGCAGGCTATAGTGGATAGTGCCAGTGAGCTAAATTAGTAAAATCATTTAATTTTAAACAATTTCTAACAAAATCTTGTACTAATGGACATATGGAACTAGTGGCACCAATGAATGTGGTATTGTGTACTAATGTTAGATGCTCAAACATGAAATGTTCTTTAAATACTTTTGGATTCAATAGAATTTCGAGTTTAGCAATAGTTTATGAAATTCGCATGAGCAAGAGATAACATATGAATAGTCATTTGAGAGAAGAGCAAAAAGAAAAAGTCAAAAAAAGAAGACGTTATAAATAGTTTTGAATGAGTCAAAGATGGCTAGTATATGTGAAGGATGAAAAAGTGAACCTGTTTTTTTGCATGACAACAAAAACAGTAGAAGAAAAAAAAGAAAGTACATCATAAGTGAGCAGGAGATAATTTACTTAAAAAATTTGGACAATCTTTTTATGGACACCTAAAACAAAGAAAGCACATCTTAAGGTTTGATAATATTTTTATGGACACCTAAAACTTAACACAATGTATAAAAATAAAATTTGATATGTTTTAAATATTAAAATTTTTATTTTTGAAATGTTACAATGTACTATCCTACTAAATACTATGAATAAGGTAGTGAAAATGAAAAAGTTTAATAGCAATAAAACATAAAAGAATTTAAAGATTATAGTAAAGTAAGGGATCAAAATGAAGATTCATTTAAAGATCAGGACTATACACATCACAAAGTATAAAGATGATTTTTGCAAATTAAACCAAGGTAAATGTAAGATTATCAAAATATGTAAATTAAAAAAGAAAAATGCTAGTGAGAAGTTTTTAAATAATCCATAGTAAATGTATTCCTTTTGTAATTATAAATATTTCAAATATTAAAAAATAAATTATATCATTATCATAATTAAACTTATTTAGTATATTTTCGAAAATTATCATAAAATCCAAAACAAGTAAATCACCAACATACTTAAGAAAGTATAAATATTTGAAAAGGAAAATAAAGTATTACCAAAAAAAATAAAAATAATTAAATGTGCAAAATGTCCAACATATTAGTGAATATCAAATTTTCTTTGAAACATAACTTAGTTTATTGTCAATTTTTATTTCTTAACAAAATAGTTTTTAATTAAAAAATTTTATCAATTGTGCATATTGATTTAAATCTTTTAAGAAATTTTAATATTTAATTTATTGAATTTTTCATAACTTTTTTATTTCTTTTTAAAATTTTAATGCAATAACATCTTTGAACTAAACTTTTAAGGAATCAAAGCTTTCAGATAACTTGTGTTAAATTGATAACAAATGGATTCCTTATATTTGAAACTTTAAATTCTATTTTCTTTATAGCAAAAATAACGTCTGACCTTTATTACTGTCATAATAACTCACGATTACATTTTTCAAATAATTTAAATTTAAATGCATTATTTAAACTAATATTGTTATAAATTAATAATCATTCTATGCATTTAACAATTCTAACTATTTCATTTGAGTTTTGTTATGTTCATACATGATGCATAAAACGTTACCAAAAAAAAAACTGTGGTGTCATAATTATTTAATAAGAAAACCCTTAACGTCCATACATAAAAGACAATCTTTTTTAGATTATATTGCATAACACGTCATTGCCATACTTAATAAAATTTATGCATTACCATAAAATAAATGTCAATAGTTTTGTTATATGAAGAAAACAATAATGTTTACTTATCTCTAGCTAAAAAACCTATAATAAAAAATTCAACTCATTTAAGGATGGAACATCAATTCTGCATAAACATAAAGCTGTTATTAATATGAAGAAATTATAGCTTCCATACATTTTATCATCATAGAGGACATCATATTTAAAATATGGAATAATTTTCATATTACAAGGGGGTAGAATTAAGATATTCAAGGTTTCTATCTAGTCTGTAGAATACAAATATTATTTTCATAAGATATGTATTTCTACTTTTTAGAGTTACTATTCATGTTCATTTAAAATAATAACATAAAAGTAGTTGAATAGCACTAGTTGGCGAGTAGTACTCATTTAAGTTTATGATTTTCTCAATAGAACTTCAATAACTATTGGGTCAAGAATGCATGCAACAAAGTAAATTCTATCAAAATATAGTACTATTATGATGTAGCACTACTTCAAATCATGACATTCTGTAAGGAAAAATTGGGTATAATCATAACATATTATATGTGGAAGCTCAGACAAGTTTGAAGTTTTACAAAGAATTGTAGATAACAGAGTAATACGATCTATGTTGATTATATTATAATCTATTTACATTGGGTCAT
The DNA here is from genome assembly GCA_023846275.1 of Vanilla planifolia. Classification (NCBI taxonomy): domain Eukaryota; kingdom Viridiplantae; phylum Streptophyta; class Magnoliopsida; order Asparagales; family Orchidaceae; genus Vanilla; species Vanilla planifolia. The sequence goes on along the minus strand of JAIUJO010000055.1, from coordinate 2,380,281 downwards.
CACTAAATACTATTCATTTAATGATGCAGTTGCAATGTTGAAATTTATTTGGCAAGTAGAATAGATAAAAAGAATATTCAAATATGAGCATAAGAAAAAAATCTCAACTCTTATATTAAATAGAGTCAATCTGTATTTGTATTAGACTAATATGATAGGCATCTTTCAATAAACATATATTTTCAATGACATGAACATGCACTTCAGACATACAAAAATTAGGAAGAGCATAACAAGAATTTTGTCTCTATATTGCAATCACACAAACGAACTTACCCACTTCAATAATCAAATTAGAGTTCTCACTATTTTGGTTGATGACATCAATAACTTCTATTTTACATGTTCTACTAAATAATTTGAAGAAAAATTGAATAACTTATAAGACAATGTATAATACATTTTTTAGAGGTGTAAAAAAAGATGAATTATGCAAAATATTATTTTAACTATTGTAAGAGAATGACAAAGATATGAATGGAAATGATTTCTAGTGAGAAATACAAAGCATGATGAAAAAAGGCATATTATATAAAACATGATGAACAAAGATGTGGCTCGAGCTACTTAATCCATTGTTCTTGCTAGAAGCATTGTTATGATTAATGTAGAGTTCAATGCGAACCACATATGCACTCTTAGTTGAGCCATAGTCATAATGGGGATTATTTTTGTGCTTAATTTCATAACTTCAACCATGTTTTAGGGTGGCTTAGCTAAAATCAGTATAATAATGCCCAATGATTTATAAGGTTTTAGGTTCAAGGGACAAATGACATGGCCAAACATTGCTAATGTTCTATATTTAGAATGAACTTCTAAAATAAGAATGATAGAAGGTAATGATGAAAAGGATAGCAACAATGTTGGAGATAAATTTAAATAAGAATTTATATATCAGATAATCGCATAAAATGCTGAGATAGAAAACTAGGGTTGTGTACTCTTTTACACAAAGAAAACAATATTTCTAGAAATATAATGCCAATATTAAAAAAAGATCTTTCTATATATTCCATCAAAGGGCTTTAAATAGATTGTAATCTTAAACTTAACTCAAAAGCAAAATTAATTAAACTGTGATTCCCAATGAAAACATGCAAAAGTAATACCATTTGTAAGAAAGGTTGAAAATATCATGAGGAAAATATATGAAACATTAAAGGCAATATTAAAATGAAAAATAAAGTAAAATAATTAAAAAAATAAAATTCAATAGTTCAAGTCAAATTTTATCATAATTTAAGTTTTTTTATATCTATCAACACTATCAAGAGAAACCCTCTTATATAATATACTGCTCTAAGTAAATCTTCATCCACGCTTATGATCTCCTGATCATGTAAAAATACTAAATTCATATTACATAGCTGGTGGATAAATTATCATTAAAAATCCTATCAAATGGTCAAATGTTTTTTCATCAAAGCTTATTTTGAGTTATTGAAATAACCATTATGATTCAAAACCACTACTGTATTGCCACATTTTACTTTTCTTTCCTAATTTTTAAAATTTTCCTACTGTCAAAATTATGGCTCCACATTATTGTATTCTAAATGTAGGCTTGATGTTGATCCATTTGCTATCTTATTTATTTGAAATTTTTCTTGAGCAATAGTGTTTCAGCAACACCACTCATGATCTCATGATTGAGTATATGTCAACATTATTATACTTCGTATTGGCCAAGTAGCTCTCATAAGAGTAAATGTTTCGAGTGACTTGTCTCATTTACCTCCAAACTAATAATTAACAGAGCAAAGTAATGGCATCATAACTACTTCTATTTAAGTTGAAATTGAAAATAGGTTATAGAGGGTCAAATCATTTTCTTAAACTATTTTTAACTTAGTTTGAAAGCAAGTTTTCAAAAAAATTATAATTGAAATTTTACTACATTTAGATGCAATTCCTATGCCACTTGTAGCCTACTTTTTATACCTTAGTTATATTTTTTGGAAGATTAGATTCTATTTTATGACAATCTAAATTTCAAAATATTTGTCCATTTTAGAGTTTTTTTTATAGAAACACTAGTCATGAAAGGTGCAAACCCTTGCATTCAATATTCTGAACATGAGCATCTCAAATTCTGAGTTAGTTACGTTCTTTTTTATTCTACTCAAAAAATCAAATGACTCAAGTCACACACTTATGTTTTAAAGTTTTTAATCCACTATCAAAATCCATTTGATTATTATGTTCAATCACTTAATATGTTGAACATTAATTTTTTTTTCAGAAGCTATAATTGTTATTAATTAGATCTTTATTGTTTACTTGGGATTATCTTAATTAAATTTTGAAATATTAATCCTATTACACGTCTTAGACCCATTTCAATGAACCTTGATGAAGCCATTCAAGTTAAAGTGACTGAAACAAATTCTATTGCTATTAACTATGGAAAATGCATACATAAAATTTATGTGATGGATTTATATGGCTACATTTAAATTATACTTTAGGAGCACTTAGTTGTGCAAAGTACTTGAAATTTTGGTCATGTAAGTTGTATAAAATAAAATATCCATCTTGTTATTCAACACTTCATCTTTATATTTCATCAATGATAAGTTCAATTTTGAAGTTTTGAATTTCTTTAATACAAATATAAATTTGTAGAACTTTCTAAAATTTATCTACCTAAGCCAACTTTCACTAAAACCCATCAACATCTCAATAATGTCCTCTTAATTTAATTTCTTATTATAGTAATAAAACTTCTAAGCATTATATTTTTGAGACATATCCATTTGTGTTTATTATCTTAAATTTAATCTAACTAAAGCATTTGAAAGAATAATAAGTTGAATTTGTTTTACTCCAAAAAATGTTCTTGTCAATGATTTCAAATATAACACTAAGCACAATGTTTGTTTGCTTATTTGTATGAATTTATTTTGGTAATTAATTAGACACATCTTTAAAATAAAGGTTGGATTCAATGAAATATCAAAAAAATATAAATAAATAAAATATGAAATTTCATTGTTAGGTTAGATAATATAAGAAAATGTTGTTTTACGGGGTTAATAATGTTCATTTATTATCTTTTGGCATTTGTACTAATTTTTCTTTTATAGCACTTTATTTATAAGAAATGTTTTTGATACATCAAGGTTAGCATTTTGATACATTGATTCCTACAATTAATATGTTAAAAACCATTATGATTTAAAATATGGAATTTGTATCATATTATTTGATGTCTCCATTGAAATTTTGGGCACAGGCATGCAATTAGAGAGAAGCACAAAGATTGGCCATGCTTTATTTTTCTTTTATTCTTTGTCCACCTTTTTTTATCATTGTGACATGGGAGATGACCTAAATCTAGTTGTAAGATTCCCGTCCTACAATTTTTCTGATAAATCTTTCTATCCATTGAATATAATTGTTCATTATTTAATTGAAAACTTATTAGTAGAAACATTTTGTTTAATGGGAGAATATTTCATGTTCATTGTGGTAATAGAAATGTTAACAATCTATAAGGTTATAATCATAATTTTACATGTCATTATAGCATGCAAAAAAACTATACAGATCATGGAGGTGTTATTAAACCTCATATTTTATCTTAATATCTTTACTTTGCTTGGTAGTTAGGGGAAATTATAGTTATCCCCTCAAACAGATGCTTGACTTGAAACAGTTTGGGTTCATAAGCCTATTAACTAATTTATAATTATAGGAAAGTTTTCTATTGATGGACAAGAAAGACATGTCATTTTTTGATGGTTGATGTTTAAGACACATGACTAGAAATATCAATTTATTCACCGAACAAGAAGCTTACATTAAAGGAAAATAATACCTAGTGACAACTCAAAGAAATACAATAATGACTAAGAGCTATTGGAAGTTCAACATTTTTTATTGCTAAAGTCATTAGGTTAAATTGTTAAGTATAATTTTTGTAATATAAGCCAACTATGTGATAGCAATGTTATCATTTTTTAAATTTGTTTACATATAAAATTAGTAAAAATGGAAATGTAGTAGTTATTTGAACTAATAGAAAAAACACTTTTTTACATGGTTTAAATTAAGTAAATAGTTCCAAAAAAATGTTTGTGTCATATGTTAGTGACTTCAATTTATGGTATAGAAGACTTTGTCATGTTATCACAGATATCTTTAGAAAAATCATTAAATATAAGAGGTTTAACTAAATTGTCTTTTGTTGATGATTATGTATGCACTTTGAACTTTTTGAAATAAATTGTTTGGACATATGCACTACATGAGTATAACACAAGAAATATGGATAGTTATATTAGATGACTACTCTGTGTATAAATACATAATTTTCTTACAAAAAAGAAGTAAATCTTGTGGAAAATTTCATATCTTGATAAATAAAATGAAAAGGAGCCCAATTATAATTTAGTTGCCAATAGAAGTGATAATAAAGGTGAATTTAAAAGTTAGAAACTTATTGAATATTTTAACAGCAGTAGAATTTCACAAACATTTTCTAACGACTTTGGTAGAGGAGTAGGTTCCCTTCTTGATTGAAAGTAAATGAGATTAATTTCATACAATTCTGCAAAAATATTGCGTTAATGTTTTTGACAATTGATCAATCTAAGCATGGTTCTCTAACAATCAATGTAACCTTTTCTAGAGCCATTTGCCATTTCATTTCCTCATCCATGTAAATAAAGGCCCAATGAATAAGAGTTCTTTTACGCAACATTGATTGATGTAATCAATGTATTCATTCATTAATTCCCACCTAGAATTCGAAGCACTCTTGTATCCATCAAGTGTAGCTATTGTATTAAAGTATTCATTTTTATCGATGGAGCTTTCGTTTCCTATACAATTTGAGTTGCCTTATACCAAAGTGCTCTTAATTTACCACTTGGGTTTAGAATACACATAGCTATAATAGGCACCATCTTGTTTCCAAGGTTTATAAATGAGCAAGTGAACTAACTACTCATCCTAATTTAAAGTTTCACAATGGATGCTTTACATTCATAATACCCAAATGTCATTTGATTTATTCCCAATGTAGTACTCAAATTATAATCTCTTAGATAGATTATGCAATAAGCTATTGTTAGCCATAGGTTTCATGAGGGCAATGAGAATTATTTTCTGTTTTGCGTAGAAGAATAAACTAACTTACATAGATAACTCTTAAATATTGTACCACTCATATTAAAAGCTAGGATGATATTCAATAAAACTCATTTGTTATGAAATTTGGGAAAATTAGGCACTTCTACAAATTGTACTCAAAACAAGTTGCCTCTTTAACCATTTCTGATATTTTAGATTAAGTGCCTATTGCAAGCTAGGTTGAAATATTCCTCTTTAGATTACATTAGACTAGAATTTTTAGATCATTTGAGCTAGTCATTTCTAAAATCTTAAAAAGATTGTAAGTCATTTTGTTGGTAATCTTTATTGTAAGACACTAGTAAATCAAAAACTAAACATAGCTGTTTATTCTACTTTTGGGTTTTTCATAAACGAAATCCAATTATCAATAATTTTGTTCAAAATTTCATGTTGTTTCATGTTAATTCATTTGCAAACTTGGTTTTTCCCTAAGGATGTACCAATTCTACAAACAACTATATCCCCCAAAACCATTAGTGACTTTTTATACCACTTATTTGTTGTGGAACAATTTGGTAGTGCCTCAATATTTTTTTCATACAATATTCCTATCCAAAATGTAACTATCAGAATGCAGTGAAGTTTAATTTAGAATGTTGCCTAATTCATAAATAATGGCTTTGTGAGATTATATTCATTCACAGTTGTCTATGCTTATTTTAGCTTGCATATTTGGTGACTTTTTATTTTTTTACATCAAAGATAGGTGTGACTTTGGCCATCAATGTTTGTTTAATAACTAAGTTATCGTATTGAATTCACTGCCATAATCTATTTGAATTTCCAAAATTTTTGTTATCTAGATTCAACCATGTAATTCCTTCACTAGATCCACTTCGACACACAGCTTGTTTATTCTTAGTAATGATCAAAGTAAAATGACAATTAAATACCATATCACTCAACTACCTTCATTGTAGTATATATGCAAGTGATTTTAATCAAGTTATGAGTTTGTATATTGCACATTATGTTTAGAAAATTTTAGAAGTAACTTATGAAGGCACTTTGCAAGTTTAAGAAATAAAGATAAATCTTTTTACACATGATTATGATTCGTTAGAGTGAATTCAAAAGAAACTATTAAGAGCAAGAATTTTTAAATTAAATGGATTTATTAAGCAAAGAAAAAATATATTGTTATATTGAAACATCCAACTAATGAACAATTGTAAAGGAAAAAATAATTTACATCAAACTAAAAAATAAATTTTTTTGTTAAAATTATGAAAATATAGAATAGCAAAAGCTAAAAAAAATAATCTAATTAATTAAACATATATAGCATTCATATTGTATAACATATAAAGAAATAATTTATACATTAATACAAAGTAAAAGAAAAAAGGAAAATCAAACAAGATATAAATTAAAGAAAATAAGTAAAATGAAAACACAAAACATATAATCTTACAACTAAATTCATAGCACAATATCAATAGAATTTGACAAGAAAACACATTTTACAGAACAAAAGTGAAACTAAAGTTTCTTTGACATCAAATAATTAAAATAACAAATGCTACCAAAATTTGAAAATCATCAAAATATTGTGTACAATTTGTCATAAAGCATTGCATGTATATTGAGAAAATAAAAATTAAACTAAAATATACAATTGAAAAAAAAAATAAATAAAAAATTATAGAAGATATAGTTTATCAATAAAAAAAATTGATATTTTATTAATTAAATATATATATTACAAAAAAAGCATGATAATTTTTTTAATAAAGATTTATATGAGAACACGATTTATGAAGAAAAAGGAAGAATGGAGATCGTCCTACTAAATTTAGCTCTTGCTCTTATGCTATAATGATAAAAAAAAAGGTAGATAAAGAATAAACGAAAAGGACGGATGGACAATCTTTGGGCTCCTCACCACTTGCTTGCTTGTAGCCAGAATTTCAATCATAGAAATAAAATATTGCAATACAATTTTTATATTTTCATTCATAAACATTTTTAACATCTTGATAGTAGGAATCCACGTATCAAAATGCTAACCTTCATTTATTAAAAAATTCCTTGTACATAAACCATTGAAAAAAAATAAAACTTACAAATATTAAAAACAAAGAAATGATCATTATTAATCATGTAATACAAGTTTTCTTATATTAGTTAGCCTTACAAAAACATTTCACACTTTATTTGTTTATACTCTTAAGATATTTCATTGAGTTCACTTTTATGTTGAAGATGTGACTAATCGCTTTCCCAAAACAAATTCATATAAATAGGGAAATAAACATTATGCTTAGTGTTATTCTTGAAATCATGGATAGGAACATTTTTTGGAGTAGCACAAATTCACCTTTTTTTTCATTAAATGCTTTAGTTAGATTAAACTTAAGATAGATGAGCAAAAGTGGGTTTGTTCTAGAAAGGTAATGTTTAAAAATTTTGTTATTCTGTTAAAAAGTACAATTAGAAAATTATTTAGATGTTAATTACATTCACTTAGATTTAACTTAGGTATATATACTTTAAAAAGTTCTTCAGATCTGTATTTGTATTAAAGAAATTCAAAACTTCGCATTTGAACGTATCATTGATGAAATGTAAAGCTGAAGTATTGAATAATAGGATGGATTTTTTAAGTGATTGAGCTTTCATGAAAAAAATGCGAAACAATTAACATAACTAAGTTCTTTCAAAACATAATATAAATGTGGCTATATAAATCCATCACACGAAGTATTATGTATGTAACTTCCATAGTTAATAGCAATACGATATGTTTATGTTTTTTTAACTTGAATGGATTCATAGAAATTCTTTGAAATGGGTCCTAAAAGTTTAGTCAAATTAATATTTGCAAATTTAATTAATATAATCCCAAGTACACAATTAAGATCCCATTAATAAAAATTATGGCTTCTTAAAAAAATTAATGTTAAACATATCAAGAGATTGCACATAATAAGGAATTAGATTTTGATAGTGTATTCAGTAATTTGATACAAACATGTGTAACATGAATCATTTTATAGTTTGACCCATGTAACTAAGGTGTAATTTCAGTTTCTTATGTTTACAATATTGAATGTGTTGTTTTATAACTTTTAAGACAACTCTAAAATGGATAAAATTTTTGCAATTTAATTTTCCATAAAATAGAATCTAATCTTATAAAAAAATATACCTAATTTAAAAAAATAGTAGTCAAGTGGCATAAGAACAATGAAAATATAGTAAAATTTCAATGACAATTATTTTCAAAACTTTCTTTCAGAATAAGTTATAATAGTCACAAAAAAGGATTTAACTTATTTAGAAGTAGTCAAGATGCGATTACTTTGGTATGTCAATTATTAGTTTGGAGGGAGAGGAGAAAAGTCACTTGAAACTTTTATTGTTATGGAGCTAATTGGCCAATACGAAGCATAATAATGTTGACATATACATGAGTGGAGTTGCTGAAACACTATTGCTCAAGAATAATTTAAAATAAATCAAATAACAAGTGTTCTGGCATCATGCTTTCATTTAGAATACAAAAATGTGAAGACATAATGTGGGTTGTAAGAAAATGTTAAAAATGAGGAAAGAAAAGTTAAATGTTGCAATGCAACAAGTAATGATTTTGAAAAAATTACGATTACTTCAACGACCCTCTTTAAGTTATTTTCAATTTTAACTTCAATTGAAGTTGTTAAGATGCAATTACTTCACTATTTTAATTATTAGTTTGGAAGTAAATGAGAGAAGTCACTTTAAACATTTACTCTTATGGGACCTACTTGGCTAATACGAAGCATAATAATGTTGACATATACACAATGGTGAGGCCATGTGTGGAGTTGTTGAAACATTATTGGTCAAGAATAATTTAAAAATAAACACATAACAAAATAACATAATTTGAAGCCATAATGTAGGTCATAGGAAAATGTTAAAAAATAGGGAAAAAGGTCAAATATGGCAATGCAACAAGTAGTGATTTTGAATTTTAATGACTATTTCAATAACTCAAAAAAAGCTTTGATAAAAAAATAAATGACCTTTTGATAAGATTTTTAATGATACTTTTATCCACTAGCTATGCGATATGAGTTTAGTTATTTTGTGTGAAATTAAATTATAATTTCTTTTTATGCACCAACTATTTGGTAGTTTAGTTAGTCTTTCTTTTGAATTTAAGTTTATAATTACATTCTATTTAAAACCCCATGATGGAAAAAATAGAAGGATCTTTTTTTAATATTGGCATTATATTTCTAGAAATAATGTCCTCCTTTTTTAAAAGAGTACATCATCTTAGTTTGCTATTCAGGTATTTTAGATGATTATCCAATATCTAAATTATGATTTGAGTTTATCTCCACCATTGCTCTCAACCTTTTCATTATTATCTTTGTTCATAAATCTTATTATAGGAGTTCCTCTTACCCATACTACATTAATAAGGTTTGGAAATGTGCTTAGTCCCTTAACTCTTAAACCTCATAAATCATTAGGCATTATATTGATTTTAGTTAGGCCACCTCACAAAATTGTTCAAGTTATGAAATTAAGTGCAATGATAATCCCCATTATGGCCATGGTATCACTAAGAGGGCATATATTGTTGGCTTTAAATAATATTTTATTGATAACAAGCCTTCTAGCAAAAAACAAGGATTTAGCAAGCTAAGCCACATCTGTGTTCATCATATTTTATATAATATGTCATTATTTTTCAAGTTTGGGATTTCCATTTAAAAGTGATGACCCCTAATACAACATAAATTGGCTGTCGCATTTTTAAATAGCTATAAATCGTTTTCAATCATTTCTTTGACATTCCATTATTAGACTTTAAAAAATATTTGGAATATTTCACTTTTTTAACTCATTTAATAAATTAATTATGTATTACGTCATAAGTTATTCAACTTTGCTTCAAACTATTTAGAAGGACATGAAAAATAGATGTTTTTGATGTCATCAACAAAAATGGTGAGTGGGATTTTCATAATTTATCCATAATGACTAATTGATCAGATTGGTAAGTAAAATTATTAATTACAAAAATGCTTATAGATAAGTGAATTCCTAAATAAAACTGATTGATTACTTTAAAAAATTTAAAGAAAAATTTTCAAGTAACAACATTTTAGACGCTAGAACCTAGTGCTTGTAATTGTAATCACACCCATATGCTTTGTCCTTCACTTATCAAACTCGTAATGCTTACTTTCTTCTAAAATTAGTGAAGTTCTTAATTTTTTTAATTAATTCATTTAAGATACTTATACCTCATTAAACATTTTAAGCATAAAGTTTTTGTTTGTATTAATTTTTATTTTGGTTAACTTAATTATTTTATTTTTATTCCAAGTTTGTTAAGCTGCGAGGTCATTGTAGTCAATTTCTATTTTTTTTGTTATTTTAAGGTTTTAACTTACCTATCTTTGGCAAAAGAGTGATATTAGTTATACTTGTTTTTGTTATATCTTTATAAGGGAATGTAAAGTCCTCATTTTAAGCTAAATCACCTAAAAAACATTGGCTATATTTGTTTGTTAAGCCAACTGCCCTCTTGTTTGCTCGAAAGGTCATTACTCGTGCTATCAGTGATGATTTATAAATTGCATATGTGGATGCTACAGTACTAAGCCAATATAAGACCTTAAAAACTATGTTCATAATTGTCCTTAGTATCACAACTAATCGACGGGTTTTGGGACTTGCATTCCATACCTCTCAACGTTACTCATCATGTTTTAGCTATTGTAAAGACTTTTGGTTTTTTATTAATGATAAGTATTAATTTAATTAGTATTATATTTTTAATTGATTAATATAATTATATTGGACATTTTACAAAATTTATTGAATAAATACTAGTGTACAATAAAAAAATTAAACGAATTCAAGATAATAAAGAAAAATGATTAAACTTTTTAAGAAAAAATATTTTATAAAATATTAATTTTAATTAAATTTATTTTTGTTTATTCTAATAAATACTTCAATCAAGTTTAATATTTTAATCAAAGTAAAATTAAAGGACCCAAAATTTAATTCAAAGTGTATCTTTTGGTAGCTTGTTACTCCAAATAAAATGGTTTTCATAGGATTTCTCTTGTGCCAAACTTCTTCAAATTTTTGCATTAATACAAACAATATTTTTCTAAAATTTAAAAATTAGCTTTAAAAAGTTATTAAAAGTACTTAGACTTTATTATCAACAAACACAATACTATGGCAAGAGGTGAATAACACAATAATCTTTTTATTTTGATGATAATAAAATATTTAATAAAATTGATAAAAACATAAATTGTTTATCAAAGGAATATAAAAATAATTAAAGATAAACTCCCTTTACATGTATGTATGTCATTACTTGATTAATGGCCTCATTTAATTTATGTTAGTTTCTTTAAAATTATTTCAGTTTCTATTCATTTTTATTTTTTGTTTTCACTTAAAGTTACTTAATCTAAATTTCATAAATTATTATAATCATAAATTTCTATGAAATTTTTAAAAAATTGTTGAAGTAGTTTATTTTTTTAAGAGAACCACTTCGCTCCAATTACACTTTATTAAATAGTCTGGCTCATATAATTCTTTTTAAATTTATTTATTTTTTTTGTAGTTATTATCAAAACAAATAATTTAAGGTATATTGCATTATGATCAACTCAAAATTTTTGAAAAAGTTTAATTTTTATGATTGTTGGGTTACTCTTGTGTTTGATGAATCAAGCTCTAAATGTTTAACATTTTATTGTAATATGCTGGTTTACTATTAAACAAGTTTACATGATAAAAAATAAGTCATGCATTTTTGAAAATTGAAAAAATAAATTTATTAAATTTTTTAAAATTAAAAAATAAAAAATTTAAGCTACATCTCAATTGTGCCAGAATGCAAAGTTCTTGGGCTGAGCGTAAGCCCAAATAGTCATTTGTACTCATTATTTCCTCGGCTAGATCATACTCTTATATTTTCCCAAAATTTTATATTAGGTTGGTGGTTAAACCTAAAATAAATTAAAAAATGATTCTAATCTTATTTTTATAATTAAATAATGAAAAAAGCGAAGCTACATCTTGGTTATGCCAAAATGGAAAGCTCTTGGCCTGAGGTTATGCTAATCTGAGCATTTACAAGTGTTGGGACAAATGACTGAAGAAAAATTAGGTTAAGGAAGTCTATCGTAGTCCTAAATCTAATTGGGCTATATAAGACCCAAAAATGACACGTAACTCTATAACCATACGAGTTAATTGGGTCATTAAATTGCGAGTGAAAAAGAGGGAGCTGGCCCTTTTCGACTCAATTAATACCGTCGTTCAAATGCTTATAAAGAGCACAACCATTTCATACTATGCAATCTCGGATTATTCTTTGCTACCTATGTACTTCCAAAATCGTGAGTCCTCATTGCTTCTTGATCGCTCATTTTTGTGAAGGCACAGAGGAGATTGCCTCTCCCTTTAAGTAGTGATTTTAATTGATCCAATGCTCAATTTGATGAGTTGTTTGGAGAGTTACTACATCATCCACTATAAGTGATTCATCATTGATTGACATCTAATGGTCTTGAACTCATTTAACTTCATTGGATGACTTTTTTGTGAAAAATCTATTCATCATGTGGCTTTAAATAATCCATTTTTAGCCCTATGGTTGAGATCATTCTCGATTTTATAGTTGGTCAGTCAAATGATCCAAATCTAATCCAACTTGATTGAATTTCTTAGATCAAATCCCGCTTGATCTAATTGCTCAAAAGTCATCTTCCTTTACAACTTTTGATTAGATGGTTGTAATCTCCTCTGAGCTCATCGAATGACTCCAGTCAATTGTGCCTAATGGCTAAATAACTTGTCATTATTTATGTCATTGAAATAGTCATTTTAGAATTTTCAACCATTCTAAAAAACATTTTTGGGATGTTTCGCCATAGCTTTTCAAAATGCTTTTACTTTATTTTTTAATTGTTATCACCAAAATTTTTCTATAAATAACTAATTATTGTCAATAAAATGACTATTGAATGTGAATAAGATTTTAACGTCTGAAAGACCTTTTGAATCATATTCTACTAACATAAATCTCTTATTACAGCACCTATGAACTATAACTTGAAATTTTAAATTCTTTCAGGTAAGCCTAATTCTTCTAAGATTTTATTTTCTCCATTCTTCTTATAATTTTGAGTTGTTTTATTTTTTATATTCATAAAAAAGCATGCAAAAATTTTTTTAAAGTTTTTATCAAAAATTTATTTATTGTCATACTTGTATTTTCTTTTAGGTTTGCTGACCGAGAATTTGTGAGAGCCTAAGTTCGATTTGATCTAAAAAATAGCAGACCTGGGGTTCATCTCGTAAAAGCCTGGGTGATAGTCAAACCCCCAAAAGCTATTAAGTTGCACGTGAATCATATGAAAACAATCTCAAATAGATTTGAGATTAATCGTAAGAAAAATATCAAGTTATAACTCTTTTAATAGTAAAGTTTTTCTCAAGCTTGGTTTGGGGTAGATGTAGGTTTTAATTTAAACCGAGCCTACTAAAAATTTTTGTCTACCTTGTCAACTTTTTTATTTGTTTCTCTTAATCATAGAAATCATAATTCAATCTATTTATCAATTCAAGTTTTTAATTAACATAAAATTTTTCTTTAACCTTACATGCTTGTGATATATGACTAAGTTGCATTCACAAATGTCATTTAATATGATTATTGCATGTAAACTATCAACATGGGTATGTATACAAGATCTTTTAACATGTGTAACAAATTTTTTCCTACTAATTAGTTCTTGTTTTTAAAAATGATTAAGTAGAGTATTAGAATTTAAAATCCCTTAATTCCTTAACTAATGATGCATTTTTATGAACATTTTGTTTTAACTCATGGGTCATTCCACATTCTACGAATAATTGCCAACCTTTTCACTATTTTTTTAATAATGAGTTTGATGTCCATTATATTCTCCTTTTAAATTCTTTTATTTTCTATTAAACGTTTCGTATCTTTTGCAAACATAAAGTAATTGCTTAGCTTATTTTTTGTAGTAATTTTTCTCCTTACTTCAAGATAAACACTGCTCATTTTCTTCTCTAACCATAATGCAAAAGTATCCTTCATTGTCTTCTTCATTCCAAATTGTGATAATCATTTTTGACTCATTCAAAGCTATTTCCAATGTTTTCTTTTTTTTGTGTACTTTTTTATCCCATTCTTCTTAAATGATCCTTCATAAATCATCACTAACTGAAGCAAAATTTTATTAGCTATTTTAAAACTCGTAATTCTTTTAAATTTAGTAGTATTAAAAGTATAATTTTATTAAATTTCGTAATAAAAAATATCTTGTGAGATTTTATGTGTGAGAAAATTGAAAGGAATTTGTATCACTTCTTATATTTCTCTATTAATATGTCTTAATTAGTTAGTCGTCTAAGTCTACAATAGAGATAAAAATTACTACAAAAAAGTGATGGCTTATAAGAAGAACCACCTTTGCCGAAATGTATTCGAAAATTAATTTGTGCATTAGATCACTTGTACAACTTCGTCATAAGAAGCGAATCTTGTACTGAAACTAATTGAAGTTTGTTTTCACAAGACGATAGTGAGTAGCTAAGAATTAAAATTCCTTTTTTTACAAAAATACTAAAAGAAATAACATAAAAGTACTTTTGAAATGACTAAGAAAAAATCAAAAATGATTTTTCATAAATTTGAAATTTAATTTAAATGATTTCAATTTATTTTAGTAATAAGTTATAAAAATATGAAATAAAAAAAACCAATGAAAATTGAAATATAAACAATTTTTAGATCTTTGATTTAAAACAAGCTTATGTCATCCACAACAAAATTTTGACAATAATAAATAATCAATATAAACCTTTTGGCAAAAGATGGGTAGACTAAACTGTTACAACAATGGAACAAAGGAAATAGTATATAACCTTACAATAATATAAAATAGTAATAGAGGAAAAAGATTTAGTGAAATAAAACTAAAAAAGATTGAAGAGTCACAAGTATCTTAATTAAATCATCTAGGAATAACAAAAATTAATAACTTTGCCAATTAAGGAGAACACTGCTTTTAAAAATTTGATGACTAAAGGATGCAATGTATTGAAGTGATAATGATCACATGCTATAAATTCATTAATCCATGTCATTCAAAAATTCTCTTATTCATAGAAAATTTCTAGCAACAAAAGACCATTACTAAATATGAAAAATAAACATATTGTTCTTATTATTTTCATATTTTTTAATAAAAAAGTATCATCTAAATAAAATTCTCTAGTAGCCTAAAATAATAACTAAAAGAGCTGTTGTTCATGTGCTACTTGGTCAAAATGATACACGACTATTTGATCATGAGAACTGCATGATTGAGTGTTTAAGATACAATTTGGGCTACTTAGAAATTGGATTTGATTATGACCATTAGACATGAATCCTGATCGAACGACTAGATTTTGATTCGATGTGTAGAATGATCGTGTGAATGCAAAATAATTATCTAATGAAGGATATTATCTATCCTCATAAAAAGCAGTGGAGTTGAGAATCATTTGATCACAAAATTATGCAACCTAACAATTTTGGCTACTACCACCATTTAGAGACATGGTTCACAAAAAAAAGGTTTATTTGTCCCACATTCGGGGTTGGCTACCCATTAGTTCGCTTAGGACTAGTGATGCACTACATACTATAAATGAGGATACAACAGTAATAACTTGATCCAAAAACCTTATAAAAAATTTTCATAGTCCTACCTACTACCATAACTAGTTGAGAGGATTGTGCACATGCGTTCCCAACCCTTTAATGACATCCAACATGTTTTAGCCATTTTAAAGGCTATTAGCTCCAATTAACATAAATTAGTATTATTTTTACTAATTCATTATTGTAATTATAATAAACAATTTGTAAAATTTATTGAAATACTTTTAAGATATGATTAAAAATAGATTTTTAAGATTGTTATAGTGGATAGATTAAGTCATGAAGGATTGTAATGTAAGTGGTTTTTCAAGACATGCAAAAGTATGACATTTTTCTTATTTTTCTTAGAATTAAAAATTTGTAATGAAAATAATTTTGTGTATTCCTGCATCAAATAATTATTTTAGGCATATTTTTGTTAGGGAGCATCCATTATTTTGCCAAGAATAACAGCTAAAAGGCATAGATATTATCAAAAAAAAGCAGCACAAACTCTTTTTTAAAAAAAGATTACTCCATTTAATATATTTAGATAATTAGAAGTATGCAATACCTTTTTTATAGTACAATATTATGAATTTTTAATAGAATTTCTTACTAAAAAAAATAATATCATTGATATTTTTTTAAGAAGCTTTTATTTTCTTATTTTAAAACAAATTTATATGTTGTAGCTATTATCTAAATAAGAAAGTGTAAGATTATTGATTATGATTGTGGTATTAATGCAAAGAAAAAAAAACTATTCTAAATAATTTCCTAAAACTTAAATGTTGATATAATAGTTTGGTTTGTCACACTAAGGATGTGATAATTTTCCATGCTAGTAATCAATTTAGACAATCTATAATGAATCATGCTAGATTTTTAATATACGAAAATATTTTTTGTTGCAGTCTTTTATCTATTTTTAACTTTCTTACTTATAATAAATTAGTTTTTATACTTGTGTCTGATAATTATTTTAAAATAATATAACATTTTAGTTTAATATTTTCAAAGTCTGTTCATTAATTAGTCTTTATGTTTTAACTATTTTACACTTTAATAATATTTTTCCTTTCATTTTCAAAAATTATGCTAAATAATTTAATTTTAATTAAATTTGTTAGATTTGATTATGTTTTTTTTCTATTTTTTGAAAACATTTAAGCACATTATTTGATAGAAAATGATTTTTTTCTTAACTTATAATAGAATATTTATAAATGTTCTTCTCATAATAATGTATCTTACCATTTTTTTTTATTTTAAAATTTTATTTTCTTTCAAATATGGTAATTTCTATTTATTTTATGACCCTTCAATTTATTTTGGGTAATTTACTCACAGAAGTTTATCATTTAAAATGTCCAAGAAAGTTTAAATATTTTTGTTTTTTAAATCATTAATAATTTCCTTATATCATTGATATAGCACTTATTTTTCGTTTAGTCAAACTATTTTCTATCAAAATTTTTCATTGTTTTGATTACTTGAAATATTTAGCAAAAAAATATATTTTTCTGTCTACACTCATAGAATTTTCTTAATATTGGTTTATTTGTTAAGCTTGGATTACACCAAAAAATACTTTTCACGACGAAATAAATACCTTTAATATTAAATAATTTTAATTATTTTGAATAGAGTTTAAGACTTATATTTATTCATTAAATATTTGTTAAATTTAAATTGCAAAAAAGTTATATTTTAAAAAACCCAAAAACCTATAGGCTCATTTTGAATGATTGATTTCAGTATTCCAAAAAATAAAATATTACTGTAAAAGAAAATTATATCACTAAGAGATATAAAGAATATTGATATGCAATATTAAATTTGCTAAAAATTTTGCACAAAAATTGTTGTAAAAATAACTCTAATATTGAAAAATAAATGAAAATTACTCTATAAAGAAATGAAGTGAAAACTAAGATCATCCTAAGTAAAATATTGTACGAAAAAGTGCTTAATAAATTTGTTAATAAAAATAGAAATTATAAAAGGAAAAAAATGAAATATATTTTTTTGCAATTGAATTATAAATAATATTTTTTAAAAAAATGTTTAATTACCAGAAAGTAAAAAACCTTTAACATTTATAAAACGTTTCAAATATGTTATTAAAAATGTCATTTTTATACTATAATGATAAGGAATACGTTGATATTGACATAGCAAGTTTAAGGAAATGTAATAAAATATAACTATAAAGGTAATTACACACTGGAATATTTAAACAGTATTACTAAAATTTAGAGCAAATATCGACCTTCTTATAAACAAAAAATTGCCAAAACTTTGCATTTTCGAAATATCAAAAATTACGCATGTAGTTATAATAATGAAATGAAAAAGAAATATGTACAAAAAATCTTAGTTATACAATTAAAACATTTAAATATTAAAAAAATTTTGGTGACATGTTAATGACAAACATACAGCAAAAACTATTTTGAATTTTTTTTTCAAATAAAGATGTACAAAAAAATAATAAAGTAGAATATTATATTGAAAAAAGAATTTAAGGAATTAGCACAATAATTTAATAGCGTATTATATTAGAAATTCTTTTCTATTGTATAATATTTTAAAAAAGGGATTGCAATAATTTTATTCAAAGATACTGTGTGATAAAAAATATTCCAAAAAATAATTTGAATATGAAATAAATAATTTTAAAAAATACTTAAATATTCATGCAATATTGAAAATTTGTTGCCTAAGAACAATACAAGAAATATACAAATATATCAAACTATTAAGATAATAAAAGTATCCTTAACATTTAACATTAATTAAATAATACATCAAAATAAACTTTTATAAAAAATAAGGAGTATTCAAAATTAAGCTTTAGGAAATATTTTTTTAAATAACTTTCACAGAACTTTCATTATAATTAAAAAGCTGAAATGCTTAAAATAAATTGTAAAATAGTAAAAAAATAATTTAAAACAAATATTAAGATAGCCAATTCTTTAAAATATAATATTATAAAAAATACTTATATGGTCCAGTAACTAAATATTTTATTAATAATAAAACATAAAAAAAATTAATTAATATGTTGGAAATTTCAAGAAAATACACTCATAAAAGAAAATCATTACGATAGCAAATACTCATATTGTTAAAAATTAATTTCATGATTTATTTAACGTTACATAATAAGAATTCTGGAAAGTTCAAGAAAGAAATTGATAATTGAATAGAAACACAAAATGTTGAAATTAGATTGCATTAGATGATAAAAAAAGGAAAGCAAGATTGCAAAAAAAATTTGAATATTTGGCTCATCTTCAATGATCCTTATGGTAACTATAGAGAAGGCATGTGACTACATCAACTAGCTTTTCTTATAATCTATTGTATACAATATTGGGCCTTCACAGTTGCGGTTTGATTAGATTGCACAGTCTATTTTAGAAAAGTATTTCAACAAAAAGATTAATCATAAAAAGTGAAGAATAATATATCTAAAATGTAATAAACAAAAAATATTTTAATTTTAATAATTTGACACGATTTAAGCAACAAAATGTTTTTAAACAATAATTACAAATATTCTAATGAGAAAAAATTTATTAAATTTATAAAAGTAAAAAACCAAGTACAGTTTTGTTTAATGTAAGATATAATTTAAATAAATAATAAAAAATATTATCATGATGAATTAGTGATTAATTTGTCATTATCCAAAAATTAATAAAAATTGCAAAATGACTAAGAAGATAACATTTTCATTTGGCAAAAATTAGCGTTTTACATCAATGAAATAGTTTTCTAGTTTTTTCAAATGAAAATAAATTTAGTATAAGTAATAAAATTTATAATTAATAAAAAATTTATAGTATTTTGGTAACTAAAATATTGAAATTTTTTTTTATATTTCATCTTTTAAAACGGTATTTTAATAATCAAATCTCAGAAAAGGAATTAAGAAAATTAAAAAAAAAATTGAAATGTAAAAAAACAACATGTAAGATTTTAAAAAAATCAACATTCAAAACATTATGTATAACACTAATAACATGTATATTGAAATATAATCTTATTCAACTCAATAATGTAATTAAATAAAACAATTAATAATAAAAAGATAAATTAGATGGCATAATGTCACAGTTTTTTAAATGTATTTGTATATGCATGCAAATTACAAAGAACTTACAATAATAAAGGAAGGTATGACAGAAAAAAAAACTAAAATCTTAGAGATAATAACTTAATTGATTAATTTGGCAAAGTATGTTTAATTAGTCAAAAAAAGATTTTTAAATAACACAAAATTGAGTATTTGTTTACGTAATTTGAGAGTACAAAAGACAAAAGGAAAATTAAAAGATGTAAAATTTTTGATAATTAAAAAGATAAAAAATTAGGTATATTTATAAGAAAAAATTATTATACCAGAGCAACAAAAGTTAATATCTATTTATACAAATTAACTTTAAAAACATAGAGATAAAAAAGATTGAATAATGTAAAAATGTAAGGACATTGCATTAAAAATATAAAACAAAATATATAATTCATTAATATACATGGATATATTTGGAATGAATTTTTAATGTTAAAAAGTATTTGCATAGTTCACAACAAAATATATTAGCAAAATTCTAATTATAATACATTTCGATAAGAAAGTTTCAATAATTTGAGGGATAGATATTATGTAATTAAAAATAAGACATAAAATATTACAAGAAAAAATAATTATTATATTAAATAGATGAAATATATATCTCTAAAAAATGCATATAAACACATATGAGTAAACAATATGAAAGATAAAAAAAATATAATCTATAGAATAATAAAATATAAAAAATATTTAGTGTTAGAAATTTGTGAACATGATGTTTATAAGAGGGCGTGAACTATACAAATTTAAACTTAATTAAAATTAACTCAATTTTGGTACATCAACTCATGATATATATTAGTAAGATTCTTTTAATTTTAAAAGACAAAATAAAAAAACTTTAACAATTTAATATAGATTTATTTATACCAAACTAATTAATGTCACCTTAATAATCACTTATTAATTTTAATGTGTCTTTTCAAGATGGTACTTTTTGGAAAACTTATTTAGTTTTCACAAACTATGTTTTTTGCTAAAATAAATCAAATTAAAATCAAGTGTCACAAAGGAAATCTCTTGGTTGTCATGAATGCTATGATAAAAAAAATTTAGAAAGTCTTTCTGAATTTTAGTAGACCATTATGTCACAATATTATTACTGTTGAAGTGTAAATAAATAAACAAAAGCAAATGGGCATAAATTGATTTGTATGATTCTATAAAACTATTGCTTGCCTTTCTCTTAATAACCTAATATATGATTCAATTAACAACACTTATTATTGTACCAACAAGGAGCAAAACATTAAAAAGCGCCCTGTTTTTACCATTGGCTATGTTGGATTAACATAAAAAAAGACTATGTTCTTACTCAAGGTGACATAAAAGGCACCTCACACAACTTTACTACTTTTTTGACAATGGCCGGAGACAAGTCACATCACTGATTAAGTACTTGAAGAAATAATACATCAAAATTTATAAAATTAAAAAAATTAATATGATATAATAATTAAATACTATGAAAGAAAGTTACCAAATTAATCTATCAAACTTTAAAGTAATAGAAAAGTTGATAAACCAAGTGAAATACTAAATACATTAGCAATCAAGCAAACAACGCAAAGGATGACATCATAGTGAAAAACACAATCAACTTTCTTTTTCTGGTTTTACAAATAACCATACTTAGTAATAGATTCATTGTCATATTTTTTAAAATTATTATTTTTATTTATATTAATAAAAGGAATATATACAAATAAAGAAATTTAAATAATTAAAATCCCATTCTTAAAGGAATAAAAAATGCTATTGTACTTATATGACATTACAAACTTTAAGTCATATATTTAATGTTGTTTAGTTCATGCCCTATCTAATCTTCTAATGACTACATCATATGTTATAACATATGTCATTATTTTGTATGAATCTTTAAGATTATATAGCTTAACACACTACTTAGGAAGCCACTTAGTGTTAAAATATGAAAAGAATATGAAAGTAGTATAAACAATGTAATTTATGCAAATTGCTTATGACCTTACTTGACTTATGTTTCAATTATTTCCATGAAATATCAATCGTATTGTAAGATAGTTGAAAGGTACAAATGCGTAAGGCATAGGTAATATGTAATTTTATTGCTTTTACAAATTATAATAATTGATCAATTTAAAGAATGAAATGTAAATATTAAATATTTTTTAGGACATATTTATATGTATGTAAAATGTATAAAATGCTTGCCATATTATCTTGCAAATTCAATATTCAAGAGTAATATAACATAAGCATATTTGCAATATCAACAAAAACGGATAGTTTTATAATTCTCGTTAAAATAAAGTACATTTACTAAAGTTTAAAGTGGAAATTAGTTCTTCAAGTGCTAAAGAAATGATTTCTAAATTTACAAGTTGAGCTACACATGCGAAAAACTACTAATACTCGTCAACTCTCAAAAGTTAAATACATAATAAAATACTTGATCAAACTCTTAATTAATTAATCAATGTCTGATTTTAAAACACATGATTCAAATATCACTAAAAAATAATTATTAACAAAAAATTGATTCATCAAAAAATTGTTGCATAATCAAGTGTTCAAGAGATATAACTATTTGTGTTTCACTTGAGCAACTTTATTTTTTTTATAAAAACATAATAATTACTAAAAAAAAGTTTATTATTAAGGAGTTTTAAAATTGTTGAAACTATCATGAATAAGTAATTGTTAACAATAAAAATCAGTTTTTCAATAAAACATAGTTGAATTTTTTTATAATTAAATAAAAAGTACTATAATGATAAGGGAATCAAGAAATATGAAACCTAAACAAAAAAACATAATATTATGATTATTATAAACTATTTGAAAATTTTAAAATATTTACTAAACATAATAATAACTTCTTAATTATAGAAAAATTGTATTAGAAAAAACAAAATTAAAATTAATATGAATAAAAAATTATTAAGATATTAGAATGCTTAACGTATTGAAAGCAATGTACAAAACATATTTATTAGAAAATGTTTTCAAGAAAAGGTGTGCAACAAATTTACCAAATGTGATCATGAACTTAATACAAAAATATATAATTTTTCAACTTAAGTACATAAAAAATAACTTGTGTGAACATGCTCTTTTTGTGCACCTAGATAACAGTGAGCAATTTTAAAATCGGAACATGGTTTACATTATGTACGTGATCTTAGATAGTCTTTCATTTTACTATTGTACTCATTTTATCCATTATATACACAATATTTTTCTTGATTTATTTATTGATAAATTTTTATTAATAGTTCGTAAAGTTTCTTTTTTCATATTTTCTTATTTTTTTCATTATTTTATATGTCATCTATTTTGTTTCAATTTATCAATATAGATTAAAAATTTTAGATGTTGTATAATATTTATTATTTTTAATTTTTACTTCCAAAAATTTATATAAGTATTATTTTGTTAAACAACTTTTCTTATTTTTACTTAGTAATATTATACTACGAATACTTTTTAAATGGTTTAAATTTGCAAAATTTCATATATTTTGGCTTGACTATTTTCTTTACGTTCGTATGTTTCCTAAAATTATGCAACTTATTTTGTGATATGCCATATATAAACTTTATTAAATTAAAAATGAAATATTCAAAAATGCAAATGGTTATAGATTTTTTAGTGAGTAATATTTTTTCATTTCAAAGATGTACTTCTCACAATAGCATGATGAGACTATTGATTATGGAATTTTCGTTCACAATTATGGTTAATTTACTAATTCGTCATATCGCTTATTTATTAAAAATTTTAAATTTCCTTTATTATTTGTGCTATTTTTATTGACATAATATTTGCATTTGTTATGCATATTTTCCTTATTGAAATTCTAAAATTTGTTTTTTAATATATTGTAAAAAATATTTAATGCTTTAGACGTTTTATTTTCATTATATAAGAAAAATTTTAAAATATTCTTCAGATAATGACTTTAAAAATCTCAATAAAATATTTAGTAAAAATATGCTTATAATTAGATAATATAATAAAAAAGGTCAGGAATTAAAGCATGGATATTTTGTGATGCATCTAAAAATTCTAAAAACTTATAAAAAGTGAAAACAAATGTCACAATTAAATTTTAAAATATTAATAAATTATTAAAAATGTGTTTAAACAAGCAAATTATTACAATTATAAGGAACAAGAATATATAAAGCTATTTAGAGAAAAGAAGATTTAAAATATATATATTTATTTGAATAACATGTCAAGAAGTTATTTTCTTTTTACATATTAAAAAATTTAAAAATTATAAATCCTATTGTAATCTATGTATCATAAATGAGTTAATGTAATTTAAAAAACATACATAACAAATTATTAATTTAAGACCAATTACATCATGTTTATATAAACTATACAATAGTCCAAAAAAATAATAACATAAATAAAATGAACATAGAGATTATTTTGCACTTTTATACAAAAGATTAACAAAAACAATTCTCAATAATTTAATTTAACAAGCTACTCATTATTATAAAATTAAATATTTGAAAATATAAACATCTGATAGAATAATGGAATGATAAAAATGCTAAAAATATTTCATACCATACTTATTAAAAAACAATTCCTGTTGTGGACTACATGAAAATTTTGATAACAAAAAATCAACAAATTATTAATATTTTAAAATAAATCAATAGTTAATAGACCATATAAATATGTTACTAAAAGTAAATAATAGATCATAATTAATGATGTTTTGTTGGACATGAAGAGGGTATATGAACACACTAATTGGCATTTCCTCTTTTTTTCTAATATAACATTTTAGGTACTATAAAATGTTTTTTTAATAACTTAGTGCATAGTTTTAATATTTTGTTAAAAGTCATTGAATCTTTTGTAAAATTTTTTTACTTATTAAAATTAATATTATTTTGTATTATTTTTTACAAAATTTAAATTCTTTGAATAATTTATACATTTTTTGTGAGCTTATAAGCCATGCATTACCAAAATTTGCATATTATTCTCAAGATTTTACAATTTTTTTTAGTTTTTTTAATTTCTTATTTTAATTTAGTTATTTTATTTTGAAAATTTATAAAGGTGATGTTAATGGAAATTCTAAAGTAATATAAATTTTTAGTTATGTTAACCATTTTCTTAGTTTAAATTTTTCTATTTTTATTTTTAATATAAATTTTCATTCTATGTAGTTATATACCAATTTCTTTAATAAGTTACAAATTCAAATGTTAAATATTTTAATTTATCGAAAATAAATAATTGATTTTTGTATCATTATTTTGATTAATTTAAATGGTATATTATAAAAATATCTCATTTTTCTTTATTATAATATTTTCTTATATATTAGTTTCTATATAAAGCTTAACTCAATTTGTTTCACAATTTATGTGCCTTGTTATAATTGTAAAAATTCTTAAACACATTAAACATTTAGTTAAATTTATGCTCATAGTACCTTCTTATTTTTTGTTTCAATATTAATATAATTTATAGGATAATTTCTTTAGCAAATTACAAAGAATGCATTTGGAACATTAATTCTTTATTTCTTTTTTTGAAATAAACTTAAAGATATTAAAATTTATGTAAAACTAAATAACTAAGAAAGACGAGTAAATAATTTGGATAATAGAATATTGATAACAATAAAAACTAATTGTTAACATATATATATTTAGAAATTTAAAAATATGAAATATAATGTGACAAATTCTCCATGAACCTTCTTTCTTAAGGCTTTGAGGGGTTGATGTGGCACGTTGACTACATCTTTCACATATAAATGCTTTGTCTAATAAGTCATGGACTTGTTAGGTGAATTATGGATGCTTACACGAATTCAACCAATGATGTCACAAATTTTTTATAGGTCCAGAGCATGCTTGATGCCATGAAGGAGTGGCAAAACTTGGGGTTCCATTGTAAAAATTTAAGGGAAGATAAATAAAAGCAATTCTATTGTGTAAGCTATTATAATATCAACTATTACTATGGCTCAAATAAAAGTTCTATCAATAAATTCATGATCTATCTCATCATAAAAAATAAATAAGATTTTCTTATTTGAATAGGTGGGTGGTTTTTTTAATAGGATGGATATTGTCTATAGATGCTGATGTGTATAGCTTAAATTTTTGACAATGAGGTGTTAAATTGTAGGTGTATGGATTGCTGGCAAAAAGCTCTTCATGGTCATATAACATGTGTCATTATAAGATAATAATTTCTTTTACAATAGAAACAACATCACATAAAATGTCTTTCGAAGTATTGGCAAATTTAAGTGGTATAGTTCTTTATTAATCAACATAAATGGATTTCTCAATAAAAAAATAATCTATGGGTTTGGGCAATTAATAGTCTCAAGTTTTTTGCATGCTAAACCATTTCTAGAAGTGCCATTGATTATAATGCTACTATTTATAATGAACTTCCAAACCTTTTCACCAAACTTGGCAAAGATATGGAAAGACATAGCACGTCTACAATTGTCACTTCTCTGGGTAAAGGTATGTCTCATAACTATAATGGCCTAGTGTAATCAATGGCCTCATTGGAGAGTCATCCTCTAGGTAAGATTAATAAGCATATTCTTTGACTTCTATTCTTCCATAGTGTTAGAATACCAAAAATTCACTTTGACCTAAGTTTGTTTGTTATGGATTGAGTCGTGGGGTCGATGCAATGTCTATGGTGCCTGTGTTATATATAAGTTAGTGTGTCATAGATCATCGCAATGGGTCTACATGACAATGATAGTGTCATGGATCAGATCCAGCTCAATGCATGGTGGAATAAGATTCTAGGTCAGCATAGTTTGGTAGATCTAATTGTGTATGAGGGTTCTAAGGACTACATTGCTTTATGTTAGTTGGCACTAGTAAACTTGATGTAGAAACTCTAGATGTGTTTGTAGGTCATATGAACTTGTGATCAAGATTAGACCTGGAAACCCTATTCATTGATCTATTTTAGGCAAATGTGGTCCATGTAATCCCTAAAGTGTAGTTAAGTTCACAATGAGCAACATTTCACAAAAACTGGCTCAATAGGGCATTTTTTTGGTTCTTTTTCCTCCTTGGTATGAATTTTGAGCTTATTATAAATGTTTAGAGTCAATCATAACTTTGTTTGAGAAGAATATAAATATTACTTGCCTAAATGTTTGACAAATGTTTGATTGGTATCTTGGCATAAAAAATTCTAATAGATGTCCCACTAGGAGTCCAACAAAACATTGTTTGCTTGGATTGTCTCAAAAGAACTATAGCTCTTTGAAAAAAAATGTGTGTTCCATGTTCTAAAGATCCTACCTTACATGTTTTAAAGGCCTAGTAAATTGTTCATGATAACCATTTTTGGTCCCAAATAGCCCAACTTTTAGTAGCACTAGTAATCACATTCTTGAAAAAGAAAAGAACAATAATAGTATTGGAAACACACCTAGAGCATTTTAGTTGGATTAGTTTCTACCCAAGTGAACCATTGCCAGATCAAGTTTAGGAAAAATCATAGGCCTTTTTTCTAAGGTAATCAAAGAACCATATTTTGAGTATTTTTTCTCCTAATGCTAGTCCACAACCCCTTGTACTTTTTGCTAATAAGAGCATAATTCAAGTTTGTCTCTTATTATGCTAAAGCCAACCTTAGTTGGGTGTTTGTGCATTTATTTCAACCTTCAAAAAAGTGGCTACTTTTGTAACTAAATCCTAATCAAGTTATAATTCCAAAAAATAATTGTTTTTGCTTAATCCTATAAAATGTGTTTCAAGTGTAGAAGTTATTAAAAATAAAAATGCATTCCTACAATCTTGTTCATTCTTCAAGTTGATAAGGAGATTATGTACAACGATGTACAATGCTTCTTCAATAAGACTTGCAATAAGTAGATATATTCTTTTAAAGTTTGCAAAGGTTTCCAAATTTATTAATATTATAAAACTAATTTATTAAAGGTGTAGTAGAATTTGATTGCATTAAGAAATGTTAGGTAGAATTATTTCCAAAACTTCTCTATTTAACAATTCTTATGAAAACATTAGGATAGTTTTGCATTCATAAAATTAATTTAATCCTTTCCAAATGTGAATTTACTTTTAAACTTTAATAGATATGGTTAAGAGTACTATATGAAAATGAACAAATGATCACTAATGGCTATTCAAATTTATCATTAACCTAATTGATCATATTAACTAATGATTAGTAATTTCTAGTGAACTAGATGTACTTATGTTAGGAATATTTTCTGTATGTATTTGTCTTATTTTTATTCATTATTCTTGACATTCCAGACATATCTAGCAATGTACTATCAATTGTTTTGTGTTGTAGGTGTGTAGCATTATTAGACAAAATGTTGTTTTATTCAACACAAGGTTTACAAACATCTATTGGATAAACCTTAGATTTGTGCTAATTTAACAAATACTAGAAGTACATTAGATGTGTGTGTGTGTTGTAAATTTTCTTTGAGTATATGCATGCGGCCATTGTACTTGTTAAATTTTTAAAACATTTTCAAACCATTTTATGAGTGAGGTGTGGATACATTCAATTGACATCTTTTAACATATTTTTAAAAACATAATGCATGCAAATTGAATCATATGAGATCAGTTCCTGCAAAAAACCACATGTAAAAGTTTTCCCAAAATTGGTTATAATTCTTGGACATTGTGAAGGGTCTTTCTTTGTTTCATGCCATCATGGTTCTTCTTAACTTTATTTTGCATTTGACATTTGGTGTCCAAAATTGTGGTGCTCTAGCTTGCACGTACACTTAAATAGTGGACGGCATATGCTACACTTCCTTCACTTATCTTTTTTCTTTCTTCATTATTCTTCTTGTTTATCGATTTAGAGCTAAATTCAATTCTAACTAGAGGATTCGTATCGTATGTATCTTCACTATTAATTTTTTTCTTATCAAAGCCAATTTAGTGTTATTGAAATAACCATGATTATCCACAAATGCTACTTTTTGCATTGTCACACTTGATCAGAGTTTCCTCATCTTTAGCAATTTTTTTTACCCTCATAATGGCTTTGAATCATTGCAATTTGTGTTACATACATGATGTCAGCACAATGTAGTAAGCTTTCCTCAAATTATCCTTCATCAATAGCACTTTAGCAGCCACACTTATGGCCTTGCTATCTTGCCTATGTGGCATAACCCTATTATGCATCATATTAGCAAAGTAGCTTACAAGATCGCAATAGTTGCAAGTGACTTGTATCCTATAACCCAAACTAATGAAAAACATTGCTAAGTAATTACATTTAACTACTTTAACAAAAATTGAATTTAAAAATGGCTTATCAAAGGTCAAATCCTCTTTCTAGATTATTTCTAGCTCAGTTTGAAAGCAGGTTTTCAAAAACTTTATTATTGAAATTTTACCATATTTTTATGTAATTCATGTGATATTAGAGGATTGCTTTTTATTTTGCATAAGTATATTTTGTTAAGATAAGATTTATACTTATATTTGTCAAATTAGTTTAGAAATTTGTTGTATATTTTAGTGTTGTCTTTGGAAAACTTATCATTCTTTAAAAAGTCAATCCATTACATTCAATATTGTAAATATGAGCATCTATAATTATGTTTTAGTTACATACATTTCAGTTATACTAAAACCATAAAATGATTCTTGTTACATATTTTTTGTATTATATTACTTAATCTACTAACAGAATCCATATGATTATTATGTGAAATCTCTTAATATGTTTAATATTAAAAGTTTTTTAAGAAGCTTTAATTTTCATTAATGAGAATATTATTATTTATTAGGGATTATCATGGTTACTTACATCTAAAATATTAATCATATTGCTCATGTTTCACCTATTTTAATGAACTTTGATAAATCAACTCAACTTAAGGATACTAAAACATACTGTATTGTTATGTACTTTGGAAATTTCTTGCTTAATATTTCATGTGACTGATTTATATGGCTACATTTACATTGCACTTGGAAGATCATAGTAGTGTTAGTATCTGCTTGACAGCTTGATCAAGTAATTTCTATGACTTAAAATACCAATCTCATTGCTAAGCACTTCATGTTTCCATTTCACTGATGATAACCAATTAAGTGAAGTTTTGATTTTCTTTGTTGCAAATATAAATTTGAAGGACTTTAAAAAATTCAACCATTTAAATCATCTCAAAAAGAAACTTACAAATATCTTAATAATGTCATCCTAACTTTTTTCTTATTGTGGCAATAAAACTTTTAAGCATTACCATTTTGAAATATATCCAACTTAGTTTATTTGTCTTAAGATTATTCTAAATAGGGCATCGAAATATAAATAGGTTGAATTTGTGTTACTTCCATAAATTTTCTTGTCCCTAATTTTAAATATAAAACTAGCATAAAAGTTTATTTACATATATGTAATATCTTTTTTGAAAAAATGATTAGTCACACTTTTAAAACAAATGTTGAGCTCAACAAATACTCTAAGAGGATAAATAAATGGAGTATGTAACCTCTTTATTTATTTAACTAATATATGGCAAGTTGTAATAGGAGGCATACTAATGATCATATAGGCATATTTTTTTATGATTGCAATTATATAATTTATTTGTTTACAATGGTTTATGTGTAAGGAAAATTTTTTATGCATGGCAATAAATTTTTTAATTTATTGATTCCCATTATAAATAATTTAAATACTTTTTTGAATGGAAATATGAAATTGGCATTATAATATTTGATTTTTCCATCATTGAGCTTTTTGACCCAAGCATGCAATTATAGTGGAGGGCATATGTTGGCCTTGCTTCCTTTTCTTTTACTCTTTGCCCACTAGTCTTTATCTTTGTGGCATAAAGGAAAGAGCTAGATATTGTTGTTGGATTCAATCCTACTTTCTTCTTCCATCATTATTGTTCCATTTTTTTATTTGTAATGAAATATTTATCTTATTTTTATGTTTTACGTATTGTTTTAAACTAATATGATATTAAAATATTATTGATAAAATAAATGTTTTGTTTTATCATTATTTTTTGTTTATGATTTTTAATTCTTTTAGTTTTCTCAACATTTGTGTTATATTTTATGACTAGTTTTACATGATATTTTGATTATTTTTAGATATTTGGTAGCATCTACCATTTTTATTTTTTTGTCTCCAAGAAAGCGTTAGTTCCACCTTTATTTATGATAATATATATTTTCTTGTGACATATATTAATGCTGTGCTATTAATATGTTTGTAACATATTAATGCTGTGCTATATGAAACATACTTTTATGTCTATACTTAAAGAATTTGATTAAAATTTATTTGTTCATTAAGTTGGATTAAACCAAAAGATATTTTTCACAAGAAAATACATACATTTAATATTAAATGATTTTAATTATACTAAATATATTTTAGGACTTATATTTATGTATTACATATTTGTTAATTTGAATGGCAAAAAAAAATATATTTTAACAAACCAAAAGATTTTTGTCTGCATTTTCACTGATTGATTTCGTTATTGTCAACAAAATATATTTTTGAAGGCAATAATTTATCATTAAGAGATATAAAACCAAATAGAAATCTACAATATTAAATAGGTTAAAAACTTTGCACATAGCAAGCTATCAAAAGTAATACTAATAATGAATAACAAATGAAAAGCACTCAATTAGAAAATAAATAAGTATAAAAAAGGAATTAAATACTAAGATCATCACAGCTAAAATATTGTACTAAAAAGTTCTTAATAAATATGTTAAGTCTTCTCAAAAATATGTTATATTATTTAAAATATTGGATCTAACACACAACAAATGTTGTAATATTTAGTATGAAATAAATTTTATTTTATAAAAAAATGGCTCGTAGTATTGTGAAGAAATATCATTGTCAGATAAAATAGCACATGGGATCAAAATATTGAAAGCTTTTACATTAATTAAAAATCTTTCTTAATTTAAAAATTTTGAATCTTAAAAAAATTAGTTTAATATAATTATTAAAAATATTAAATATTGTGTAACATCAAAGAACTTTAGGTTTCAATGCAATTTGCAAAATAAGTGACTTTCATAAATAAAAATTCTAACTTATAAAATTATAATTTTCATTAATAATTAAATTCAAAATATAGATACGATGAGTAAAATTGTAGTAAAACTAAAAATAATATAACCAATATAACTAAATATTATTACACTAAAAAATGCAAAATAATTTACAAAATGTATGAATAATAAATCTTTACTTAGTCCAAGCAAAAAACACTAACAATATAAATAGAAGAAGTTTGAAATGAAAAAATATACAAAAATAGTAATTATTTAAGATGTTAAATGTGTTGATTGTTAAAAGTGCACAAAACTTTTGTAAAGGCAAATAAAAAGATAAATTTAATTAAAAATCTAAATTAAAAAAGAAAACAATCATCAAAAAGATAAATAATATAAGAAGTTAAAGGTCATTGTCTAAGACAAGCATTAAATGATATGTATGACAAATAAGGGAAAGGTTCTTTATTATGATAATTTGTATTTTCCCTTAATGTTGATTTGTATTTCATATTATTCTTGACTTTTTCGAAATAATGTTAACGAGTGAAAATTAGACTCTATGTAAATATGATTTAGGATTGGCATGTCCTTTTTATCAAATGTTTTAATATTCATAAAATGGACATTTTTATTTAATTTTTATTTGAAATGTCATATTGTCATTCTTGATAGTTATTTATGCTTTTGTTAATATAACAAAAACTTATTCGTTATACTTCAAATATTTAACTTTATTTGTTTTTATAAATTTTTTTAATTACCTTGTAATATCTAGTTTTTAAAAAATTTAAGTGCATCTTATGAAATGGTGTTTTCTTTTAAGTAGTTGTGACAATTTGTGTTGTTAATCATCTTTTTCTCAATCCAGAAAACATTTTTTTGTAATATTTGCTTGAACAACAAATATATATCTCTATAATTGTTTATCAATGGAATGTGGTAGATAATTTTAAATATTTTTATGTTATTTGTTAATACAATTATCATTTATTTCCATAAAAGTTTTAATTTATATTGCCATATTTCAATTGTTTGGAACAATAGATAAATTTTTTTAAAAAAAATTATTTTTACAATTTAAACCATTTATGCATTTAATAGTAATGATTTCGAATTTTTTTTAAATGCTCTATATCATGGAATGTAATGAATAGCAAATTCTCAAGATTGTTTAGAATTTTCTTTGTTGACAATTTAATATCTTGATGGCTAAATTACAAAAAACGTTGGGTCACAACTTACCATTATAAGTGATAACAAAAGTGAATTTTTATGCGAGAAATTTATTGAATATTTTAATGACGAGATAATTTTATATAATTTTTAATGTTTTGTGTGAACGTTAGATACTTCGCTAACAGATTTTGAAATTTTAATAGATTTTGCAAAGGTGTAGAATTCTTTATAGATTGAAGAAGAAGTGGATGATTTGATCTAGTTCTATATAATTGTTACATTACTATTGGTGAGAATTGATCAATAAAAGCTTCATTCTATGACTATCAATTAAACATTTTCTAAACCCATTTGGCCTTTTCTTTCTTTGTCGATGTCAATAAAGGCCTTATGAATGGGTGTTCTCTTATGTGCCATTGACTAATATAATCATTGAATTCATAAAATACTTCCTACATAGGATTGGGGGAACCCTTGTATTAATCATGTGTAGTGTTTATAATAAAGTCACTGATTACTAACAACAAAGTTTTAGTTTCCTCTATAGTTTGACTTAAGTTGTATTAAAGTGCCTTTTTTTGGACCTCGAATTTAACATAAATAAATGTATAATAATCACTATTCTACTCCCTTGGATTATAAATGAGCATGTGAATTCACTACTCATCCTCATTTTAGGATAGATAATGGATCATTTTCATTCATAATATCTTAATATTATTTGATGTATTCCTAACTTGTGCTTAAATTCTCATCTCTTAAATAGTTTATTCGATTTGTTATTATCAATCAAAGGTTCCATGACAATAATAAGAGTTATTTTGTTTGTGTTGAGCAGATGAAAGAACTTAAAGTGCTCTTATTTATTGTAACTCTTATGTTCCTGACTAAGATATTATCCAAAAAAAGTTATTTGTTATGCAATTTGATAGAATCAGGAACTTCTATGAATGTTGCTCAAATTGAGTTGCTTCTTTTAACCATTTCTAGTCTCACTTTAAGTGTCTATTAAAAAATAGGTGGACATCTTTCTCTTTAAATTACATTGGACAAGAATTTGTATTTCTTTTAAGTTAGTGATTGCTAAAATATTTAAATGATTATTATGTCATATAGTAAATAAGCTTTATCTTAAGATGCTACTAAATCAAAAACCAAACATTGTTGTTTGTTCTATCTTTGGGTTTTTTTAAAAGAAATTTAATTATCAGTAATCTGGATTAAAATTTTATGTTGTTTCATGTCAATTGATTGGCAACCATTGTTTTGTTGAGCATGTGCTAATTATTTTACCCATGTTATTAGCACAATCATTTGTGACTTTTATATACTCCTTCATTGGGTTGTAACAATGTGTTGTGCCTTATTATCTTTCATAGGCATCCTTACCTAACGTTAAACTATTAGATTGAAATGACTTTTCATTTACCATAACAGTCAAATACATAGATTCATCCACACTTGTTGGTGCTTTGGAAGCCTTAATTACAACTTGAATATTAGATGACATTCATTTTTTTACATTGAATATTGGTGTGCCTTGAACATACAAGTCAATTTAATAACAAATTATCTTATTGAATTCAGTGCCATGATCCATTTGAGTTTTCATCTTTTCTTTGTTAGGTAGATGAAACTTGGTAATTCCATTACTAGATTTGCATCAACAAACGTCCTTGTTATGCTTGATCTTGTTAGGTTTATAGTAGCTATTATCAGTAGTATAGGATTTTTTTTACCACCGAAGCTAACTAGTACAATGCTTCCTTCATAAAAAATGTGTCAATAGAAACTCAAATGAAACCAAAACTAGAGCTAATGATCATTCAACATTTAAGTGAATCTTAGAATGCCACTTAAAGATTGCTTGCTTAAAGTCATTGATGTTCCATGCCTAGTGAACTTATCTTAAAAAATAATCTAGCTAATGTAATTAGTGCAAGTTAGTTATCAAGAGATCTAACCTTAAAAGTTTTTAAAACTTTGATATTCTCAAATACCAATAAGATTATTTCCACATTTAGGAATTTGTGTGGAAGTTTCGTAATATTTTCAAGATTGAATCATATAGCCATTTTACCAATTTCTTCTTCATTGAAAATAATATTTTGTTGACCATTTGATGTTATGGTTCATTGATATAGACAATTGAAAGCTTAGCTATGTAACAAGCAACATCAACAAATGAATAGTTGATGGTGGTGAGGGCTACCAAACCTGCTATGAAGACTTATTAGCCAATTGGCTTGGTATAATTAAAATGTGGTCTATTGTTCACCTAGAAGAGTCTACATCATTTAATTTTTGGTAATATGTTATTTTTATTCATGTATTTAATGTAAATATAAACAAATATGATTTAAGGTAAGTAACATTTAGTAATAATCCATCATTAACCAAACCATTGGGCGAATCATAAATTAATATTATTAGCCAGAATACAATGTAGGAAAATCAAGCCTTCCTACGTGACAACTTGTCATGAGACTAGACACTAATTCTTGTATAATTTTAGTTCCATAACTAATTACTGTAAAACAATGGGTTGAGACATGAAAATTTTATGTTTGCCTTAAATACATATCAATTTGGAATATTAACAATTTGAACACCTTACACTACATATGTACTTAAGGATTTGGAATTCTAGTTCATCAGATTCCTTATTTAACTTTGGTCTATTGACAAAGGATAAATCCCTATCAATTTGGTGCAGCTTAATTCCTACTGAATCAAAATTAATAGAATAATTGAATTATATTCACATCAGATTTATCATCATTGATTATGATCTTCAAATCTTAAAGCATTATTCTATGCTTAAATTTTTATTGCTTGATGTTAGGAGTTGTATAAATGATTAGTTCTTTTAGCTAATCATTGTGAACATAGTTTGACTAAGTTTTATGACATATAAAAAAAATTGTGAATAAATATTGAAATAAAACTTATATTTAAAATAGATTTTAGAATTAGCCTATAATGTAAAGAACCAACATGGGATAATATTATCTACTCACATAAAATAATTCAAAAATAAACTAGTTCAAGATGTTAAACTTAATAAGCAATAAGGTTTGTCATTTTGAAGCAAAGAAAGTTTAGGTTAATCTTTATAAGGGGTTAAAAGTTAAGGATACCTATACAATTAGCAAAGCTTTGTATTTAAGAATCCAAATAAACTTGGGATTCACTATAAGTAGTGATGTGTGATGATTGACGAATTTCAAGTCACATAAAAAATAATGTCAGCTACGAATCCAAACATATTCACATGTAATTAAAAAAAATGGTTTTCCTCAAAGGGTAGCCCAAAAAAATATGATTTAGTCTATTGCAATAATTTGGTATTACTTTTGGTGATACATATGTAAGGCATGCAAATTGGTCCTTGATGGTAAGACAATTGCATTAATAAAGTTTCTTTAATTTCAATGTTGCCAAGAGTTTACCATGATGCATGCATATGCACGTATGATGTATAAGCTAAACTAATTTCATTCAAAGAATAGATTTCATACAAATTAAACAATAGACAAGATTTTTATTCTTCTAATTGAAATTTTCATTTCTGATCAAGTTATTTTCTACGACCAAACAATTGAAAATTGAATCATGTTCTAGAAGAACAATCTCATAGACATCATTTTTCTCTTCTTTTTCTTCTATTTCTTATTTTTCTTTTCTACTTATTACATTATTTCTTGATTTTCGATATTACCCATCTAAAACACGCATAACCTTAAAGAAAGTGCTTTGCATTAACATTATAATGCAAATTCTTATGATTTAGATCAAAAAAAGTTTTTTATATCTTTTGAATAATGTTTTAGCTTTAAGTTCATAAGAAATATTCATAATAATCACATGAGATTTTGAAATAATTTCCTTAACATTAAATCAGCATTTTGAACAAAATATTTGGAAAGACTTTTCCCAAAATGAAAATTGTTTACTCATGAGCATTGGTAGGTAGTTGAGCACGTCCCAAATGAGATTTTGCAAAGATTTATAGAAGTAATGTAATATGCCTGTAGCGGATCTACTCCAAAATTTTAAGCTTATGGAATAGATAACTTCTCTACACAAAGCAACAACCTAGTTTGACACAACTTGTTCGTCCTTAGGCAAAATCGAAGGTGGAGAATTTTGATTAACCAAATTTTTGGATAATTTAAAAGCATACTTGATTTTTAATTTTTGCATTTTGGTTCATAAAAAGAAAATATGAAGAAAAATACAAGAAACTAAGTCAGACTAAACTTTTAAAGATATTCGACCATTGGACTTTATTATACATGCCCCATAGAATTTTAGAGTCTTGGGTATATAATAACTCCTTTAATTAACTTGAGCATAACGAAAAGCCATCACACAAACATTCTTTTATTAAAACAATTTATGCCTATTCTTCAATAACAAAAATACAAGATGCATTTACCTCAGTAATACACTTTACTTCAAGCCTTGTAGTAAATCCTTCAAATCTCCACCAACAAAAGTCCTTACTTTAGCACTCAATGATATGCCAATACAATGCTTCAATTTAAGCTTACTAGTCTTCCCCTCATTAGAAGGACTTGAGTTAGGATCATTCCGTTCTTAGAAGTGGAGCTAAGCAAATTTTTAGGAATGTTATAACAATAAAATTGAGAAAACATTAACCCTATCAAAATTTTATGGATATGTAATAAATGTCACTGATTCATTAAGATTAGAAGTTTTTAAAGAAAATCGTGGGATTTGTATGATTATGAATGTCTGAAGGTGCTATGTTATAGTAGTAGAAGAATGTGCTTGAACATTATCCAAAAATGTTATTTCAATTAAAAGTTCAACAAAAGTCCACCCTTTAAATGAAATGATGCTAGATGATTGATTATGATTCAAATCTATCACATTTTTCTTAACCACATTATGTGAGAAAAATGTGGCCTATTTATAGGAACTTGAGAACTCGTAATTTCCTCAAAATTGTTGTATCACAACTAAGCGAAATTTTTTCCCTCACAATTCATAAAAGTCATCATAGATTTCCAATTCTAAACATATTATTGTACAACATAAGCATAACTTAAATCACTAAGATTGTAGAAGTTAAATTTAGAAGAATATTTGGCACTCCAATGCCAATAACATATGAGATCACTCATCACAAAATTCGTATGCAAGTTGGCTTTGAACAATGCACTTCGAAGTAATAGTGCACACTTGCACATTGGTTTCCTACATGAATGACTCTACCTACATATCAGATGATTGTATCTAATGCCATGAAATTTAGGTTTGACATAGTATTATGTATCTTTCCAAGCATGCATATTTCATAACAATATGATAACAAATGTTTGCAATGGTCATAATTTTTCGTATTAATGTTAATGGCCCTTTAGATTTCTTTTAGTCAATTCAAGCAAGTGTCAAAATAAACCAAGTGATGATTATTATGTGAAACGTTTGTATTGTGATATAGCAATGTTTTTTGAACTATGTTACACATGTTATGCATAAGTCAATTGAAGTGATGCTATGAAAAGCATGACCTAATATTAACATGAATCACTTATATAAATAACTTCATAATTAATATGATGAATAGCAATGACATAATTAGTTTTTCCTTATGCAATACATGAATAAGTCGTTTAACAATATAATTTATAAATCTAGTGTTGTCCTATAAAAAAATATTTGATATTTATACAAGAATTTAACTATATTGCCCATCCTAATTGCAAGCATAAAGGATTCAGCATACTTATATTGATGTGCATTTATAAACTCTTAATCTTTATATGATAAGAATTTATACATTAGTTGTAGTTGACCCACCATTAGGTCTCATAGGATTCTTTGATGACAACAATTAGCACTTTTAGGTTATTATGGTGCTTATTGAATGTTTTGGAGTTCCACTCACAAGATGTGTTATAACTAAACCCATGATGGGGGTGAATTTAGAGTTAGAGTTTTTAAATATTTTTTTTAAAGTATTATAATGGATCATCAAATATTGCATGTAATGATTGAAGCAATTGAAAAGAATCAAGAAATAAGATTGAAAAATATGTACTAAAGAAAAGCACCAACAAAATATTACAAGGTTTTCCCAACAAAGCTATGGACTTCATTAGTGCTTAAGTTGCCAAGCTTAAGCCTATCACTAACTAACCAATCCTTCATAAGTAGAGAACGTTTTGCAATTGCTATTTACATAGGCTAAAGCATAAAGTCCTCTCTACATTTTCATGAGGCCATAAATTACCTTCATTACTTTTTGGTTACAAGAACTTACCTTCATTACATTTCTATGGGGTTAAACATAGCTCTAACAACCACAAAACTAAGCTCTAGGCGAGTTCTTTCCATTTTAAAACTAAGCACTAGATTGTTCTCTTAATCCATGCTAAGAAGACAAAAACAAAAATAATTATAATCTTAAAAAAAGGTAAAATAATAAAGTTTAATTTATCCTTTTGGAGATATAAAACAATAAATGATAACATAATCTTTGAATCACTTTTACCAAGGAATGTTTATGAACTATTGTACGATGAATGTTGTGATATAGTTCTTCTAAACTCTTCCAAAATGCACATCTAAGCACTTCCAAGAAAAAAATATTAAAAAAGTGAAGTAATGCTAGAGGCCAAAAAAAGAACATAGAAGGCAAAGAAAAAAATCCCTTATTCAAATTTCAACAACTAAAATAAAATTTTCACGTAAAGAGTTAAACTATAAACATTTTATTTTAGCTTAAGTATTATTCATTATTGTAGCAAGTATATCAGGTCACCCTTAGAATAAAATTCTTACCTCTATGATTCCATAATGTTTACATCAAAGTTTGGGAACAATGAAATAATTTCTAAACTAATTGTTAAGCTAAATGTTATATCTCTCTGTTGGTCAATGCACCTTATGAGATAATCCATTAATGTATGACAAACAAATTTTTT
The DNA here is from genome assembly GCA_023846275.1 of Vanilla planifolia. Classification (NCBI taxonomy): domain Eukaryota; kingdom Viridiplantae; phylum Streptophyta; class Magnoliopsida; order Asparagales; family Orchidaceae; genus Vanilla; species Vanilla planifolia. The sequence continues at coordinate 2,340,102 of JAIUJO010000055.1, read as the reverse complement.
ACTAAAGGTCAAATTTAGAGCTTACAATATTAAAGATTCTTGACAAATTACTAAGGAATGTTAAAGAATATTATACACTAATCATGGTTAGGTTGCATGTGTGGCATCTTCTATTTATTCAAACATTGGCCTCCAAATTCCACATAAATAAAATAAAAATTTTAAGAGAAACATAACTAGAGTAGTCTAATAAAAGAAACACCAACTCTAATATTAGATTATCAATTAAAAAAATTATAGAAATAGTGTACCATTTTAGTAATGGTTGGTCATAGTTTTCTTTTAGAGTTAACATGTGGAGCACTAAAGATGAAATAGGGAAACAGGGTGGGGGCTTTGATTAGTGAGAAAGCTTAATTAAGGAGGGTGGTGGTTTAGTGATTGGATCAAGAGAGTTAAAAGGGTGGGTGAAGACTTACAGGTATTCACAAAAGTAGAAATACTTTTTGTTGCGTACTCTTGGGTGGAAGGTTTGTCACCTTCAATCCTTGTCTCTCACAAGGGAGGGAAAGTTGGAATCTCTCCAACTATAGTTCAGCTTGCACTTTTTTCTTACCAAGGTAGAAGCATGCAAATAAGAGAGATTTGTTTTATCAATAACTACAGTATAATTTGAGAATCTATCATATTATAGATGAAAAAGAGCCCAATGCATGACAAAAATAAAAAAAGTAAAATGAACCTTTGGAAAATATCATGAGCATGGAAATAAAGAAAAGATAATTTCGATATTAAGTCACCTAACAATCTAAAAGAGATATTAAGAATTTTATGACATTCACTCTTAATAGGTTAACCACATTAAATATAAAATATATAGGAAAAGATAATTTTATAATTAAATCACTTGAAAATCTAAAAAGATGATTAGAATTTTATGACATTAACTCCAAGTGCTTCAACCACATTAAATATAAAACATAAGAAAGCATAAAAAAATTTGATAGAAAAAAGTATGCAATTATGCAACTTGATGATAATATGTTAATAATGATATAAGCAGGATGTCGATTATGGACAAGACAAATGATGATGATTGACAGCGATCAGAGGGTGTTAGCTAATAGGCAACCAGGCGATAGTGGGCAACCAAGGAACAATAGCTAGATTAGCAATGATAAGCTCTTAGGTGATGTTGTGCAACTAGGTATTAGATATTAGAAGAAATTAATGATCAAGAAATGATGAACTTCTAATTATAGCAAACAATACATGTACAAGAAGTGACATCGATGATGACATATTTTACTACAAAATATGATTGGTTAAACAGAACAAAAATAATAGAGATAATCATAGGAAAAACTAAAGTACTATAGTTGACCCATATTGTTGACAAGGATGACTAATAAAAATAAGATTTAACTCGAGTTCAGCTTAGAGTTTGAGTGAGTCTAGCATGATGCCATAAGTGTGTGTTTGTGGGCATATATAACTTGCTCCTACAACATCCTCCCTAGGTAGCAGAGAGCTTGGCACAATTGTATGAGGGTGATGGGTATAGAAGTGCTGAAATAACTATGGCATGATATAATATAAGTCATAAAATGTAAGCCAAGAGTTCTCAATCAAAGAAATTCCCTTGCAATGAACCAAAACATTTCTATGTACATAATCTTTGGTTACAATTTTGATATGATCTAAAAAGTTTTTCATGTTTTTCATACTTACTCTTAAGTCTAACGTAGTGGAAGGAATGAGTTCACTCAACATAAGAGAATAAAACTTAAATAACTTACTATTTAATAGTTGTAGCACCTTATATAAGATAACATCCTTAACATTAAAGGTTACACCAATCCCATATTCAACAAACAAATCAAGTACATACACATTACTTACTAGTTTTTGACAATCTTAAAAATTCCTACTCCATGTGCTTTTAATTTTTTGTAAGCTCAAAATAGGAACCATTCTATCCTAACTCTAATTATAAAATAATCTTCTTTAGGAAATTTATTAAACTTTTTATAGCCATCTATGAGTTTCTTATATATTTCATTACTTAGATTAGGTTTTTTATATAATATTTTTTGAAATAAAAATATATGAGAAATGAAGAAAGAAGTAGAACTAGAACTATGAAAGTTTACTAAGAAAAATTTCAAAGGGCTTTAGACCAACACTATGATTAATAAAATTATTGTATGTAAATTTTCCTCATAGTGGTAGTTGCTCCCAAAAGATTATGTTATTACCTTGTAAAGATACAAAGAAGATTTTTTGAACTATGAATGAATACTTCTATTTGTCCATCTATTTAAACGGTGGTAGGTTGAAAAATGTTTTAGCTTAGTTCCTAGTAAATGCCACAAGATTATCCAAAAATAACAAGTAAATCTTACATTCCATTTAAATACTATGCTCATTAGAATAGTGTATAATTTAATTATTTCATTGAAAAAAATCTCAGCTGCATGGGTTGCATTTAGTGTCTTATAAGAAAGGATAAATTAAGCCATTATAGAGAAACAATCAATGACCACTAGGATAATGTCATTCCTTGATGATGTATTAGGTAATCCAAATACAAAATCCATATTTATGTGCTCTTATAGCTTGTTAAGTATGGCTAGTGGAATATAAGTCCTTGGCCTACATTTGAAGCATTTGTAGCTACATATATCTGACATTGGGCTATAATAGATGTAAAATAATGTATTATTCTAGATAATAAAAAATCTTGAAAATAACACAATGAGTCTTATCCCTTAAAAAATGATTAGATAATCCTTTAATATGTATTTCACAAACAAAAAAAATGCTTATGTGATTAATTTTGGATACATAACCTTTTATTCCTATATAAGTAACCCACTTTTAAGCTAAAATCTCTAGATACAAGGTTTGGAGTTGATTGATTTCTTGATAAATTTGTTCAAAGTTAGCATAATCAAGATATTGGTTTTTAATTTGGTAAAATTTTGGGACTTAGTAGAAAAATGGTTAATAAGAGAACACATTGATTAAATGCATCAACTACTTTATTTTTTAAGCCAGGCTTCTGTTTGACAACAAATGTATAACTAAGGTCTTGTTGGGTATCTAGGAACCTTAGCACCTTATGAATAGAGTAAAAGAAAAATTTATTGAAAATAAGAATATTTTTAATGACTTAAAGATTAAATTATGAAATATAGTTTCTTTTCATATATATATAAAACACTTCTTTTTAACATCACTAAGTTTCTTATTTAAGAGGGATAGCCTTTCGAAAGGATGATCCCTACATGTGTAAAATTCTAGTTTTTCAGATATGTCTCACTAAGGTTTAGGTTTAATTGCAATGTGAACTCTAACATGCCAAATCATCAAGGCTTCAACATTGAGGGGAACAGTGTGACGCTTAGGCGATGAGACAGTGTATTAGTTTGTTTACCTATAGCAATACTACATTGCCTTCTAGTGGATGCTGCATAATGGTTCCTTTAACTTTGACATTTTATTTATTTTATTGATTCAGTCTTATTGTTATGTCATTTCCTTGCACATCATTTTCCCTTTTCACTTCCATACTTAATGTTTACTTACATTTCTACTACTACCTACTGCTACCTTCCTTGCTATTCTCAATTCAATTTCTTGTTTTGTTTGAATCAGCTTTATGTGCATGTTACTTAATTACTCTATCATTTCTGCAATTCTTATTAATGTTTCTCAAGGCTTTAATCTGCACCCATGTGACATTTATATCTATCCTTCCATATAGCAAAATTTTTTTTGTGAAACCCCTTTCCAAATACCCATTCCTTCTAGCTTTAAATTGGTAGTAGGCCTTGTGTAAAGAATGTAACCAGTGTTGTTCTTCGTTCCTTCTAGACTAAAGTTTTCTTGGATAGCTATCTTATATGCAATGCTTTTCTAGGTTTCACATTCTCATATTGCCATTTTCTTTATTTTTAATCTAAGTAATCTAATCTCTATGTGTTCATTGTAATTTATTGCACTAGTTAAACATCAAATCTTAGTTTTGATCTTGATTGTACCAATGTTTGCAGTGTTGATAGTAAAGAAATAATAAACTAAACATTGTTTTGAATTTTTCTTTATTAAAACCAATTTTTAAATGAAATAAAGTGACAATGCTCATATGAGGGTGTTTTTTTTTCTAAAGTGAACAATTTATACAAATAATATATGTAGAACTTAAAATATGGAGCATGCACACATCACTTGACCACAAGTGACCCTCCAAGATGTTTTAACTTGGCTAATTATTTTGGAAGACAAGCTAGACAATATGATTTCAGGATCATTGAAGTAGAACAATATCTAAATGAGTCCACGTTTTCAAAACTAATATTTTCATTCACTTTAATCAAAATCCTCTCATAATGAACAAAACTTTCCTTTGTTTATACTAAGAAAATGATGATAATAAACACATGAAGTCTATAAAATATGACATTCTCATCCTTGGAGGCATAACAAACCTTAAGGAGTATATATAGAGGAAAGTTTCCATGGACTTTTGCTTCCAATGGTTCAAACTTAATTAAAAACAAAAGGAGTTATTTGCACAAATGAAACTATCAAAACAAACTCAACTATCTATAACAAACACAGAAATCCTTTCTCAACAAAGGGGATCACAACTCATCAAAATTCATGTGCCTCTTATAAAAGAATCACTGGACCAATGACTTACCTAACGAAAAGAGAAAACTATATAATGAGCGCATTACACATTTTGATGAGTTCATTTGTATTGTAGGAGGAACTTTTCATGCAAATCATATAGCCCTTAAAAGAGGCCTATAGAATTTCCATAGATTATAAAACTTAGAAAAATTTATCCTATCAAGAACTTGAAGCATCAGCCATGTTAAACTTTGAGGTGACCAATCCCAGATGCTTCATAATTAGTGTAATAGAATATCCCACTACAAGCCCTCCCTATAGTTAAACTCATAATGAAAGCCAACCAACCTATTAACCAAGCACTGAAAGGTAACTTATTTCGATGTTAAAAGTCAAGTCACATGGTAGCCCAGTACAAAAAATGACAAGTAAGCTATATCGAGGAAGGAAATTATGGGGAATTAAATACCAATGTAGAATAATAGATCAAAGAATATGCTTCCTAATCTTACTTAGCCAATGAATACTTCAATGAGGATTAAAAGAACAACATTGATGACAAGAGGCCATTATAGTCATGAGAAGCACCTTCACCAAACCAAAGGGAAGTGAAGATTGAAGGCATACTACCATTTTTCATATCTTTATCATGCTTAAGGAAAATGTTTGTAAAGGTCATCATAGAAAGTGGTAGTAGCATCAATGCAATTTCAACAAATGGTATAGCATGCTTGGATCATTCACTACCCAAACACACACATAATGTCATTTAGGAACAAAATATCCATGTGTCTCAATAAAAAATGAACTATACAAATTAAATTTGACCAACAATTTGGAAGATATTTTATGTCATGTTATTCTTATGGTAATATGGAGTATCATCTTTCTATGACCATGGTTACATGGCCATCATTCAATTATTGCTACCAAAGCCAACACATAACATTTACACATCATGACTAGAAATTTAATATATGCCCATCAACACCTAAAGATTATGTCAATCCTATCAAAAACCACTCAACACCATAAATAAGTAAATACTACTTATGTTCCATGGCAAACTAGATAAAGAGTTTATTGATAGAACTTTCATTTAAGGCATAATAGTACCATATATAACAATACCCTCCACTATAGAATCCTTTTTATTTAGCATCCCTAAAATTTTTACAAATGAACTCCAAGATTTGCCACCTCTTCATGACATCCAATATGCGATAGGCCTTATACTAGTTGCTAGTTTACTAAATTTGTCACACTATAGAATGAATCCTTGTAAACAATAAGAACTCACCAAACTAGTGCAAGACTTATTAAACAATGATTCTTTTAAGAAAGTCAAAATTCACGTGTTGTTCCTACCAATCAAGCTATAAGGAATAATGGTTCATAGAGAATCCATTTTGATAATAGGGGAGTTAGCAAAATGTTGCAAAAGTATGGGTTCCTTATCCCTTGCTTGGATGAACTATTATGCCAAACTATTGGACCCACTATTTTATCCAAAATCAATTTAAAAAGTAGAAAGAACCAAGACACAATTTAATGAGGCAATGAGTGAAAAACTACCTTCACAATAAGGGATAGATTATACACGTGGTTAGTCATTCCCTTCACCATATTTAATACATTAAGCAAATTTACAAGAATAATTACCCAAATATCTAAATTAGGAAAATTTGTGATAGTTTACTTGAATGAGATCATGAACTATAATTGTATCGTTGAACATAAATAAGAACACCTTAAAAAAGATTTGTTTCATGCTTAGGGAGAACACCTCTGCCCAACATAAAATGTGAACATTTGTTCCCATCATGTCAATTTTTCCAGGCCAGAAACCCTAAATAATGATGTGTCATATTATTAATGCAACATTAAGGCTATAATTGATTAACTAACACCTTAATCAATCCATGATTTTTGGAGTTTTAATGGACGAATAACCTTTTAAAGGAAATTCATTAAAAGTTTTATTACTATCACTACCCCAATAACTGATCATTTTGGGAAGAGAAATTTTGAATGGACTCTTACAAGTAAGAAAATATTTGTGAAATTTAGTGAAGCTATTACCAAAAAATTTATGCTTCAACCTCCACACTATACTTGACAAAGTGTCTATGTTTAATGAGTTTCTTAAGACAACAATCACTGATTAGAATGTTTGTTTCACTTGGTATTTTTTTAAAACTATTTTGTATCATTTGCAAATAAAGTTAAAAATTCTCATTTGCCTATCACCCCTATCTTTTGATCAAATCAAATTCATAAATCATAACCTATGAAATCAATTATGGAGTTTGGTAGGACTAAACATAAATAATTTGGACCAACTTTTGGCACAAGCTAAGAAAGCCTATAGTAGTTCCATCAATATGTCCATAAGATTGAGACCCTTTGAATCAAATAATGAATATGAACCATTTAACCCTTTTGACCTAACATAATTACCCATTCAAGCACAAACATAAATGTTTGCATATAAGGTAGGTTCATGAGCATATTAAGCAAATAATAAATATTAGTAATGAGCAGTACAACCAATTAGCCATTGCATGCCACAAGCATAAAGAATTCTTGGAAGGGGAATTCTTGATGACCAAAATAAAGACTAAATAGTTTCCTCTATGAATTTTATAGAAGTTACAGGCAAGAGTAATCCATCCATTAAAAATCTCAAAAATGGTTGGACCAAATATGTACTTCATGGAGCTACCAGATCATTATGACATTATCATACCTTTAATATCTCAAATTTAGTAGCACAAAAAAGCTATTGATCAGGATTTCTAGTGAGTTGTTTGAGTCAAAAACCACATCCATTGAGCTTGACCAATCACTTGAGTGCTTACTAACCTAGTCAATATTTGTATTTCTCAAAGACCATTAAGACATGTATCCACAATTCTAGACAATCAAGCTATTGTTTCCTCTAGTGCTAAGTCAAAATGGAGCCTAAAAAATTATTCTATTGTCAAAATTAACATCATGAATGAATAAAAGATACAAAAATGGCCCATTGCACCTAGATCCATTAGGTTGTAACAATCTACTTGATCAATGCAATAGTAGAAAAGGTCATATGCCTTGCGAACAAACTTAGAAAATTAATGCAAAACTTACCCAACTACCCACTCTATGATACATTGACCCAAATCTAACCCGTGGCACCATGAACATCACACAGGCCCTACCAACTTAATCTGTGACATGACTATCGAAATATGACCTATGACGTTGCTGACATCTTATCGATTCACTAACACAATGTGCAACGCATTGACCTAGAACATAATGACAAAATCCATGACATGTTGACCATGATCAAAACTACAAGGGCCTTAGCTAACCTAGCTAGCTTGAAACAAAAATGCAACATTTTTTATAAAACTACTTAGCAATAGCTTTGACCACATAACTTTTGGTCCAAAAGGATAGCGCTTTAAAAATTTGTTTTGAAATTATTTTAACTATAACTTTGGCAAATAGCTTATAGAAAATAGACTTTTTAAAAATGAAGTAGTAGTTTCTTAGAAATCTATATGGAAGTAGATTTTGACCACCAAATTTGAATTTTTTTTTCTTTCTTTATTTTCTTTTATGTTCTTGAGTTTTTATAAAATGGTAAGTCTGTCCTTTAAAATGGATGATCTTTGTAGAAGGAAATTTTCCATTATTCCATTGTCTTGTTGAGATATAATTTTGATTATAACAATAGTCGAACTTGATGAATTCTCAGTTCATTAATTTTGTGACAATTGTAAGGTTCAAATGATGAGACACCATGCTAATTTGCTTATGGTTATATGATGTCACTTTCCTATTGTATCTACATAGTAGTTCCTTTCACTATGTTCTTTCCTTCAATATATTGATTCCTTTTTACTTCATTTTTATTTAGTTTTTCATCCCTTTTAAATTAATTACTTAATGTTTTCTCAATTTTCTAGTCCTACTTATCATTGCATTCAATGCTCTTCTGAATTTTGTTTTCGTAAGTGTTTGAACAACTTTTACATATAGTTACTTTGTTACACAAGATTTTTTATAAGACTTAGTAAAGTTTTTCAAGGCTTTCAATGAACTTCTATGTTGCCTTTACTTTGTTCTTTTGTTATCATAATGATACTTTTATCAAACACCTTTCAAAGCACACCATCTTTGTGATATTAGTGAGGTAACTAGCCTAGCATATAATATGATCTTGTGTTGTTGCAGGACCCTTCTTAGTTAAGATTGTTCTAGATGGGTGACTCTTGTGTGTTGCTTTTTTAGGTTTCTAGTATTTATCTTCTCATTTTTTTTATATTCTTATTCTATGAAAATTAATCTCTAGGTGGCCATTACAATTTTTGCCACTCATACGGCATCAATTCAATTTTCATTTTTAGAATAGATGTTGAGTAGATTCTTATTGTCCATAAATTTAAGCTAAAAAGCGTTAAAGAAAATGCTATATCTCATCCAAAAAGATTTTGGGTAGCAATATATTTTAAAAACCCTTCCATCAATGCTCTTGGGAGCAAATCTCTTAAGAGGAACGAACATCAAACTCAATTTTTTCATTTAGGTGTGAATTCACTTAGATGCCTAAAAGCTAGGAAGATAAGGGACACAAAGGAAAGCTCAAAAATATAAATCTTCCCCTCAGTTCCAAGATAATGGCAAGTGAATTATGTTAGCCACATCTTTAACTAAAATCATCTTTGGGCACATTATTCTTACAAGATTTGGTGAGCTAGCTATACAAGAAATTATTTATTTTCCTTGGGCGTTATGAAAAGCTAAGCAATAAAGAAGTAGGGATAAGAATCAAAAATGTGATCCTGATGAGGTTATGAAGGATTACTAGATCTTCAAGAGAAGTAGGCACATTCATTGGTGAACTCCTCTATGTGCATGAGTTCAAACAAAATATTTTCTTTATATGCATGATTCTATTTTTAGGATTTTATTATGGGGGTTATTGTAATTATATTTCATAACAATATGTAAGATCAAATGCGAGTGTACATGAGCTTGCATTTTGATAAATGAATTAGTGATATGGAAATCTCTTATGTTTTATTATGATGATTATTGAATTCATGTTTCACTTAGAAAAATGGGTAATTATTTTTAAGAACTAGCACTTACCATGATTAATAACGTTACATGTTCTAATAATTAACAACATACTAATATTTCAATAATTCCAAAAAACATGCTAAGTGACGTTCTCTACAAATTTTGCAATTTTATTCCATGTTTTTCAAGCCATATTTGTTAAAACTTGTAGCAAAAAAGACCTTTTACCTAGCGTATGCCTTAAGCATTAATGCAAAGGCTTGGTCAGGGAATTTGCAACCTTTTTCTACTGAGCTAACACTTAAGCCAATTGAACCATAATTTTTTATTTTTCTAAAACCAAACTTGTAGATGATCTAGGATTGTAAAATCTATGTAATGGTAAGGTGATTTAGTGTTTCAAGCATAATTTTGATATAATAGAAGACTACAGTGAAAAAAATCTTCCTTTTATAAGACAGATGATAAGTTCACTAAGTGCAATCTAAAAAACTTTTTTAATAACAATATTCCAAAAACAATGTAGTGGAAAAACTATAAGTGTGCAACTATTAATTGGGAAGGAGTTAATTGAGTTCTAGCAACTAACAATGAAATATTGCATACAAGAAGTGAATTTTTTAACTTTGAATGCCAATCTTGATCAACTTTTCTCAAAGTGTACAATTATGCCAAAGGAGGGAGATAAAAAAGGATCTCTCCATGGCTAAACATTACCATTTAAGGGTTGAATCATTTGGAATGGGAGAAACAATATTTAGGTTGATGAATATGACTGAAAAAATTAAGAAGCATAATATAAGAATCAAGTTAATCGAAGCATTAGATGCTTAATTCAACAAATTCTAAGATGCAAGTGGTATCAAAGGCAATGTCATAAGTTTGAGCCCTTACTGTGCCTATATGGAATGATTATTGGTCTAAAAACATCATGTCCATATGGATCCACCAATGTAGTGAGAGTGAAATGCGTCATTCAAATGTGCCTATGACTAGCATTCTCTTATTTGCTTGATCTTTGTGGGTGTGGATGTGTGTATGTGTTCTTCTCTTTAAGCTTGCTTATCCTAACATTTTTGGGCCAAGATGAATATACTATAAGTTAGGCTAAGTGGTCATCCTATTTGAATTAGCTTTTTAAAATTTTGTTGCTAAAGCCTATACTAATATTACATCAAGGATGTTTAAAGAAAACATAATACAACCAAAGGAAACAAAAACATTTAGGAATGGACATGCCCTAATCTCATAAAAAATCATTTTATAGAGTAAATTTTGCTACCCAATCCATAGTAGTGTTCCCTTTATGGTAAATATGGCAAACTTGAATTGAGTAAAAAGTCATAAAAAAATATATTCACAATAAAATTTTGCCATTTGGGGATACTTTTAGTACTCTTAGTGAGCTATTGTAGTAATGTAGGTGTCAGTCCCTATGTTGTACCCATGCTGTGAAGAATAAGTTGTGTAATTAGATAATTTCTAAAATAAAAAACATATTTTTTCATCTAAAATGATAATGCTAAAACACACAATAGTTTATAATATAGGTACAATTCGTTGTTGGCATTCATCTAGCCATGATGGGGTTAAATGTACATTGTGAAGTAACTTGTAGCCTATGTAGGCTGTGATAGTTCCAAATGTTCCTTATGGGAAATTTCCTACATTGCAAAACATCTATGGATAATTTTGATCGTGGAAGTAGATGGGAGAGTCAACTTTATGTACAGTTTGTTATTCTTATATTATTGTATACCATAGAGTATAGTAGCAACAGAATTGACTAATTCTTCTATTTTTTTCCTTGTTGATCTACATCTAGTCAAATAAATTCTTAAGCTATAAAAATACATCAAGTAGTTATGTATTGTGGTAATTTGGTAGTCATCGAAGCAAAAAATTGAAAACTGATTGTGAATATTTATAAGACCATAAACTATGATTAATGGTTTCATTGTGTAGGTAATTCCATGGGAAGATGATATCATTGTTTATTCCCTTCAATGTAGCAAACATTTAGCAGACACAATATATAAAAACGTTCACTAGATCAACATCCTTATCTTGTATTGAATCATAACTTCTACACCTAGTTTATAAGGAAATCTTTATTATAATTTTGATTCAAAAAGCTTTAATGTAGAAATGAGAAAATTGATTTTTGTTTTTCCACGTAATGCCAAATTGGTGAGTGTCATTTAATCTCCTAAAATCTACTAGTTTTGCTCATCTTTTATTTTCTTAAGTAAAACAAAACCACGAATATTATGCCAATTCCATTTTCCTTTTCTACTTGAGGTTCTACCTTTTTTTCTCACCACAAAGATACAAATTACGAAACACTTCAAATTAATGCACTGCATCTTAAACAATTTAGATTATTTAACATTTTTAATTTAAATGACTATAAACATTATTTCACCTTCCAATTGTCATCCTTAAAATTGTGACTGATTCGCTAGTGATTATTCTCCTTGCATTTTATATATTCCTCTTTAACAAACTTATTGTCACCTCAAATAAACAAACAAGCTATGCAAACAAAGGCATAGTACTTTTGCAAAACTAGTGCATGAAAGAATCTAGTCCAATTCACTTTGAAACAATACATGCTATTTGTGTGTGTGACCTGAATTCAATCCATTGCTACTTGGTCATAGACCAAAACAATCTACAAACAAACTAACATATATTTTTGTAATAGTTAACTGAAAAATAAAGTCCTAAAGAGATTGGCTAATTGGTCATGCATGCCCAACATGCTTAATTCTATGCTTTACAGGATTAAAAATAGACTATCAAAAGAGTGCAAAAAACTAACCATTAAAATCTAATAATGCAATAAAATAGAACAGTTTCTTCAACTTATTTTTATTTAGGTTGGTAATTCTCTTTTACAAGTTCTATATTGTGCCCTTCGATAAGTTTTTTAATGATATTTTTATCCATCAACTATGTAATATTAATTTAGATGTTTGGTTAGATCATAAAATCAATACTTAGCTTGATGAAAATTCACCTTGAGCACACGACCACATGCCAGATAGAGTTTCTCTTAGTGGTCTGTATTGAAGTTAGACAACTTATCTTATGACTATAATTTGGTTTAACTATTGAATTTTATTTATTTTATTTAGTTTAATAAATTTTATATTTTAATATTGGTTTTAGTGGTTCACATAAGTTCCCAATGACATTTTCACCCTTACCAAGACCTTGTATATTTTTGCATGTTTTTAATAACAAAAAGTATTTTATTTTGGTTTTTCTTTATTTTAGGTTTAGTATTGTGATCTATTTAAAGCCCTATTATGGAATATAAAGAAAGATTATTTTATATTAGGACTAAAATTTTACAAATAATGTTTTCTTTATCTACATGAGTACACGATTGTAAGTTGCAACCTAAGTATTTTAGGAGATGTTTTCATATTTGATTTATGATTTGAATTTATCTCCATCATTTCTGTTATAATTTTCATCATTGCCTCCCCTCTTAAGTCCTACCATAAAAATTCCTCCTACCCATGCTAAATTAAAAATATTTAGCCATTATGGCCATTTTTTATGTCGTTAGTCCTTTAAGTCCTAAGCATCATAAATCATAGGTAATTATATTACTCTCAATGAGCCATCCCCAAAAAGGTTCAAGTTGTGCCATCAAGATCAATGAAAATTCCCATTAAGACCATGGAGTCGCTAAAAGTGTATAGGTGGCTGGCCTTAAATACTACATTAATCCTAACAACCTTCCAGTAAAAAACAAAAAAATTCAATAACCCAAATCACATCTTTGTTGATCATTTTCTATATAACATACATTAAATCTTCATGTTTAAGATTTCTTGTTAGAAGTGATATCCCATAACACATCATAAATTGGGTTTATCTCAAACTTAAATACCTAAAAATCATCTTCATTCATAACCTTGATATTCTCTTAATAAAGTTTAAATTGCATTTGGCTTATTTTACTTTTTTTACTCATCTAATAAAGTGATTATAGATTTACTTATATATTATTCTATTTTGTTTATGACTATTTAGTAGAACTTGCGAAAGAAAAATTGTTGATGTTGCCAACCAAAATGGTGAATAATCAATTACAAACAAGGAAGTAGGTAAGCATCATGTTGATAATTGTGATATAGTGACAAAATTCATGTTACACTCATGTCAATTTTTGTATATGAAGTCGAGCCAAGAGATTCAGAGTTGTTGTAGTCTAGGACTCATATCAAATTGTGGTCTTTCAATGTGTCACAAGTAGGATTACTCTTTATAGATAACTAAGAAAGGATGAATCGTTCAACTGTGGTCTCATAAGTCTTTGATAAACAGATTGTTGAATCGCAAAAGAATGACTTCTGATACCCTAATCACCCTACTTGATTTTGACCATATCCTATATCTAGGCTTTTTGGTCTAAATGATTGAAATGAGAGATATTCATTGGAGACGTGGAGATTCAAATAAGAACAGGTCAACCAAAAACCATATTGCTCTAAGATTTGTTTCTATTGTCCCCCCAACATTGGAGAGTGTTGTGCTGTGGGGTCTTGCTTGGCTATGTCTCTAGAAGTGGGTGTAATAGTACATGAAGGAGGTTCCAGTGGTTTTTGGGGGCCAACTATTAGAAGGAGACAAAGTCCTCTCGAAGAAGACTTAGCTTCGACCCAAAGCGATAGGTTTGTCTACCTCAGTATCTAGACCTGCAATGTTTCTGATCTTACTATCGATACTTCATTCATTACCCATGTTCACAACATTGCATGGCCAATATTTTAACAACCAAAAGGGCATCACTAATGAAAAAGAGATTTGCACTGGCAAAGTGTTTTTGTTCTCAAGCACCCTAATCGAGACAGATACAGTAATGGCAAGCTAAGCAAGTGGAATGCCTAACCATACCAATATAGCCACAAGGGCATCCACCCTAGGATTGCCTCTAACAAAACTAGCCCGACATCCATTGCTGCTCTGCTGAGAACTAGATTTTTAGCCCAAGCTCTCCTCCTTAGAAGCTCCACCTTTGTCATGCTTCTACTATCCTAGCATTCCTTGTGATGTCTTTTTCTGATATAGGTAAGTTGGAGTCAACCTTCCAACTTCCTAAGGAGTGAGGTGAAGCTCTTCCATAAGAGGAAGAGGGAGTAAATTAAGTTGGCTTCTTAGAAGTAGTCTTTGGCTCACAAGAATATTTCCATCACGAAAGTCCTCAGAGTTAAGTTATGTAGAACTCTACATCTCTACTAGATTTTGGCCACCTTCTATTTGGGCTCTTTAGTTTGAAGATCTAGTTCTACTATCCCTATCTCTTTCGACTAAGGTACTTATTAGCTAGGTGAACGGGGTGTCAAATCTTGAACTTTCTACTTTCTTTGCTGAGGAGATTATTTCCTTTCCATCCTTATCAAAGAGGGGCCCTTAGGGAGTTGGGCTTCTTTATGGAAATATTTAATAGTCAAACTAAAACAGTGAAATGTCAAATTGAGCTCAGTCTTCTAATCATATACAAATCCCCTTCCCTTCTAGTCCATTTCTTCCTCCAGTAGCCAATTCTTTCATAGCTTCTATGTGGGTTGAAAGTCTTCAAAGTTACTCTTTGAAAAATAGAGGTGGCCCTCGTTCAACAAATCAGCATTGCATTCTATTGATAGTGATTTAGATCCCCTCGCTAACCAAACCTGCCTAACATTTGATTGGAAATTGATCATGACAAGTTGTCCTAATGAAGGCACTTGTCTATTGTAGATAGAAGCCCCTTGTCGACTCATCCTCAATGCCAATCCTTGCATTGTTCAGTACTTTGTCTGTCACTTCCCATTCCTGAGATTTGATTCTATAATGGATAACATCCTAAGAAAATGATAGCTTTGTGGTCAACTTTGATTTTGCTTGTTGGAAGTTAGCATGGATCTCTTACCTTGTTAGAATAAATAATATATGAGTGGGGGCCCCTCTGGGGTATGGAATGGAAAAAACGAGTGATCACTAATGGGGGTATTTAAATTAGATCCACAATTTAGCCACTAGTAGTCTAACCAAGGAAAGTTATATTGCAAGCTACCTCTTTTCAGAGAGGGTAATGTGTTTGGCTTGATATTTTGGACTGTTGTTCGTCTCCCTTTATGGTTGAGCAGTGTTCCACAAATGATATGAAGGCCTATGGGGATATGAGGGTCAATGAACTCCCCATGTGCTATTACCTATTCTGATTTCTCTCAATGTTCAGTATCCTGTACTAAGTGTGGATAGGATAGATACTATCTGTGACAACTTACCATAGGTTTCAATCACTTCTGAACCATCTATTAGTTAGACTCCATAGCCTCTAATAGTTAGATTTTAAAACCTCTAACTCTGACCTTATGAAATAGACGTTACAGACCATCTATCAGTTAGATTCCATACACCTTGAAAGCTGAAAGTCACGTGCCATACCTGCCTTCCTAGAAAGCATGAGAATACAAATTCATAGTGTTTGTTCTAAGATTCCACTATATCCTTTTCACTCAGGAAAGAAAATCTAGCATATGCTCTGTCTTGAATCAAAGAGGAAGGACAAGAGCTCAAACAACAACAAATCACAAGAAGAATAACACTATTAACTAACTATCTGATAATAGTGAAGATATGCAAAAAGGGTGAATATGCTACATTGGATAATGTTGTAGTTGATGAAAGAGCTGTAGTGAAAGGCTAGTTGAGTGAAACAACAAATTGTTGGCTAAGGGTCTTCTTGCTTAATATATAACATTAAAAATAAAATTAGAAAAAGCATATTAGAACCTCAAATATTATACAAAGGTCATTTTCTAACTTTATTATGCCAACCAAAGAAAAAATATATTTTGTTACCGTTAGTCTGTATTACCCAATGATGCAATAGAGATGGTCAAAACAATTCCTTAAGTCGAAAACAAATTTTATTGAAGATGGGATAAACATCAAAATGTTTGATGCTTTATGTATTTACATGTTATGCAATAAAAGTTTAGCCTTTTAAATTTTAAATAAAATAGTTATAAATATTATCTTTTTGAAAATTTATCATCCTCCTCATGATGAAATTATTTTGTAGTTGTTTCATAGTTATTAATATTTAAGGAGTAATATTATCATGATGAATATTTTTATAAATTGAATTTATTTTTTTGTAGGCATTAAATTTTAATAAGTTTTTATTTAAGACAAATAGAATTATTTGCATAACATTTAAGGAAGCCTTTTTCTTAAAAAAATATATCAATTAACAATTAAAAGATTTTATTTTATGTTTGCGTTTTTTTTTATTTATGATTTATATCTTTTTTAACTTTTATGTCATTCTTATTTTATCTAACTTATTTTGTTTAAGGTATTCCTTTGTAAAATTTTGTTATAGAAATTATTATAGTTTGTTTTAATTATAATGTCTTATTTTGAATATTTCATTATAATAACTTATTTTGAATATTTCATTATAATAAAAAATTTTCTTAGTAATTTTAAGGTTCTAAAAAACTTTTAGCATTTTAAAAATATACAATTTTTATAAAATTTTAATGTTGTGAGTTATGTTTTCAAATGAAATTTTTTAATATTATGTATTGTATATGAAATTTCAATTTCTTTCTTCATTGCATTTCATAAGATTTTTATATTTAAATATTATTGTATCTTTGTTACCTTGTTTATGATTTTTGAATTATTAGTATATCTTTAACTTGAAATATCAACATATTAAAAAAATATTAAATATTTAATTTCCATAATATTTATTTTTTTCCAATTATTTGAAAGGTTTAATAACTAGAAAATTTGTTATGGTTATAGTATTTCAAAAATTTTAATACATAATTTATAGTGTATTGATTATTAGAATAATTTTTCTAGTTGATGTTTTAATTTTTGATTTTTATGTTGTAGACATATTTTCAAGTTATAT
Source organism: Vanilla planifolia (assembly GCA_023846275.1). Taxonomy (NCBI): domain Eukaryota; kingdom Viridiplantae; phylum Streptophyta; class Magnoliopsida; order Asparagales; family Orchidaceae; genus Vanilla; species Vanilla planifolia. The sequence goes on along the minus strand of JAIUJO010000055.1, from coordinate 2,322,512 downwards.
TTTTTACTAATAATAATATATCTTCAATCATTAGAGTATCAAGAAAACCATTTCATACATAGTATGACTTACTTTTTAAAATGTTGTATATTTTTTTTCAACAAGTCTTTTTCATAGTAAGTTTTAATGTTGAAAATTCTTATGGCTTTTTTATATAATTGTTTAAAACTTTTATTTGAAAATTTAAATATAATAAATGTACAATGTAATGAAAATTATTATATAAATGAAAAATCCTTATCATTAAATTTCCAACATTAAACTTATGCTCATTACTTGCTATTTGACTAATTCAAATTGTTAAATGATGTGTAATTTATGTTGTTCTTATAAATCTATATGATTAGAGTTTATTAAATTTTCCTATTAACAATCAGATCATAAGCACATAAAGTTTTTAATTTATAGGATTTTCCATGTAAATATTTTTGTAATTTAAATTAGAGTTTGAAATCCCTCTAATGTGTGGTAACTAAACTTGTAGTTTGCAATAAATATAACTCTATAGTACTTCAACTCTTCACGCACTTTAGTTTATAAATATATTTGAACAAGTATGAATCAGAATTACTATAACAACTTTTACCCTTTAGTATCTCTCAAATTATTGTATAGTAATGTTGTAAAGATTTAGTTAATGGATTCTTCTTAAACATTTTTAATGCTTCAGATTCATGCTCAGATTCTTTATTAAATAAATTAGTCAACTATATATATAACATATTAAATCTTAACTGTTGCTAAAATTTTTACATTTGTTGTGATGAGATCACCTTGGTGTGATTTTCTATTCTACCCAAAAATTAATAAACATCTTATTGATCTTTTTATCAATTTGGCTGAAAATTAATTTCATAAATTTTTTTAGAAATAAATTATCTAAAGATTGGTGAAGATTAATGACATCAATAATCTGTTATTTATGAATTCATAATTTGGTTAAAAAGTTAGGGTTGGAATATAATTTAGAGGTATATTTAAAACTATGAAAATCATAAGACCTCGATTTTAAGTAAAATGACAATGAATATAAAGTTGAATCCAAACTATCATTATTAGACTTAATTGGTAATAATGAAATGCATTTATTATCCTTATTTTTGTTGAAAGCAATTGGTGCTATATACTTGATACTTTTGGCTATATAATTATTATTTATTTAATTAAGGTATATGATTTTTTTATAATTAAATTTGAAAATTGAATATATTTAAACAATGAATATGGATAAATTGAATTTTTAATTTTAAAATTTTAAATTCGAAAATTAAAAGCATTTTGGAATTACAAGACATGAGTTGTGATACATGAACATTGATTAGGCTTAATACTTTAAAATGAGCTTTAAGTTTATTTATATTATTAAACTTTTCTCCGATCCTTATTTCTATCCAACCATGAATGTTTGATAAGATATGGATAAGAGTTTTAAATATTAGAAGTTTGTGGTTGAAAATAGGAGGATTAAAAGAAGAAACTTTTCAATATGATGCATTTAGGAATATCATGAGAAAAGATGAATATAAGAGAAAGAAGAATCTATTACAATATCTTACATAAATTCTTAAATTTAAGGAGCTTCATTTAAAACACAAAAAAAGGTGTAATTAGAAGAGGGTTTATTTAAAATAGTGTTTTATGGTTACTCCACCCAAAAAATAGATTATCTTAAAGTAAAATCTTGGTTTTAGGTGGTGTGGCCAAGGGTAGATAAGCCATTAAGACAGGCTAGTTATTTAAGAAAACTTTCCAATAAAAAAGAAATTTTGATCGGCCGACTTAGAGGATACCAAGCAAAAAAGTGAGATAAGCTAAGGGGAAGAAGAAGAATGAAGGTTAAAAATTTAAAGAAAAGATAGATCATACAAAAGAGAAGTCATCTACATGGCATTTTAAGGTAGGATAATAGTTGAGTTCATATAATAAATTTAGCTCAGATCTAAGCCAAGATACAAAAGAATTACTTAGTGATAATGTTTATGAAACATTGGTAATTGATTGTGAGAATAATAAGTCATTTGTTTTCATAAACCTTGTTAAAAAAGAAAGAAATTCCTTCAATCCAAGACCAAGGGAGAATTATTTTAGTAAATGAATGGTTCAATTTTCACTCTCTCTTATGCAATGTTTTTAGTTGAGCTATAAGAAATGCATATTACATTTTTTCCTATGAATACAAAGTAGATTACTTGATCATATATTGTAAGTCTATCCTTAACTATAAATATATGTGGAAGATGATTTTGGAATAGCAATTTGTTGATGCAAAACACTTCTTAACATCGACATCACTATGTAAAATAAGTGAAAAGCATGATAGATTTTATCTCTTGTTGGTTATCTATGTCGGTTGTCTAAGCATTTATGCATTAAGCTCAGATTAACAAGATAATTGTTTAACAATTACAAAATCTTTGTGAAGAAAATTTTATTGAATATAACTCTCATAACCAAGATGTAATAGCCTTGTTTTCTTATTATATGTTGCCCAGTGTTAAGGTGCTTAGTGTAACTCTTCTTCTTTCTAAGTTGAATTGATATTCAATAATATATATTAAACATAAGATTTACCTCTTGATTATTGCATGAATAGACAAAGAGTTTCATGCCATGAATAAAGAAATGTAGAAAATTGAAACTTTATTATATATTTTTTCATATAACCTTATTTTTTGAAATTTATTTTTGATGTCAGACAATACAATTGTATTTGAAGTTACTAACAAGTTTAGTTGGTAGCATGACAAGGTATAAATGTATACTTAATTGATAAACTAATGCATAAAAAATGTATGAAACGGAATTTGATATAGGTTATGCCATAGATTAAGTAATAAATAATTGAAAGGAAATTTGAAATAAATAAAAGCACTCTAGAAAATGTTGTACCCAACAATTCCTTTGTCTAGAGTTTGCTTGTGAAGGATGGAACCATGGGCTTGGCTAAGTTATAAAAGGTATTGGTTCAACCATTAAGAGAAATTAAATAGATTCTATGATATGTGTGATTCCTGGTTACTAGTTAGAAAGGCTTAGAGGACTAAGTTTAAGGACTTAGGAGAAGACTACAAAAATTAAGGGTATGGTTAGCAATTAAATCATTGCTTTATAGTAACTAAATTATAGTTTTAACTTTAAACAAATAAAACTTTATTAATAAATAATTAGCATTTCTAGTGGTACATATTCTTTTGATGAATTTCTTTGAGTTGTCACTAAATACTACTTTTCTATCAAAATTGGCTTGTAATGTGCAAATAAAATGAAATTTCTAGTCATATGTCTCAAACACCTGCAAACTAAGAACAATGCCTTACTCGACCTTCAAAAAAAAGCTTTCCTATAATTATAAATTGATTTTTTAGATTTAGGGAGCCAAATCATTTTTGACCCAAAACATGTAAGAGTAGATAAACAGTAATTTTTCTTAACTACCAAGCATATTTAGGAAATTTAGATTAAACACTAGCTTCAATATTATATGTCTATGATGCATAGTGTGGTTGTAAGCAATGATGACATGCAAAATTATTATTGAAACTATATAAAATGTTGACATTACCATTATTCAAACAAACTGGAAATCTTTTAGTATTTGATACAAACTTTTTTCTACTAATAGGTTTTCATCTAACAATGAGCAATGCTTAACTAATGATGCATGCTCCTAAATTTTTTTTGTTGATATATCATTATCCTTTTGAATGTTAATTAAATATGTGTTATCTTTATCTCTAAAAAGTTCACAAAGATATAAATGTTCACTTTTTTGTTCTTTAAGTTTCCTATATTATTTACCTAAACTTTAATATTTAACACAAACATAAATTAATTGTTAATGAAATCTTTCATTAGAGTAACTTATCTCCTCTTCACTTAATGCTATTCTCTTTTCTTCATCTTCCTTTAGAGCCATCACACAAAATGGCCTCTTGTTGTCCTCTTCCCTTTCATTTATGCTAATCTCCACTAGGTCACTTGAAGCTATATTAAATTATTTCTTCTTCTACTTCTTGCTTTTCTTCAATTCATTCTTCTCTTTTTCATTTCTTTCTTACTCCATAGCAATGCTACTTTGATATGTTCTAGTTTGTCACATTTATGGAAAATGATCTCTCCTTTCTCACTCTCATCTTGCACCGTTGTTTATTATATTTTTCTATAATACAAAAAACTTTAGAAAAACCTTTTGAAAATAGTGCTGTACAATCTACATCTATAGTTTCCTTTTTTTAATGAATCTTCCTCTTTCTTTAGTTTTATTATTTGCACTTTGTTCATTACTTTATTTTTTTCTTAATCAAGCCTTCTTTTAATTTCCAACTCTCCATGTCTAGCTCATTAGTCTTGTGCTGACCTAAAAAATCATCCAATATCATGATAGAATTGTTTGTAGCAATCTTGATGGTTGTTGTGAAAGGATCACACTCGGCAAAATTCTAAGGAACTTTTTTACTTATTTATTTATTGATATAGGCTTTTCCAAACTAGCCAATCAATTAGTAATGTTAATAAAACTAACAAATATTCTTTTAAAAAATTCATTGGAAAACAATCTAAATAACTCATAACCTTATGTCATAATATATATTTTAATTTCTTTAATAACAGCTGTACCTTTATTTGTTACTTTTAAGTTGAAGCAAATTTCAAAAATTATTTCAATATTGAAATTTTTATTAATTTAAAATATTAATAGTATTATCTTTTAATTAATTTTTTTTTTCTCATTTGCTTGAGGGAATTTTTTAGGTATTATTACATCTTATCAATTTTTCAAAATGTGAAATTTGAGTGAAATTTGTAGTAGCTCCTATATTTCACAATCCACCTACTCCGAGTGAGAAGCAATTCTAGCTTTTTAATAGAGATTGAAATGACCCAAAAAGTCTTGTAACTTTTTGAAAGATGTACCTTCACCAAAACTTACTAAAGTTTTCTTTTGAGCCACAGTTGTTGTTGGAGAATTCATCTCAATAGATTAAAATGAACATAAATAGCATGATTGATTTTTAATAGAGATCATTAGATAAACAATTATGCAATCAAATCATGGTAATTGAGAGCCGCCTAGTTGATTTTAATATAGAGTATTAAATCAAAAAATTATATGGTTAAATAATGGTAAGTGATAAATGCATGATTGATTTTAATATAAATTGTTACATCATAAAAAATGAAAAAAAGATAACTTATTTAAATTTAGTCTATTTAGAAGGTTAGATAAAATTTGATAGTCTAAGCATAAAAATTGCATGACCAGATGACTAAATTTAAAACTACACATTTTTTAAAAGAGGAAAAATATTTGAATGATCATGAAAATTGTATGATCATACAACTAGATTTGGATCTATGCTTTAAAAAGGAAGATGAATTTTAGATCATTCAGTCTAATAACAAAATTGAATAGTGCACATTCACTTCCACATTTTTGAAGTGATATGTCTGAATCGAATTAGGAATTTTGGTCCCACATTATTTATTTGCAAGTGAGATAGTTATGTATAAGTTTTACTTATGTGCATGCAATAAGTCCAACATTTAAGGTTGCATATCCCATGGCTTGCTTTGAAGATAATGACCCTTTCTTTCTAATAAGTGCATAAAGGTTTAAAGAGTGATTTATGACAAAATACTATAGCATATGAGTTCAGGATTCATGTCTTTACTTGATACTTAGGAAGATTTTGGCTTAAGTTAATTAGAGCAAACTTTCTTCTTGATGTACTTTTTGTATCATTGAAAAGCAGTTTTCAAAGAAGTGACCAAGGTAATATGATTTTTAAAAAGATTAAATTTTTTAATCATACGTTTTCTAAGATGAATACATTTAAGTAAAGATTTCAATAAAAATGAATTTTAATTCTAGTGCATTATAAAAATGATTTGAATTAATCTTAATATTTCAATTAAAAAATTTAAATGCTTAAAATAAAATTAAAAATAAATTTCTCAATAATCAATTACTCTAACCAAGATTATATTCATAGAATATAATATTTGCTCTTTTAAAAGTTCTTTCATGAACATGGAAATTATTTGTCTAAAATCTAAAAATATTCTATATAATGTTAATTAGAAATACTTAAATTTTTTAATAAATTAAAGCAACATAACTATTGTTAAACTCCACAACAATTATGTTAAAGGCCATATTATTGTTGGACCTGTATACATGTTGAAGTCCACATTTTGTGTCGACATGATTACTATTCTAGTTTGTTTAACATTAAACTTATGAATAATTTAACAATTTCGATTTTAACTATTCACCATTATTTAGCCATTTGTTTATTGATTATTCAAATGAATAGAGATTGACATTTTAACTTACATATAGATCACACTATGCAATGGCCCTTATAATGAGCAGGATGAAAATAAATCGATATGTAATATGAGCATCAAATGACTTGTTTAACAATTCTAATACAAATTATTAAGTATCGATATGTAATATGAGCATCAAATGACTTGTTTAACAATTCTAATACAAATTATTAAGTAGAAGACATGCTTTAAATGAAAAACTACTACACTAAGAGATCTTTCCATATGTTGCAACATTTGAATGTTAAGGCACTCTTAAGTAGTGTCTCTAATAGGTATTTACTTGTGATCAATTATGAATTAACCCATTAATTAATTGTTTAAGTTCTGTAATACGTTGATCTACTTGACCTTGAAAAAAAAGATGTGATGAACTCAATAAAAAAAAAACTTAGTAATTAACATAATGACTTTTTATCATCAAATATGGTGTGAAAACCACATAATTATCAGAATAAACAATAAAAGTTCACAACAATTAAAATTTTTTGTTGAATAATTTCTTTAATAAAAGAACTACAAATAAAAGAAATGAATGAAGATTAAGCACTATCCATAAATAATAATCTTAGTTCTCCTTTTCCATTGTTGTACCATCCTATTATGATCCATTATTGTAAGCAAACTTATTTATGTAATTACAAGTTTTATGTACGTAATTTTTAATTTTTTTGATAATTATTTATTTTTTAAATCTATGACATTTTAGTTTCCAGTAACTATTTTGTTATATTACCATTAATTGAAAAGCTATTTCATTGTACATCATATTTAATATTTATCTTTCTTAAATAACTAGATTTGTGTTTCATATTTTATTCTAATGCAAATGTCTTGGAGTTTTCCATTTGATTATTTCATTATATTTTTTACGTTAAATTTTATATGTTTTTACAATTTTTATAAAAATTTTATTCTTTGTTTAGTTTATTACTTGGTAAAATTAATTTTTAAAATATAATTTTCTTATGTTTTAGTGTACATTTCAAAATACTATTATTAAGTTAAAAACTATTTCATTATAAATGTTTTCTTAATATTTATCTACCTTAAATAAAATAGATTATTGTTTCACTATTTTTAAATAGTTATAAAAGTTTTGCATTTCATTCTTTGCCTTGCTAACCTTCAACATATTTTTCGTTTTAAGCTATTTTTATTTCTTTACACATTATTTCTCTTAATTGTGAATCCATAAATTTTTTATTGTAATATTTATTTTAACAATTTAATATTTTTTTTACATAGATTACCTAATATGCTTTCATGCAATTATTAGGATAACTAATTCTAATATATTTTATATTTGGAAAATTTAATTTCAAATAAAAATTTTTAAAACTTTGTATGTTTTCTCTTATGTTACAATGTATTCTTTTCATCAATTGTTATGATGCTATATATTGATATATTATAAAAATAATTAGTTCAAAAAAATTATTTTTTACACTTTATTCAAATTATTTGAAAAAATTAAAAATTATTTGATGAAGATTTTTTTTGTAAAAGTTTATTTCTTTATTTAGCAATAAAGACAATAAATATTAATTACATATATCATTAATTAATTAACACTTTTAAAAGATACTATTTAAGTTTCTTATTATTTTGATTTATTCCATGTTTTACATTCTTTAAAAAATTTATAAATCGATTTAAAACGTTGATGTGCACTTAAATTTGAAAATTTTAAAAAATTAGTTATTTTGATAGTTATTTATATCATATTTTTTATTTTATTACCTCAATTAAGTTGATTTCTATTCTCATAAAACAATGAAAGCTCACTAATTGCTTGTAATTACCAAGATTTTATTTCATTTTTTCATTTCCAAAATGTTATTTCAATTACTCTTTTAATTATATTTTCACTTCAATATTGTAATTGTTAAATTTTTAATTATAGAAATTTTTCTATGATGAGAATTTACTTAAAGTTTGTAAAATTTTACTAATGTTTATTTTGTACATATAAGTTAGTTTTGTAACTTTAAAATTGGATAAACTAGACAAATATTTACATATTATGAATGTTGATTTCAATATTTGAAATATTCACAATTCAAAAAATGTTTAGGTTTTATAATGTTTTTTTCACATGTTTTAATTCAAAAGTAGTTTCATAGTGCAATATGATTTTATATTCTTTGTCTATTTTGTCATTTCTTTTGTAAAACTAATATTTGTTATTGTTATAATTTTGTCAAGTAATAGACAATGATTATTTAAGTTGATTTTGCAAAAAGAAAGCATTCACCCACAAAATACACAACAAATTTAAATATTTGATATGAGAAATTATGTTCAAAATTTTCTTTTTTTAACCTTGTATATTTGTCTTTTAAATCTTGCACATGTTTTCAATTGTTTGGGTCTAAAGAGGAAATTAAATATTTAAATAATCAACGTTTAATTTACAATATGAAATAAATTTTGTTTTCATTTTTAAAATATAATAAATATGAAATGGAAACTATCAAAAATGTTTTAGGTAATTAGAAAAATTTTAATTTTTAGGTAGGAACATAACTAATAAAAATCCCTTTTATAATAATGTGATATATATGTAAGCATATGTTTGCCAAAATTTGTAAAAGTGAAGATTAAAGGTAAAAAACATTCAAATTAGGAAAAATTCTGAAAGGATTTTAAATTAAAAAATGTTTCATAATTTCATAATTCTAAAATTATAGATCAGTGATATTAGTGGCGATTGAAAATGTCATTATATATGTATATAGAAGAAATAAGTTGGCATAATTATCAAAACTAGTCAAATTTGCAAGTAAAAAAAAAGTTATAGAAAATAAAAAATAAATAATATGAAAATTCTAATATTTAAAACATATGCAAAATTATTCCATTAAATTTTGCAAGAATACTTGCTTTATAAAATAATTCATACAAAAATATTTGATGAATAAAAAGGGAAACTAATAAATATTATGAAATAAAATAAATGCATAAGTTATCAAAAATAATAAAAGCTTATAATCATAAGAGATATTGGCTATATAAAATATTAAAAAATTATGAATAATATTATGTTATGATAATTAAGAATACTTTACAATTAATGTATATCATTATAAATAAAATTGAAGAACTTTGAATAGCTCAAAAAGGTATGCAAAGTTGTTGGTTATTTATGATCATGCAAAATGAAGATCAAAATTAAATTTTGTCACAAATCAATGTTCAATGCTATAGTTTCAAAATATGTATTACAATTTAGTGTTGTTAGTTAACTTAATGCACAAAAATGTAATAATAATAGTTCGAACAATTCTTCAAATCCATTAGATGCTTTATTAAGGATGAGCCTAACATCCCCATGTTTAATGCTTACGTTACTTGTTTAATTATAATGCCATTAAATTTTAACATTTTAGAGTTTAAATAAATTAGATATATAGTTTGTTCCTTGGTCATTTTATTGTACTTATCATGATGAAATTATTTCAATATTGGGTTATAGTTTTTAACAATTAATATTACATAACAAGTTTTTAAAATTTTAGATTTTTCATGAAATTAATACCTTGTTTTTTGTAACTTTGTTACTTATTCCAAGATATAAAGATTTTTTTGTAAATGATTAAAACAAATATCTTTCGAATATTTTTCATAGTTTATAATTTTAAGATTTCTTATATATTTTTAATTATAAAATGTTTTTATTAGTAAAATCAAAATTTATTTTCAACTATTAAAATTTTTTTTTTGAAGAATTGTATAAGTAACATTTAAATTGTCTTATTTTTTAAATTAATTTTAATTTTTGATTATATGTTGTATCTTTTATGTATTGTTATTTATTCTAACTTATTTTTTTTAAGATTTTATGTTTTAAAATCTTGTTATAGTATTTCTTTTAGGTTTTTTGAAAATCTAATACATTTTTTGTTTATATGTTAGACAATAGAAATTTTTTATTTAAACATAGTACATTTTTTTTCACATCATCGACAATATTTTTAAAATATTATGACCTTTCCGTGTTAAAATGTATGGGCAAAGTTTTGATTATTTTGGGCATTTTGAGTATGTATATACCAACATAGTTTCAATTTTTATTTATGTTGTTAATTTTAAAAAATTATGTCTTTGATAGTTATTTCGTACACAATTGATTTATTTTATTTAGACTAAGACATCAACCATTTTATTTTAATAATATTATCCAACTTGAAATAGTTCTCAAGAATTTAAATTTTGCTACATTAAAAGCTTTTTTAAAATCACTTTATTATAGTTGTTCAATGGATTAGTGCGTTATAAAAATGATATTATAGATATGACTTTTATGGTTATATTGTCTATATAATTTTTAGAGGAAAAGTTTTGTAATTTATATATTATTATTAATATCATTGATATTTTTTGTTTGTTATGTTTTCAGTTTCAATTTTTCATTATTAATTATTACACAACAAATTTCAAAATTTATTTTTTTTGTTATGATTTCATTTTTTGTGATTTTCATATTTATATATTATTTGTATTTGCTTCTTTTTATGTTATATTTAAATTATTATTCTGTCAGTTATTGAAACTATTAGCATATTAATTAAAAACTGAATTGGTTACTATATTTAATAACTGTCATCGTTCAATTATTTGAAAGGTTTGATATAATAAGTTATTTATTGAAATTATAATATTAAAAAATTTGAATATATAAAATATTGTTTATTGAATTACCTTTTGAAGTTATATTATTTGACTTATCGTAATATATTTTTAAACATGTACTATTAAAAAAACTTTTTTACGTACTGTGAAATAACTTTTATAACTTTAAAAGTCTGCAATATTATATTTTTTTCTTAATTGCAAAATTTCATTTAAACTAAGACGAATTGAAATTCCTTGCCTAAAAAAAAGTAATTTAAAAAAGTTTTTGCTTTTCCACGCTTTTTAAAAGTTTATTCAAAAATTTAAAAAAATTATAACATAAAAATAAAAAGAATTCTTAACATAAAAATTTATGTACATTATTTACTAAACTATCTTTAGAATATGTTGTTCATTACATTCCATTATATAGAGCATTTAAAAACAAAGAAATAAAAATTAGGCATCATTATTATTAAATATTTAAACAATTTAATCTTAAAAAGAAAAAGTTTCTTTTTAAAAAAACTATTGATGTATGGATCCAAAAAATGAAAATATTGCTATATAATTTAAAAATCAAAAGGAAAAAAAGGCAATTGCATTGAAAAATAACATAAAAAGTTTTAAATTATCATGCCACGTTTCATCGATAAACAATTATAGAGATGCATGTTTTTTGTTCAAGCAAATGTTACAAAAAAAAAATGTTTTTTGGGATGAGAAAAAAATGATTAGCAACACAAAATATTAAAATAAATTAAAAGCCACTCTTTAGAAAAATGCACTTAAATTTATTAAATATTGAATATTGTAAGATAATAAATAAACTTTACAATAACAAATAGACTCAAATATTTGAAGTATAATGGATAAGTTTTTTGTTATATTAATAAAAACATAAATAACTATCAAGAATGACAATATAACATTTCTAGTAAAAATTAGATAAAAATGCCTATTTTATGAATGATTAAAAGATATGATAGAAGTAACAAGACAATCCTAAATCATATTTACTTACAGTCTAATTTGACTTGTTAACATTATTTCAAAATAGTCACTAATAATATTAAATAAAATAAATATTAAGAGAAAACACTACTTAATCTAGTCAATAATCTTCCCATTATCTGTCACATATATTGTTGAATGTTTGTAATAGACAAGGACTTTTAATTTGTTATAATATTTAGTTTTTTGATAAAAGTTTTCTTTGTTATTTTAAAATTTTAATTAAATTTATACATTTATTTGTTTTTACTAAAAGTTTTGCATACTTTTAACAATCAACACATTTAGCATCTTAAATAATAATTATTTTTTGTATTTTTTTAATTTTTAACATCTTTTATTTGTATAGTATGTATTTGTTGCTTGAACTAAGAAAAGATTTATTACATTTTATAAATTTTTTTATTTTTTTAGTGTATTAATATTGAGTAATATTGATGACTCCATTTTTAGTTTTAATATATTTTTATTTATCACTTTTAAATTTTAAATTTAATTATTTTCCAAAATTATAATTTTATAAGTTATGATTTTTATTTATGAAAAGTAACTTATTTTGAAAATTGCATTGAAACCTAAAATTCCTTGATGTTGCAAAAACTAACCAATAGAAATGTTTTCTTTTAAGATCTTATATACATAAGTATGCTGACATTTTATATGTTATAATCATAAGTTTACATGGCACTATTGCATACAACCCAATTATATATTACATGCATGCAAGATTTGAGCTAATATACATTTGAAATATCAAACTTTTGCATAGAGAGTCAAAGAAAATAGTAACATAGTTGCACAAAAATACATTTAACCCAAAATGGCTTAAGTTCTAAAATCTAATAATAAAAATAAAGTATTTTACATATGAACTTTAATTAATCAATTTTATATAAAAAACATTATTTTAAACATAAATGAAGAAAAAATAAGATTCAAGAAATAAAATTTAAATTATTCAAATAAACTAAATAGGGAAAAAGGATTTTGTTGAAACAAAATCCTAAAACTTAAAAACTTATTTAGTATTATCATAAAAAAATAACTTAAACATGAAATCTTGATTGATTTTAGAGTTAATTTTATCGTAATAATTAATCTTTTTTTTCCAAAAATTGAATAAGTAATAATAAAATATACCCTTAATAATATTTTGTCTTAATTTCTATAAAAAAACTAAGACAATTTGAAGGGAATTGTGTCAGTTGAACCTAAACTATCCAACAAAGTGTGATTGGAAAGAAGTTGATTGTTTAAAAAAATAAACTAGCTCATTAATTATTTGAAAAATTCATAAAATGTTAATTTTATAAAAAATTTAGAAAAATTAGATTAAGTAAATATGAGTGATAATAAAAAAGGAAAGGGAATAAAAATTGAAAGAAATAAGTATAAATTACGAAAGAGCATTAACCTAATATTGATATTTATGTAAATAGAGTTTATTTTTAATTATTTTTGATATTCTTTTACGAAATCATTTATTTCCATTATTAATTTTATTAAAAGTTTTGTCATCATCAAAATTGAGAGATTATTCTAACATTGACCTTTAGAAAAGGTGTTTTGTTTGTTGATAACAAAATCCTAAATATTTTAAATAAATTTGTTGAAGTTAATTTTTAGATTTTAGAAAATCGATACTTGTGTTCATGAGAAAACTTGAAGTGGAGCAGTGGTGAAATCCCATGAAGATCATCTTAGTTGAAGTGAAAAACTACTAAGAGATATATTCTAAATTTAAGTTTAGGTATTTCAATTTTATTTTAATTAAAATATTAAGTTTCATTAAAATACATATTATGAGAAACAAAAATTAAATTTTATCAAAATTAATATTCTTTAAATATTATTAGGTTCTCAAAAACTTAATCCATTCTCTTTTACTATTTTGAAAATCCTTTTTTTAGCAAATCTTAATATTGATTCAATAACATTTGTAAAATATACATTATAATTATAATAATTAAATACAAAATAATACTCACTAAAATAATGCTAATTATTAGCAATAAAAAACAAATGTCTCTATAGTTCTTAAAACACAATGGTTGTCGTTAAGAGGTTTGGAATGCAAGCCCCTAAGCTCATCTATCGGTTGGTGTATTAAATATAATTGCAAACATAATTTTGTTGGGTCTTAGAATAGGTTAGAACTCTCGTATCCACATATACAATGTATAAAACAATTTTGACAGCACTTGTAATGACTTCTCGAGAAAATCATGGGGAAAAAAATCCTACAAAGTTGACTTTGAGGAACACGTAAAGCTTTATATACAGAACATCTTTGTTCACCTTCGCAATATAGGACTAAAGCAAAGCCTTCTTTTCACACAAAGTGTTTCAAAATTGTGGGGGCAACTAGAACCATCTGATCGTGCAATTTATTGATTGAATGACCTTCATCAATTTTTTTTTCATTTGTAAGATTTAACGGTTTTAATCAAATACTTTTTGAAACATCACCATCGAATCTCATTGGTTTGATCATACAATTTTCCAAACCAATTAGTCTTAATTCATTCTGTTTAGGTGATTCATGCGCAACATCTTTTTTATCTAACATTTCTATCTTTTAAAATATTTTCTTTTAATGAAAAGGATTGACAAATTTTCATAAAATTTAAATAGAAGTTTCAAACAGAGATATTTAAGCTATTAGTAGCCCATAATAATTGTTACTAATATAGTTGCTTGCCTCAGTTCGGAAACTCCTAATTATAACTTTCTTCTTATGTTAGTTAAGTTATTAATTTTTTTTATTCATAATAAGTTCAATTAAGATACTTTTGTCTCATTAATTATTTGATCAAGAAAAAGATTTTGATTAAATTAATTTATATTATGAGACCATAATAACTAGTTTCTTTTCATTTGTTGTTATTACATTTTAGATTACCGCTCTTTTGGCAAATGTTTTATATTTACTGTAATTTCTTAGATTTGGTAAGTGGTGAAGGTAGGCTTTTTTTAAGCTGAGCCACATAAGTATCGCTTCTATATATTTTAGTTCTTGTTGATTTTTTAGATTATGTTATTTTATAAATTCTTTAAATTAAAAAAAAATAATTTATTTTAATTTAAATTTAAAATTTTTATAAAATACTATCAAACTAATTATTTAATTATTTTTAGTAAGAAGGTTAAATTTTTATTCTTAATAATTGACCCACTTTTGTAGATCTAAATTTCATCGTACGCATGTTATGAAGTGCTATTTAGTTAGAAATGAGCTAATTATTAGGAATAAAAATTATTTTTAAGAGAATATTTTACAAAAAATATGTTAATATATTTTTTAATAAACTTGAGAATATCTTTAAAAGTCAATTTTAATAAATATTAATTTTATTTCAAAATATGTTAACTCTTTTAAAATATGCTGATTTTCTTCTCAAAAAATATTTTTAAGAAAATTATTAAAAAAATAACAAAAATAGAAATAATAAATGAAAGCTTTTCAAGAAGTTAAAATTGAAATCAAGCCAACATTTACCCGTGATAAAAATTACAAAAACAAATAACTAATACAAGTATTTTTTCCAAATGATAAGCAGGTTAAAGAATTATAATAACATAAAAAAAATTTACTACTATGGCCTTGCAACCTGGCAAACTTACGAAAAAGATAAAATAATTAAATGAAGTAAAAACATAAATTAATGTAAACAAGAGCACTATGTTTGAAAAATATTTAGTGAGGTACAAATGTTTTAAATGAATAAATTACAAATAAAAAAATTGAGAACTTTACTAATTTTTGAAGAAAGTAAAGATTATGAGTTTTATACTTGTAGGACAAAGTATAAGGATGTGATGATGAGCATTAAGTGCTAATGGTTTGAATGTCATGATTTTGAAAATTTTTCTTTAAATTTTATAAAAAGTTTATCAATCTATTTTGTTCAAGAATTTACTTATTTTTTGATATTTTTCTAATTGTTAAAAGCACTTATAAAACTGATCAAATAGCCATTACTAATAAATTTATAAAAATCTCAATGTCTTGAAATAATGGCTAAAAGAGACATCGCCCAAAACTGCTCAATAAAAAGGTTCTTAAACCATTTGATCATGAAAAAAGCAATATGAGAATCGTTGGATTAAGCAAGTACTTTTTGATTACCACCAATAGATCTAAATTGTTATCTAATAGCTATATTTTGATCTTATGCATGGACAAAACATGAAATGTGCGATCACAAAATTTCATTATCGAACAAGAATCTGATTGGGCACTTTAAAGAGGATAAGGAGAATACGACCATTTCATTGAAAAATTGTATGATCAAATGACAAAATCACTCCAACAATTTTGATTATAGTCGTGCAAAATGAATTGACATTTTAGGTACAGATTACATGAATGATGGATTGTTATTCCTTCATAAGAATTTTCTGATGCCACTTAATAAATGTATTGTTTGGTGTCAGTAACCCTCTGATTTGCTCAAAAGTGATTTCCATTATTATTTGATGATTTTTGTAAATAACCAAAATTATCCAACAAGTTATGGAGTTATTTTATCAATCTGATAGGCCCAACTGACCTTATTTAGGAGCTATGTTCTAACTTTGCAGTTTCCATATTATTAGTAATAGGGTCTCCTTTTTCATTATTTTAATTATATTATCAGTTTGATTAATTAACTAACATAAATATAATAATTTTTAAAATAACTTATTGAAATAATATTTCCAAAGATATGATCTACAATAAAATATGCTTTTAGATGGTTTACATACAATAAAGATTTTAGAATCTTAATATTTATTCTAAAATAATTAATTGAAATAAAATTTTGCTTTTGTGCCATCAAATTGTGATTTTAATCAAGCTTAATATTTTATCAAAATAAAATTGTAATAACTAAAACTAAACAAAAGATATTTGTTATAATTATTTGTTACAATAACCAAGATGATTAGCATAGAATTTCACCTCTGCTTCTTTTTCTTTTTAAATTTTCCTATGAACACAAGTATCTTCCATCTAATATCTTAAAATTTATTTAAACAAATTCATTAGTAATGCTTAGGGTTTATGACCATCAAAAAAAACATCATGACGAACGATCAACACAACAATATTTTCCACTTGATAATAACAAAACTTTTGGAGAAATATATGAAAATATAAACTATTTATAAAAGTAATGTGCAAGACAGTTAATGCTCCCCAAATTGTACATCATGACTAGAGTAATGATCCAAGTTAATTTACGTTGATTTTAATCTTTTAATTTCTATTCTCCTCCTCTTTAACATCACTTAAAGAGAGTTATTCTATATTTAATAAATTGTTAAAAAATTTAGAATTGTGTAAGGTTATCAACCAACTCATTTTTTTTCTTTAAGTCTATTTTGTTCAAATTATACTTTTATCAAGTGGTATAGTATAGAATTCCTTTTATATTGATTTAATTCTTTCTTCATAACAATTACCAAACTTTATTTTTCATGCTATCTTGCGTTATGAATGACATCAAATTTATTGCAAAGGCTTAATGGTTATGATAAGATTAAGTTTTAACACAAATCATTATTCTATCTATAACTTATCCCTTTGAAAGATCTTTATTAAATTTTAAAGTTTTAAGATTTTCTTCGACTCCTTTCCATTTCCTTACTTATTTTATTTGAATTTTCTAAACTAAATTTCTTAAATCCTATGTATATATCATATATATATATATATATATAGTTTTTAATTGGACTTAAATCATCAGAGTTACATTGTAAAATACTTCATTTAAAATATTAAATTTAAGAACATAAACCATTCTAGCTCCAACATATTTAGGATAACTGAGGCTCTATTTTCATTCATATATTGTATTTTTCAAACAAGGTAAATCCTCAAAATGAAATAATAGAAAGAGGCTATTGTGACTTTACAACGAAATAAGCTTTGCAAAAATATAAAAAAATTTGATAACAAAAAATGTAGATTTATTACACACAAAAGTCTTATGCTTAAAATGAAAGATTAATAAAGCACAAGTGTTTTAATTAAATGAATTATAATTAAAATAGTTAAGAACTTAGCTTATTTGAGAAAAAAAGTAGAGAAGATTAATGTGACATTTGAACGGTGCACCATAAAGAAGAGTTAAATAGTGTCATGCACTAAATGTTTCAATATGATGACTTGAGAACTTTTCTTCAGATTTTATAAAAAGGTTTATTAGTCTATATTATTCAAGAATTTATCTATTTATAAACATTTTCTAATGACTAAAAACACTTGTCAAATTGACCAACTAATCAGTATTATTTTAATTAAAAAAATCTACAATACTTTTTAATTAATATATTATAAAAATCACAACTAAAAGGCTCACTATATTGGAGCTACTTTTTTAGAAGGCTCTTGGACCATTCAATAATGAAAACTTCCAAAATTAGAAGGATTAGGATAAAAAATGCTATTTAGAAATTATGATTTGATCTAAGGCATTACATCTGAATCATAAACTAATGGTTAGAATTTTCTCGCACATGTAGATAAATCATGGATTGTGAGATCATAAAAATACGTGATTGGATAAAAGATCAAAACAAGTGTCTTTAAAAGGTGGATGAGATTAGAATCATTCGATCACATAATTGTCCAAATGAATAGCAAAAATCACTACCACAATTTTTAGTATAATCGCGTTGAATGGATGTAAGCTTTAATCCCACATTGAATAAATGATGGATTATCATCACGCTATTAGAGCTTTCCTATGTTAAATAGTTTGTATATTTTTTAGCTATGTTAAACATCATCATGTTCTTAAATGACATGTGTGACATATATATTGACTTCAGACATTTTTAATTTTTTGAGGAAGTAAATCAATTATAAAGATGGGATTGACCTTTCTTCATTAAAAAAAACATCATATAATCACTTCATCAAACCTGTTCATTCTCCTTCTTTAATGGCACTTTCATAACTTTTTGATTTGTCTCTCTTTTTTTACTATTTAGCTAAGTTTTCACTAGTTCTTTCATGCAATAGTTTTAATTTTAAAAGTATTATATTTTTCTTTTCTCTTTTTCATTTATTTTTTTATTAATATTTTAAAATTGTAGACCATAGCAACATAATTTTTTAAGTATGATAGATTTACAAAATAGATATATAATACCAATATGTTTAAATAACTATATTTACTTATAGCAAATCTATAATACCTCTATGTTTTTTGCCGTAAATTAGTACCTTTATGGAAATATTACAAATATTATCATAACTTATTCATTTAATTTTCTTAAATATATTATGTACATCTTTGATTGCGTTAGCATATTATCCTCCAATTTTTTATAAAAAACGATTTTCTTTAGCTATTTGGAATTATTTTTAATATTTTAAAGATTGTTCAACATAACTTTTTCTCAATTTTATGTTTTTATTAAAATTGAAATATTGTTTATTTTTGTTGTAAAAAAAATCAATATTTAAAATACCCAAAGATTTGTTTATAATCTATTAATTAATAATTATTTCCTATTTGAAAGGTATGAAATGCGTAAAGGAAATGATAATATTACTTTAATATAATTAATAGGATATGAGTAAGATAATAAAATGATTCTAGAATTCAATCTATTCAATTTTTTTATTATTTATTTTTCAAGTTAGGCAAGCCGCTGATTGTCCCAATATAGAGAGCTTTGTCGAGGAAAGAATTAAATTATTGTAATACCGAAATGTGTAAACTATTCAAAATTATAAACAAATGGTAAAAATATTTTTACATAAGACTAGGAAAAATAAATTTATTATTAAAATTATCGAAATTTGAAATAGTAAAAACTATAAAAACAAAAAATTATATAGGTAATTAAACATATATAGCATTTAAATTATAAAACATTATAAAAACAAATTGACATATAATTGCAAACATAAGAAATAAGCAAAGTTAAAGAAAGGCAAAAAAATTAATGAAAATAAAAGTAAATAAGAACACTTAATATATAATATTACAAACGTATTCATAACAGAACATCAAAATAATGTCATAAGAAAACATCTTTTATCAAAAAAACGTAGGTAGGAGTAATGCTTTGTAAGAGTCAAAAAATAAAAATAATATATGCTATAAAATATTTAAAAAAATCAAAATATAATGTAAAATTTGTCATAAAATATAACACATATGTTGAGAAAAATAAAAAATTAAAAAATATAAACAAAAAATGATGAGAAAACAAAAAATTAAAACTATCAATAATAATTTAATATCATAATAGTTAAAATATATATAATACATAAAATAATGATAGGTATTTTATTAGAAATAAAGAAATAATAACGATGGAGAAGAAAGTAGGATGAGAATCCAACAACTAAACTTAGGTCATTCCTCTATTCCACAAAGATAAAGAAAAGTGGGCGAAGAGTAGGAGAAAAGGAAGCAAGGCCAATAAATGCCCTCCACTATAATTGCATGCTTGGGTACAAAATCTCAATGAGGAAGAAATCAACTATTATAAAGCCAATTTCATATTTCCATTTGTAAAAGTTTTAAAATTATTTATAATAGGAATCAATCTATCAAAAGATTAATTACCCTATATAAAAAATTTACCTTATACATAAACCATTGCAACAAATAAATTATGCAGTTGTAATCACGAAAACCATATCCTTATATGATTAATAGTATGTCTCCTTATACAACTTGTCATATCTTAGTTAAAGAAACAAAGTAGTTACATAATCTATACATTTATACTCTTAGATTACTCATGGAGTTCAACATTTATTTTAAAAGTGTGACTAATCATTTTATCCACAAAAATATTATTTATTTGCAAATAAACTATTATGCTTTGTTTTATATTCTAAACTAGCGACAAGAAAATTTTTGGAAGTAAAACAAATTCAACTTATTTATCTTTCGATGCCTTTTTATAATAATCTTAAGATAGATAAACTCAGGAGGATGCTTTTCAGAAAGGTAATGCTTAAAAGTTTAATTACTACAATAAAATTAAAATTAGGAGGACATAATTAAGATGTTAAGTTTTATTTAGAGTTGATTTAAGTTGTTAAATTTCTGAAAGTTCTTAAAATTTGCATTTGCATCAA
Source organism: Vanilla planifolia (assembly GCA_023846275.1). NCBI lineage: Eukaryota > Viridiplantae > Streptophyta > Magnoliopsida > Asparagales > Orchidaceae > Vanilla > Vanilla planifolia. The sequence goes on along the minus strand of JAIUJO010000055.1, from coordinate 2,301,454 downwards.
AGAAAGGTAAAACTTCACTTAATTGATTATCATTGATAAAATGTAAACGTGAAGTGTTTAACAATAGGATTAATATTTGAAGTCATAGAAATTACTTGATCAAAGTGTCAAGCACCTACTAATACGACTAAGTTCTCCCAAGTATAACATAAATATAGCCATATAAATCGATCACATGAAATATTAAGCAAGAAATTTCCAATGTTGATAATAACATAGTATGTTTGAGTGTCTTTAAGTTGAATGAATTTATCAAATATCATTAAAATGGGTAAAATAAGGTCAATTTGATTAATAATATAGATGTAAGTAACTACAATAATCCTTAATAAATAATAATATTCTCACTAATAAAAATTATAGCATCTAAAAAACTTTTAATATTAAACATATTAAGAGATTTCACATAATAATCAAATAGATTATGGTAGTAAGTTAAGTAATATAATACATTAAATGTGCAACGCAAATCATCTTACGGTTGAAGTGTATTTGAAATGCATGTAACTAAAACATAATTATGGATGTTAATGTGAAAGTATTGTTTTTTCAAGAATGATAAACTTTCATAAGATAATTCTAAAATCGATAAGAATTTTGTAACCTAATTTTGCTAATACAAATATAAATCTAATCTAAACAAAATAAACCTAATACAAAATAAAAAGCAAGCCACTAGTAGCATAAGAATTACATCAAAATATGGTAAAACTTCAATGATACATTGTTTGAAAACTTGCTTTCAAACTAAGCTGGAAAAGATTTAGAAATAGGATTCGACCTTTGAAGCCATTTTTAATTTCAATTTATGTTGAAGTAAATGTAATTACTTAGCAAAAAAATTCATTACTTTTGGGGTAAAAGATACAAGTAACTTGCAACTATTACTCTCTTGTAAGCAACTTTGTCGACATGATGCATAATAAGAATATGCCACATAGACACAATAGCAAGGCCATAAGTGTGGTTGCTTAAGTATTGTTGATCAAAAATAATTTGAGGAAAGCTCATAACAATGTGCTGACATCATGTATGCAATGCAAACTTCAGTGATCCAGAGCCATGATGACGGTAAGAAAAAATTGTTAAAAATGAGGAAAGTGTAGCCATGTTTGACAATGTAAAAAGTAGTGGTTGTGGATAATCATGGTCATTTGAATAACACAAAATTTGTTTTGATAAGAATATAATGGATAGTGAAGATACATATGATAGGAATCCTATAATTAGAATTGAATTTAGCTCTAATTCTATAAGCAAGAAGAATAATGAAGGAAGAAAAAAAAGATAAGGGAAGGAAGTGTAGCATATCCCCCACTATTTAAGTCTACATGCAAGCTAGTGATCCACAATGTTGAGATCAAATGTCAAATGCAAAATGAAGTTAAGAAGAACCACGAAAGCTTGCAACAAAGGAAGATCCTTCGCAATGTCAAAGAATTAAGACAAATTTTGTGAAAACTTTTACATGAGGATATTTGCAAATAATGATCTCATATGATTCAATTTGTGTACATTATGATTTTAAAAAGAAGCAAAAAGACGTCATTTGAATGTATCGACACCTCACTCATAAAGTGGTTTGAAAAAGTTTTAAAAAATTAACTACTACAATGACTACATGCATAGTCTTGAAGAAGATTTACAACCACACACATCTCAGGTATTTCTTGTATTTGTTAACTAAGCACAAACCCAAGGTATATCCAATAGAAGTTTGTAAACCTTGTGTAGAATAAAACAACATTATGTTTAATAATGCTACACACCTAAAACAAAAAAAAAAATGATAGTACATTGCTAGATATGTGTGGAATGTCAAGAACAATGCATAGAAACAACAGAAATGCATATAGAAAATATTCCTAACATAAAGTACATCTAGTTTATTAGAAATTACTATTCATTAATCAACATGATCGAATAAGTTAATCATAAATTTGCATAGCCATTTGTGATCATTTGTTGATGTTCATGGGCTGCTCCTAATAATATTTATGGAAGTTTAATAGTTAGTTCACATTTGGAAAGGATAAAATTAATTTTTTTAATGCAAAACAATTCTAAAGTTTTCATAAGTTAAATAGAGAAATTTTGCAAGTAATGCTATCTAACATTTCTTAGTGTAATAATATTCTACTATGCCTTTTGCAAATTAATTTTAACAAATTAAACAACTTTAAAACCCTTACAAACTTCAAAAGCTTACATCTACTTATTTTAGGTCATATTGAAGATGCATTGTGCATCGTTGTACATAATTTTCTCATCAACCTCAAGCATCAATAAGATTCTGGTAATGTTTTTATATTTTCCTAAGTTCTACACATGAGCCACATTTTATAGGATTATTAAAAGAGAGTTCTTTTTGAAAATTATAACTTGATTAGCTTTTAGTTACAAAAGTAGCCACTTTTTTGAAGGTCGAGTTTAATGTACAAAGACCCAACAAAGGCTAGCTTTAGTATAACAAGAGACAAACTCAAATAATGTTCCAATTAGCAAAAAGTACTAAGGGTTGTTGGCTAGTATTTGGAGAAAAATAGTCAAAGTGAGGATATGTGTTTACCTTAGGAAAAGGGCCATTGATTTTTTAACCTTAATGTGGAAATGGCTCACTTGGGTAAAAATTAATCAAACTAAAATACTCTAGGTGTTTTTTTGATAATACTATTGTTCTTTTCTTTTTTACTTGCCATGAATGTGATTACTAGTGGTATTATAGGTTGGGTCATTTTGGACAACCAATTATTATCATAAACAAATTATTAAGTTTTTAAAACATATAATGTAGGATCTTTAGAACATAGAACACACCTTTTTTCTAAGAGCTATAGTTCTTGTGAGACAATCCAAGCAAATAGTTTTTTATAGAATTCCTAGTGGGGACATCAATTAGAAATTTTGATGCCAAGATGCTAATCAAATATTTGTCTAACTTTTTGACAATCAATATTTCTATTCTTCTTATACAAAGTTAGCATAGGACCTAAGCATTTATAATAGGCACAAAATTGACACCAAGAAGGAAAAAAAAATGGTTTATTGAGCCCATTTTTGTCAATGCCTTCATATATTGCTCATCATCAACCTGACTACACCTTAAGGATTACATGAACCACATGTGACAAAAATAGATCAATGAATAAGGCCTCTAGATCTAATCTAGATCACAGGTTCATATAACCTACAGACACATCTAGATTTGCTATGAAAACTTTACTAGTGCAACCCAACATAAAGCAACATTGTCTACAAAACCCCTCAAACAAACTCAAATCTACCAAACTATGTTAACCTACTATTCGATTCCACCATGCATTGAGGTGGATCTAATCCAGGACACTATTGTTGTCATGTAGACCCATTCACATGATCTATGATCCGCTAACTTAGATATAACATAGGCACCAAAGACATTGCATTGACCTTACCACTCGATCCACAACACACAAACTTTGGTCAACTTGCAACACCAGAGTTGGCATGCCATCTAATTAACCATATCCATGAAAATGCAATCCGAATATCACTTGCAACCCTCATGAAAACTTACCTAACAATGAACTAAACATATACCTACCTAGAAAGATATTTCACAACTATTTTAGGCCAAAGCTTTGGTAGCCACTTTTTAGTAAATAGATATTCAAAAGTAAAATGGTGGTTTTTCACATTGATTTTTGGTAAAAGCTTGTTAAGTAAATCCATTTTTTTACATTATTTTTTATCTTAGGCAATCTAAAAAACTGGAGTTATACTGATATTGGAGTGTCTAAAATTAGGTCACAAGTACACATTTGTTGGTGTTGCACTTGTTTCACAAGTCAACTGGTACAAAACTTATTTGAAAATTATTTTAAAAAATAGTTAAAATAAATTCTTTTATTGATTTCATTGCTTCCAACATTCACGAATGTTCTCTATCGTCAGCATTGTTATGTGTTTACTCGAGAACGCTAATTGACTAGCATTCAACAAGCATCAACTCGTTTTGTGCTAACTTGTGACAACTTGCAGCAACTCGCCAATCCCACAAATCCTGCCAACCCTTTCAATGTAGTGTGGACGTACTGAGACCTCCATCTACACTGCACTAATTTCACGTAGCTATTTTTCCACCAGCCATTTTCCCACCCACCGTTATCGTCGCAAAATACTTATAATTTACTTATGAACTATTTAATTCAATTAATTTCGCATGATTTTTAATTAGTTTTCATTTTTTTATGTTAGAGATGAATACTTTAAAATCCTTATAATTAATGATGTTCGTCATATTATAAAAAAATAATGGAATTAAATTTATCTTGTTTATGTGCTTCTAGCTTTGTGAACAAAGTGTGTATGCCTCACCCTAGCCAGCGAGACTCCAATTTTCCTTGTGAGAGAGAAGGATCGAAGGTGATAGTCTATCCACCGATAAAGCCCACAACCAAATCCCTTGTGAGAGACAAATCAATGGTAAATAACCATCCAACAAGAGATTCGACAATAAAATAAACCCTCGATTCTCCTAACATTCACATAAACATCAAAAGGTTTAAACTTTTAGCAACTTTTATTTTGTAGATAGTAATCTAATTGTAAAGTTACTCTTTTATATTACAATATTTTACATAGAGTTTATCTAAATTCTTTACTTTATATGTCTATAATTAGATATTCAAAAACTATTTTTTTTGAATTTTAAGCTTAATGCTTAAGGAGTAATCAACTCAACTTAATAATCTATGCTATAATTTTGGAACGCCAGTCATTGAATAGTTCTAAAATACCGTATATATCATCTTACCCTTATTATTATATAGTACTTTTTTTTATATTCCGTAATAATCTTTTTAGTATCTTCAATATTGTAGAATCTAATTTAGATAGTGATAAAAGTTTCATTATGCCATGCACCAACTTTGGAATCAAAGACTATGATTTTCTACATAAAAAGTTTTTTTCTTCTATTTAGTGCAATAAACTTTGCTATTAGACATAAATTTTTCTATTAAAAAAATTCTACTAAATACATAAACTTTTTTTTCAACTAGTTATTTAATATTTAAAATATTATTATTTTTTATTAAAAAAAGTTTCTTAATTTTCTACTTAAAATGTTAAATTTTTTTCTACAAAAACATTTCAACTAAATTTTTATTTTCTTTTTTACTTAGTTTATCAATTAAGAAACTCATAGCTTATTTTGGGTAAACTTTTTTTAGAGGTGATACAAAAACAGCGTTACAACTGCCCGCCATCTTTCCTGGGAACTATCTAGTTCTATCTAAGAGGGTGTCTAGCAAAACCAAGGACCTTAATCATTTGCCATTTTCCTTGAAGCATATCTCATCTTAACTTTGCTAGTTTATAGTAATGATAACTTTGATTTGGTATTTTTTATTAAAAAAAAGAAAGATATCCCCGATTATTTTCTTTCCTTGATATCACTTGTATGACAAATCTTTGAATTACCATGAGATCTATTAGGTCTAATCAAATAGTAAAACAAAATCAAGAATTAGTTCAAAGCAAAGACAAAATTTAAACCAAGACCTATTATGCCAAAATATTAGGATTTTTCTAAGGTTATAGATCTATTGAGTACATTAACAAATTTGAGGATTATAAACCTAAATGTGATTTAGATTAGCCTGAGCATGTAGTATTATGTCATTTTAGGGAAGGATTAAAGTAATACATAAGTGTTAAGCTTAGCTTAAGACATATTACATCTTTAAAGAAAGCTCATTACAAACAAAAAATATGAAAAAAGTAGAACTTCTTATTTTGAAAGAAATGACAAGCCAAAACCTTTAAAGGCCCACACAATATTTGTCAACACACTAATACTCACGCTTCATGTACCCCAACTATCAAAGTTTCTAAAGCTCACAAACTCATATTGCCACCCGCTCCTTCACAACCTTCTTTAAGCCAACTTACATAATCTAGAATTGCCTATTTTATGTGCCATGAAAAGGAACATGTAGCTACAAACTACCTAATGAGATCCATGACTATGAATGTAGAACGTGTCAATGAATAAAAAAATTAGAACAAGAGAAAAACGTAACTCCCATTGAGGAAATTGAGTAAGAATTTAAAAACATAGAAAATTTAAAAATAAAATGCACCTTCTACAACTCCATAATCGTAAGATGACTAGAAGTAGACTAATATCTTTAACACCAGCATAAAAATTAAGAAATAATCATATATGATGATCATAGATAACGATAGTTACATTAATATATCATCCCCTAATTCCACTAAGCAAATAATTACCTTTTCATTAAAACACCCAAACCCTATTCTATATCTTGGATAGATAAAATCTTTATACTTATTAAGAAATGATATTATGTACTCCTAAAGTTAGATAGATATAGCGACTAATTTTATGTGTTGTCGTACCTATGCAAATAGGTCATCCTATCTTTGAAAGGTCAAGGCTCTTTTATAAGGATATGACATTGAAGGATAAGATTAACAAGTGTTTTTTTATTTATGAAAAAAAGATCATCACATTACACCCTCCCCGCCTTAAGAGAGACCTCCATCACTTAATCCTAGAAAATTTATAAAACATTTCTAGGCCCACGAATAAAGAAAGGGAAAGATAGAATTTAAGCTCGATCACATACCCAAGTTAGAAATATCCTTCATCATAGAGACTTATTTTGGTTTCTTATAATTAAGAAGTTAGCCACCACCTTACCAGGTCCATCACCTATGATATAGGCTCATGACAATAGGCTAATACCTTTTATTAATCTTATTCTTTTACTTGTAGACTTTCAAACTTTTATTTTTATTTTTTCTTTTACCTCCAATAAAATAATATAAAAAAATAATCTAAAGAAAAAATAGAGATGCGTAGAAAATTATTATAAGAAAGGATAATGCATAGAAAATTATAAATCATGATATAATTTTTGCCAAATACTGTAAAGTTGAGAAATTTTTAATTTATTAGAAGGGCAAATCTCTAATTAAGAACTCTTAGCCTAACTATAATATCCTACACCATATCATGCAACACCCATTAGAACACTATTATACCCATCACCCTGAGCATGCTCTCTTTCACCAAGGGAGGATGATCTAGGAGCACCAAAAAATAGTTTGCAAATATGCATTTGTTGATGTCACACTAGTCCCATAAGTTAATTGATGAAAATTTTTGTTGGAAATTATTTTAAAAACAAATACTTAAATTTAAGTTTTTTATTAATCTTGCTACTACCATCATTCATCAGCATTTTTTATAATTAACAATGTTGTCTGAAACTATTACCACCTACTTTCATCGCTGAGTGGATGCACTCTCCTCGATGACTTCAATTTCAACAAGAACATTGATTGACCAACATTCAACCTCCACCAAACTGCAATGACATGCCAACCCTCTAAGCTCACCAACTTGTTCTTTCCACACCACCTGTGCCTACCCAAAACTAAAAACGAAGGTGTTGAGACCTCGGCCCGCACTTCACCAATTTCACCCAGCTATTTCGCCAGCAGCCATTACCATTGCTTGAGACTTAGAATTAATTTATGAAATGTTTAATTCCATTAATTTCATAGTTTTCATTATTATTTTTCATTTTCCAAAATCACTGATGAATATTTAAAAATCTATATAAATATTGATGTCCACCATATTAGAAAAAAATGATAAAATAAAATTTATTTTGTTTATTTGCTTCTACCTTTATGAACAAAGTGTTATGCTCAACTTTAGTTGGAGAGATTCCAACTTCATTCGTGAGAGACAAGGATCAAAGGTCAAAGACTTTCAACCAAGTGAACTAGAAATAAAATCTCTTGTGAGAGACAATAATTAAAGGTGAGAGATCTTCTCTCAAGAGTATTGGTAACCAAACAAACTCTCACTTCTACTAATATCCACATCATTGTATAAAGGTTTAATCTTTTAATAACTTTTATTTTTTAGATAATTATTTAAAATTAAAGTTACTTTTTTCAAATAAAATACTTAACATAGTATTTTTCTAAACTCTCTATTTTATATGTATGAAATTAGATGAGACAAAAATCTCTTTTGTGGGATTTTGTGTTTAATTTTTAAGGAATTGCTTCTTAGTTAACTCAAAAATCCATGCTATAGTTTTAGAATGCTAATCTTTAAAATGTTCTGAAATATCATACACATCACCTAGTCTTGATATCACATAGTACATTTCTTATATTTTCTAATAATTTATTAAACATCTTCAGCATTAAAGTCTCTAATTTAAACCTTAGTAGAACTCCAAATCTTCTTTACATCATATACCCTTTGACATGGATTATCTTTGCATGTCTAAAAGTCAATTTTTTCCATTCCACTTATTGAGGTCTAGGATTAACCTTAATGAGAACTACAATGGATTAAATCATCATTCTTCAAAAGTTGTTTCCTACAAGTCTATTGCAACAGCTTCTTATCACTACTAAATAATGGTTCATTTACTTTGATGTTCCTTTCACTTTATTGATTCCTTTTTATTATGTTATTTCCCTACACTATGCTTCTCTTTTCACTTCATGATGTGAAGTTTTCTTAGATTCACTTCTAAAGTGTTTGAACAAGCTTTGTGTGTAAGTCAATTCATTACTAAGGGTTTTCCATAATGCTTACTAATATTTTTCAATTCTTTTAATCTACACCCATGTGAAATTGGATCTTTTTATTTCTTTATCAAAAAATAAGTTTTATCAAACACTATTTCAAATAGCCTTTCTTTGTGCTATTAACATGGTTGTAAGCTTAACATTTGGAATGCCCCTTATGTTGTTCTTGATTCCTTCTTCACTAAAGTTTCCTTGGAGGACAGTCTTATGTGGGTTGCCTTTCAAGGTTTCTTGATATGCATCACACCTTATTTTAGAGCTTGATTACACCAATGTTTGCAATGTGGATAAAAAAAAGCAAAAGTAAACTAAGCCTTCTTTTGAATTTTCTTTTGTTGGCACAAAATTTGGAAAAAATAGAGAAAGCTTAGGGGGTTTTTCTTTTCTTTTTTCGAATGGGTATAATATATCCACATGATATCTTGTAGAACATACAACATGGAGCACCTACATAACAACAAATCACAAATGACCCTCCATGATCTCCTAACTAGAATACAAATTGTCAAAGCCAAGGAAGAGGAATATTGTTTTAGGATTGCCGTATAACCTACTCAAAATGAGCCTACCATTTTCAATCTTATTATTGCCAACCACCTTAATAAAATACTACTTATAATCAACAACCCTTTCTTGGGTTGATACTAAGAAAATGATGATGCAAAACTCATGAAGTCCATAAAATATGACACTTCATTGAATGTAGCATACCCTAAAGACTACATAGAGTGGAACATTTCCTTAGACCATTGCTTCAAATGGTTTTGACTTGATGAAAAACATAGGTGTGGTTTTATCGAATGAAGCTTGTTAAAAAACAGAGTAATAAATAGAAACCATTGATACCCACTATTAACAAGGGATTCATCACTCATAGAAATACAAATAACTCTGATAAAAGAATCAGTTACATGACCAACGACTTGCCTAACGTAACAAGAAATATATGTTAATGAGTATATTACTCATTTTGATGACTACCATTTATGTTGTGGTGGTAATAAAGACCCCTGCAGTCATCTTTTCCTAATTTTGAGCTGGGCATAGAGAATATGGAAACCAAAATAATTACCTAAGATAACTTGTTTTTGACCTTTGAGGCCATATAGTTGTGCAATAGCACACATAATAAGATATATTAAAAAACTGAATTATGGGAAATTTAACAATAGGGAAGAGTAACAAATCAAAGAATATGCTTCTTATTCCTACCAAGAGATAAACTACTCCAATGAGGCCATTGATGACACTTGGCCATTATAGTTATGAGACCTACCTATACTTAACCTAAGTGTAGTGAGGATTGTAGATGTGCCACTACTTTCCACACCTTTCTCAAGCTTGGAGAAAAGGTTTGTAAGTTCAATATAAATAGTGGCATTATAATCAATGGCATTTTTAGAAATGGTTTAGCATGCAACAAACTTGAGACTAGTGATCGCCCAAACCCGTAAAATATTTTTTATTAAAAAATATCCATTTATGTCATAAAACAAAGAACTATACAACTTAAATTTGCCGTTCGTTTAAAAGAGATTTTATATGATGTTGTTTATATGCCATAATGACATATTATCTTACGATGACCCCTGTTATATGACTATGATGTCCTTCTTGTTAGCAATGCATACACCTATAATTTAAACATCATTGTAGAAATTTAAGGTACTTCCATCAATATCTATAAACGATATCCAGCCTATAAAAAAGAAACCACCACAACACCAAATACGAAAATCTTATTTATGTCTTATGAAGAAATAGATTGACAACTTATTGATAGGGCTTTTGTTTGAGCCATAGTAGTATCTAAGGTTACAATAACTCCCATGACAAAGTCGATTTTATTTTGCTTCCTTGAAATTTTTGCAAATGGAACCCCAAGGTTTGTTGCACCTTCATGATATCAAACATGTTGTGGACCAAATCAAAATTTGTCACATCATTGGATGAATTCTTCTAAGCATCAAGAAGTCACCAAACAAGTCCAAGACTTATTAGACAAGGCATTCATAAGTGAAAGATGTAGTCAATGTGTCACTCAAATTCGTCAAAGCCTAAAGAAAGATGGTTCATGGAGAATTTGTCATATTATTTTTCATAATTCTAAAATTCTAAAATTGTATTAGTCAAGAATTAGTTTTTATTATTATCAATATTCTTTTATCCAAATTAACTACTTTTTTTACTTAGCTATTTAGTTTTACATAAATTTGAATATTTTTAAGTTTATTTTCACAAATTAAATAAAGAATTAAAGTTCCTAAAGCATTCTTTATAATTCGCTAAAGAAATTATTCTATAAATGCTATTAATATTGAAACAAAAATAAGAATTTATAATGAGCACAAATATAACTAAATGTTTGACTATGTTTAAGAATTTCTACAATTATAACAATGTACATAAATTATGAAACAAATTGAGTCAAGCTTTATATAGAAACAAATATATAAGAAAATATTGTAATGAAAAAAATAAAAATTAATTTTATGATATAATATTTAAATTAATCAAAATAAGGAAAAAAAATAAATTAATTATTTTCAAAAATTTTAAATATTGAACATTTGAAATGTTGAAATTGTTTGTGTAACATATCAAAAAAGTTGGTATATAACTATGGGCAATGAAAAAAATATTAAAAATAGAAATTAAAATTTTAACATAGGAAAATAAATAACATAACTAAAAATTTAACTTATTTCAAAATTTCCATTAACATCATTTCGATAAATTTTGAAAACAAAAAACATTGTGTTTCATAATGTGAAAAAAAATAACAGAAGAAGCTTAAGAAAGTAAAAAAAAACTAAAAGATGTGTAAAATCCGCAACACAATATGCAAATTTTGGCAATGCACGGCTTATGAGCACGCAAAAAAGGAATAAATTATTCAAGAAATATTAATTTTGTAAAATAAATAACACAAAATACGAATAATTTTAATAAGTGAAAAAAATTAACAACTTTTATGTAAAATATATTTTTATAAATAAAAAATAAAAAAATATTTTGCACTTCCAATAAAATATATTAAAATAAATCTCCATATTTTAAATTTAGTTTTGTCGAAATAGTTTTATATGTTTTTATTCCTTACATTTGTGGCCCTTTTCTTTTATTGACATATTTTCGGTAATATATTATTATTTTAAAATATAATTGTAACACTTTTTTTACTTTTTTAAATTTTTAGGATTTTAAGAGGCATCACAAAGTATCCATGTTTTAATTACCAACCTTTTTTGATATATTATTTAATAAGAAGCATATTTTTAATAAAAAATTTTATTGATATACTAAAACCTTCTATAGAGCATTTTAAGGTCATTGGCTAAAGAATATTTTAAAATTTTCTTATATAATGGAAGTAAAATATCTAAAACATTAAATATTTTTTACAATATATTAAAAAAATTAGAATTTTGATAGAATAAATGCATAAAGCAAATACTAATATTATGTCAACAAAAAGAGCATGAACAATTAAGCTAATATAAAATTTCTAATAAATAAGTTATATGTATATGTAGTAAATTAACCATAATTGTGAAAGAAAATTCAATAATCAATAGTCTCATCATACTACTGTGAGATGTACATATTTTGAAATTAACAGAATATTAAATACTAAAAAATCTAAAACTATTTACATTATTGAATATTTCATATTTAATTTATAAAATAATTATATGGCATATGAAAAAAACGATTTAATGCATTACAAAATATTGGTAATGTAATATTGATAGGTAATGATAAGAAAAAAAGTTTAAACAAATACCAATTTTTTGAATTTCAAAAAGAAAAATAATAAATATTATAACATCTAAAATTTTTAATCTATGTTGTTAAATTAAAAAAAAAAGATAAAATATTAAAAATAAATAGAATAAAACAAATGAATATTAACTTTATAAAATATTAATAGAAATACCTTAGTAATTAAGAAAAGTCATCTAATGATGTCAGACAAGTTCATGGTCACTGCATGTCCAACAAGAATCAATAGCATATAGTGGATGATGTAGTAACCCTCTCGTGAACTCATCAAATTGAGTATTGGATCAATTCAGATCACTACTTAAAGGGAGAGGTGACTGCTCTGTGCCATCACAAAAAGTGTGATCGGATGGCAATGAGCACTCTTAATTTTGGAAGTAAACATGTAGCGAAGAGTAGTTCCACATTGGATATACCAAAAAAGATGTGCTCTTTATAAGCATTTTCACGACGCTATTTTGTGAGCTAAAAAGCGGGAGTCTCCCGCTTGTGTGATAGCGATTTAAACACCCGATTTACTCATATGGTTATAGAATTACATGTCAATTTTTTGTCTTATATTGCCCAATAGGATTTAGAACTACATCAGACTATCTTAACCTGACTTTTTTTGAATCACTGGTCCCAACACTTGCAAAGGCCTACTTTAGCTTAAGCTGAAGCCAAGATCTCTACATGTTGGCATAACTATGATGTAGCTTAATTTTTTTTCTTTAGTTATAAAAATTTTAATAGAATAATTTTTTATTTAATTAAGGTTTAACAAACAACCTAAAATAAAATTTAGGAGAAATATTAGAGTATGATTTAACCAAGAGAATAATGATTACAAAGGATTGCTTTGCTTCAGCACAGCTTGAGAACTATACATTCTATCACGACTATTATGTAGCTTAATTTTTTTATTATTTAGTTACAAAAAATTTAATAAAATTATTTTTTATTTAATTAAGGTTTAATAATTAGCCTAAAATAAAATTTTATAAAAGAAAATAATGCTATTTAACTGAGAAAAAACTCAATAAATATAAAAAAATGTTTCTTAAATCAATTAATAATTTTAAGTAATATTTAAGCTAAGTTTTACTTTTAAAGATTAAAAAAATGAATCCTATTCATTCACTAAATGAAGAAGATGTTTGAACAATTTAGATGCCTAAATATGATTTAAAATTAATAAGAAAAATAGTGTCTTAAAATCGACAAGCTAACATTCTATTTTGTAGTAAAAAAAATCTTACAAAAACTGATAGATATGTCTACAATTCTTGAAGCTTGCTGAATGCTCTAATTTATTTTAAAGACTATTAGTTTGCCATTTTAAAAAATGCATGATTTGTTCATTGCACATAAACCTGTTTCACAATAAATAAATATATTAGAATAAAATGTTAAATATTTAAATCTTGATTCTTCAAAAAGAATAGTAACCTAACAATCATAATAATTATCTTTTTTACAAATTTTGAATCAACCATAATACAATATATCTTAAATAATTTGTTTCAATAATTGCTTCATAAAATAACTAAATCAATTTGAGAAGCATTGTGTCAGCTAGACTATTCAATAAAGTGTAATTGGAGTAAAGTGTTTTTCTTAAAAAAAATAAACTATTTCAACAATATCTTATAACTTTCATAAACTTTTAGGGCTATTAATAATTTACAAAGTTTCGATTAAGTTACTTTAAGTGATAACAAAAAAAATAGTAGAGTTGTATCTGGCGACTATCGAAAAAATAGTAGAGTTGAGTGAGGTGCCTTTTAGGCCACCATGGTTAACAAAAGAGTCTTTTTGAAGTTATTCCATCATAGCCAATGCTAAAAATTGGGTGCCTTTTAAGGTTTCGCTCCTAGTTGGTGCAATAATAATTGTTGCTAATTGAAACTTATTTTAGTTGATTAAGAGAAATGCTAGCAATAGTTTTATAGAAGCACCTAAAAAAATGTCTACCATTTGCTTTTGTTTAATTTAATTATTGTTTAAGAATAAAAACAATTTTGTGCCGGCTTACTAAAGTTGAAAAAGAATTTCTAAATTTTATTTATTATAACATTCATGACAGCTACGAGATTTCTTTTATGACACACTTCATTTTATTTTGAATTATTTTTAACAAAAAATTTATTTTGTGAAATCAAAAGAAGTTTTTCAAAAACTCCCTTCTTGAAAGAATAATTAAATCAATAAAAGATTATTAGACTGACACTAATTAGTTTGGTATGAAACAATTATATTCAATTGTTGAAGTTAGTTTTGATTTTTTCTTCAGAAATTAAGAAAATCTTATTAAAATTTATATGATTAGTTGACGTGCCAAAACTGAGTTAATTTTAATTAAGTTTAAATTTCTATAATTCAACCCCTCTCGTTGATGTCTTGTTCACAAATTTCTAATTTTAAATATTCTTTTATGTTTTATAATTGATTTTTTTATTGTTAGTTTTTTTAATTAATTATAATATTGAGTTAAATAAATATTTATTTCATTTACTTGCTATCATTGTTATACATAATGTTTTGAATATTTATTTTTTTAACTTCTTATATGCTTTGTTTTTACATTTTTAATAATTTTTTATTTATTTACTCTTATTTGTTTTGATTATTAAAATACTTTTTTAAAACATTTAAAATAAAAATTAAATTTCAATATTTTATCTACCATAAAAATTTAAAATTTAAAATTAATTATAATTTTTATTATTTATGCTAAAATTATTTTATAAAAAACTAGAAAATACTTTATTGACGTAAAACATTTTTTTGCTAATGAAAATATTATAGTTCTTAATATTTTTACAATTTTGTGTCTGTTTTGGATAATAACATATCCGTCAGAGATTAATAAAGACAATATTTTTATTATTTACCTAAATTATATTTTATATTCCAGTTAAACATTATTTTTTTGATGCATAAAAGTGTTTTTGTTGAAACATTAATATATATATATAGCTAATGGAATCCTTAAAGTATCCCCATTACTTGGCCAAATGATCTTGTGAGTATCGATAGAAATGATTTTTTACCTTACTTTTGACAATAGATGAAATTCCCAATTCGAGAGTCATTTGGCCTTCAAGCCCGATTCCAACAATGCACCTCTCAGAACGAGAAAGAGGAACTACTCGGTGCTGCATATTGCAACTCATTAAAGCTCGATTTGCATCATTATGCTCAATAAATGAAATGAAGGAAGCTCCAATAGAAAATTATTTGAAGAAAAAAGTACTTCTAACATGAATCTTTTTCCATGCAATAACAGTAAGGAATTCTTGAGGATATCTAGTTGGAACAACCTATTACTATTAAATACCCTAATGCAAAGCCAAAGAATTTCCTATTGCTGCCAAGCAATTTTCATCTCAATTTGAGAATAAATAAACCATCTTTGCCCTTTTTGATCTCTAAGATAATTCATACAATAGACTCTTGATAGAAACCAGCAACTAACCTTCACATGAATAGCTAAGGATCCCATAAGTCCATCATTAATTCCTTTGGATGTATCAATTGGACAAATATTTCCATGTGACTCAGGAGAATATCTCTTATCCAAAAAGCTAGCAGTTCACGCCTTCAATCCCCTAGGACCCAAATAACTCCATTTTCATGCAAGAAAATCTGTGTCGATGGATTAGCTTGATTCAAAATTTGTGAAAAGGGATATAAGCCAAAAAAATGATTCATAAACAGTTGTTAATGAAGTGGAAATTACCAAATTTTGAGGAGTCAGAATCCTTTTATGTCTGATTGCTCCAAATGTAGTTTTTCGAACCATATTTTTCTAAATGAATAAGAACAAATCCCAATTGATCCTGCAATAAATCTTTACAGATTGAATATGTTTAGTTTGCAAGTGATTCATATTATCAAGTGTAACTATTCCAAATTTCATTCCAATTAAATGATCCACAGCAGCCAATAGATCTTGCGGTAACAAAAATGTATTGTGTTGGGTTAATATCAAGATTGAGTCTGATATTCATATTTCATTGACCAATTTTTCAAAATTCATATCTTTGTTTAAAAAGTTTATTTTGTAATTCCTTGCGTAAGGAATCAAAAAATATAGGACTCCCCTCTACACAGGCAAATTGTTGATAAAACTCCAAAATAGTATTTTCTTTTGATCTAGTCTTTTTTTTACCTTAATCATTTAGAAAAGAAAAGATAATGTTAGGGTTACAAACATTATCTAGAATTGTTTTGATATTCAAACCCATAGCTGATGATAGAACTATAGTAGATATTTTTTTATTTCTACTTACACGGGGCCATATCCTAGCTTTTCGATCAGTTTCTAATTTCAACATTCCCCCCGCCCCCACACACACACACACATTCTGATATTATAGAATTGATATAGCCAAAAATTCAATTATGTTCCAATTATGAATGGCAGAAAATTCCAAGACTTTGCAATATTTGGTTGACCAAAATTTGGTATATTCCATTTACTATAAAAGTTCTAAAAGAATCCACTACAGGGATGTTTGCAAGAAAAATGGTTTATTCTTGCATCTTTCTACTAGTTTTCAAAATTAATGGCATGGGTACATATAATTTAGAAAAATATGTAAGTGATTCATATATGACAACCCATTCTTTTTTCAAGGGTTCGAACAATTGACATGTTTCAACAAGAAATTGAAATTCAATTTCTTGATCTCTATTTTCAATTATTGGAAACTTCTTAAAGTCTTCCTTTAAGCCCTAATTAATGAACCTAAAAAATCCCACCAATTTTATATGACAAAATCCAAGTATTGTGTACATTCTCTCATTTTCATTCTGGAGCATATAAATTTGAAGTTTAGTCTTTATTTTATTGACAAATTTTAAAAAAATCCCATTCTTGCCTGGACTAACCATTCGTCGACCTATACCAATCAATATAGCAATGGTGGAATCAATATTCTATTTATCAAATCACATAAAGTTCGAGCTCATATCATACGTATATAATGAAAGCATAATAGAGATATGGAGGGCATTTTTTAGGCAACTTCAAATTTGAATTTGAGCCAAGTACAACAAAACAAATAGAAAGAAATATTAGAAAGAAATGAAAATTGAATTGTCGATTTTTTTTCATAATTTTTTGGTAATTCTTGTTACGTTATGTAAATAAAAAATCATATTGACTTTTAACAATAACAGTATTTTGATATCATAATGATTTTCTTTTATGATTATATTTTCTTGAATTTATGACATATTAATTAAATTTTATTTATTTTTGATAATTAATAAAATATTTTGTTATTGAACCGTATAAGTACTTTTATATTAACATATTATAAGTATTTGGCTATCTTAATGATGGCCTTTAATTATTATTTAATATTCCATAATTTATTTTAGATATTTGAGTTTTTTAATTATATTGAAGCTTTTCTAAAACTTATTTAAAATTCAAATTAATTCCTAAAACATAATTTTGAATACTCCTTGTTTTTTATAAAAGTATATTTTGTCGTGTTATCCAATTTATTTTAGATGTTAAGGATTTTTTTTGTTATCTTGATATTTTGATATATTTTTATATTTCTTGCATTCTTTTTAGGCAATAAATTTTTGATAATGTAATGAATATTTAAATACTTACTAAATTATTTATTTCATATTCTAATTATTTTTTGGAATATTGTTTTATCACATAATATCTTTGAATCAAATTCCTTTTAAATATATTATAGAATAGAAAAGATTTTCTAAAATAATACGTTATTGAACTATTATGCTAATTCCTTTGAAGATATCAAATAATTTTTATCATGATAATTTTCGACTTTATTATTTTTATGTCCATTTTTATTTAAAAAAATTGAATAAAGTTTTTGCTATGTGTTTGTCATTAACAAGTCACCTAATTTATTTTCAACATTTTAAATATTTTAATTATCTAATTAACACTTTTTAATACATATTTATTTTTCATTTCCATTGTTATAACTACATGCATAATTTTTTTTCTTGAAAATACAAAGTTTTGGCAGTTTTATACGTTGTCATCTATGTTGGTTTTTTTTTATTTTTTGTTGATAACAAAGTGGATATTTGGACTAAATTTTAATCATACTATTTAAATGTTCAGATGTGTAATTGTCTTAATAAATATATTTTATTACATTGCTTTAAACTTTCTTCGTCTATATCAACATATTTCTTATCATTATAGTTTAAAAATAACATTTTTAGTAATACATTTGAAATGTTTTATAAACTTCAAAATAAATATAATTTCTTGTATTTAAACGTTTTTTAATTAAATATTATTTAAAATTCAACTACCCAAAAATATATTTCATTTTTTCCTTTCATAACTCCTATTTATATTAACATGTTTATTAAGCACGTTTTAATAAAATATTTTACCTATGACAATTATAGTTTTTACTTCCTTTTTTTATGGAGAACTTTTCATTTTTTTTTTCATTGTTAGTATTTTTTTGGGAAATTTTTTTGTGCAAAGTTTTTAGCTGATTTAATATTGTATATGACTGTTTTTTATATGAAGTGATACAAATTTTTTTCAATAATATTTCTTTTTTTACAATAATGAAATCAATCATTGAAGGTGCACGCAAAATTTTTCAGTTTGTTAAAATATAACTTTTTTGCAATGAAAATTTAAGATATATTTAATGTATAAGTATAGGTCTTAAATTTTATTTAAAATAATTGAAATCATTTATTGTCAAAAGTATGTATTTTGTTCTAAAAAATATCTTTTGGTGCACAAGCTTAATGAAAAAACCAGTATTAATCAAATTCTATGAGTATGACATAAAAATATATTTTTCGGCTAAATATTTCAATAAATAAAATAATGAAAAATTTTAATAAAAATATTTAATTAAACAAAAACAAACTATATTAAAGATATTTTCAAATTATTAAAGATTCAAAACAAAAAATATTTAAAATTTCTTGGATAGTTTAAATGTTAAACTTCTATGAATAAATTATCTAAAATAAATTCAAGTGGCATAAAGTGAAAAAATAACCATAATTTTAAAAAAATAAATTTTTAAAGTAAAAAAATTAAATAAAAGCTAAGTTACATTAATATGACAAGAGCCCCCATAAATATTCCACCATAAGTTAAAAAAAAAATCATATTCTGTCAAATAATATAATTAAAAGTTTTCACCAAATAGAAATAACACAATGAGGTCTACCAAAGTTACATAGACTTTAAATTATTTAACATAATTTTTCAAAATGTAAGGTAAAATATTTTCAAAGACAAGAAGTGTAAAATAGTCAAAACATAAAGAATAATTAATGAACAAAGTTTGAAGATATTAAAAATGAAATGTTATATTATCTAAAAAAATTATTAGACACAAGTACAAAAACAATGTTATTACAAGTTAGAATACTAAAAATACATAAAAGAACAACAAAACAAGATTTTCATATAAAAAAAAAATGGAGCATGACTTATTATAAATTATCTAAATTGATTACTAGCATGACTTATTATAAATTATTTCAATAATTTTTACAAAATGTATATTATAATTACAATAACAAATTAGTAAAAATAGTACAAATTTATATTAATTAGAACCAATAGCCTTCACAATGCCTAAAACATGTTTAATGCCATTAAAGGGTTGGGAATGCATGTCCACAAATAATTTATAATAGTTTATAAGGTTCATGGATCAAGCTATTACTACTATATCCTCATTTACACTGTGTAGGGTATCACTAGTCCTAAGTGAACAAAAGGCCAGCCAACCCCGAATGTGGGACAAACAAAGCTTTTTTTTATGAATCATGCTTATGAATTGCAGTAGTAGCTAAAATTCTCAGTTTGCATAATTTCATGATCAAATGATTCTCATCTGCTCTTCTTTTTTATCAAGATGGATAATGACTTTCATTAGATCATGTTACTTCATGTTAACATGGTCTATGTTGTTCTACACATAAGATCAAAATCTTGTCCTTTCATTAGGATTAATGTCTATTGGTCATAATAAAATCCAATTTCTAAATAGCCCAAACAGAATCTTATCCAATTGATCTTGCTGCTTTCATGATCAAATAGTCCTATATCATTTTGATAATGTAGCTATGGCATTATAGCTCTTTTAGTCATTATTTTAAGCTGCTAGAACAATTTATTTAAATGTTAAGCTATTAAAAAAAATATGAAAATAGTAAGAATAATAAGATTATTTTGTTGTTTAGTAAGTATTTTTAGTTGTCAGAAAATGTCTATGAATATGAGAGTTGTTGAATGACATGGATTAATGAATTTCTACACAGTCTAAGCAAAATTTCAAAGTCATCTTATTCAAGTCATTTATAGCATGTGATCATTATCACTTCAATGCTTTACTTTCTTTAGTCATCAAACTCTTAAAAGCAATGTTCTTCATAAGCAAAGTTATTAATTTTTACTATTCCTAATTGATTTAAATAAGATCCTTATAACTCATTAATCATTTTTAATTTTATGTCATCTATTCTTTTTTTTTATTACCATTTTATATTATTGCAAGGTTGTATACTATTTTTTTTGTTTTAGTATTGTAATAATTTAATCTACCAATCTTTTGATAAAAAGCTTATATTGAGTGTTTATTATTGTCAAAATTATTTTGTGGGTGAAACACCTAAAAATTAATTTTGTATATTTTAGTTCTTGTTGATTTTTTATTTCATAATTTTTATAAAGCTAAATACAAAAATAAATTAATACCTTTTAAATTAAATTTGTAATTTTTAAAAAATCATTTTTGAGACCTTCTTAAGCATTTCAAATGTACTTTTAAGTTATTTCTTTTAGTATTTTTGTAAAAAATAAAAATTTTAATTCTTAACTACTCATCGTCGTCTTGTGATACCAAACTTCAGTTAGTATAAGAGTAAGATTGCATTCCTATGACAAGAATTTGTACAAGTGATCTAAGGCTCAAATTAATTTTTCAATAAGTTTAGTCGAAGTTGGTTCCCCTTATTGGCAACCACTTTTTTGTGATGATTTTTATCTCAATTGGAGGGCTAAGATAACTACTTATTTAAATCACATTAATAGAGAAATGTGGGAAGTAATACAGATTCCTTCTAGTTTTCCCAGTAATAAAATCTCACAAGATATTTTTTACTACTAAATTTAATAAAATTATACTTTGAATACTTGAAAATTTAATAGAATGATGAATTTTAAAAAAGATACTAAAATTTGGCATAAGTTAGTGATGAATTATGAGGGGTCATTAAAAAAGAATGAAATAAAAAAGTATAAGAAAAAAGAAGTCATCATTCAAATAGCTTTGAATGATTCAAAAGTGATTATCACAAGTGGAAAAGAAGAAGACAATGAAGGAGTTTTTGCATTATGGTTAGAGAAGGAAAAAAGAGGGCATATCTTAAAGTGAGGTGAAAACTTACTACAAAAGGTAAGCTATACAATTACTTTATGTTTGTAAAAGATATGAAAAGTTTAATAAAAAAATACAAGAATTAAAAAGAAGAATATAATGAATATCTAATTAATTATTAAAAAAAGCTAGAGAATAGGTCGACATCCATTTTGAGAATGTGGAAAAGCCCATGATTTAAAATAAAACATTAATAAGCATGCATCATTAATTGAGGAATCAGGTATATTTAAATTCTAATACTCTACTTAATTGTTTTCAAAAACAAAAACTGAATAGTGGAGAAATTTTTGTTCTACTTGTTAGAATATCCTATATGCACACACATGTTGATAATTTACATGCCATAATCATATTAAATGACACTATTGCATGCACGGAAGATTAAAGCCAATATTTAATTAAAATTTCTAACTTTTGCATTGAGAGTGAAACAAATAATAGCGTAGTTATACAAAATTATGTTAACCCAAAATAGCTTGCATTCTTAAATCTAATAATTAAAATGAAGTATTGTGCATGTAAACTTTGATTAATAAATTTAAACTAAAAAATGAATATGAATAACTTAAAATTTTTTTTTTAATAATCTTAAAACTTTAAAACATTTTTAGGATCATAATAAAGAATAACTTAAATATTAAATTTTTATTTGTTTTACAATTTATTTTTATCATTAAAGAAAAATTAATGCGCAAATCCCACAAAAAAGGGATTTTAGAATAATGTTTTCTAATAAGGAATGCACTTATTTTTGAAATATGCTTTATAAAAAAATTTTATGTTAGTTGAAAACTCAAATTAATAAATATAGTAATTTATAATTTTTATGATTAAGAGAAACAAATATAAAATTTGAAATGGCATAAAATTTTTTAATAGGCTCGGTTCAAATTAGAACCTATGTCTTTCCCTAATGAAGGTTGAGAAAAATTCTACTATTAAAAGAGTTATAACATTAGATTTTTTTTACAGTTCATGTCAAAGCTATTTGAGATTTTTTTTTTCTATAATTCTCATGTAGCTTACTGGATTTTAGGGTTCAACTATAACCCAGGCTTTTAGGACTCAACCCCAACAAAGTTTTTTTTAGATCAAATTGAACTTAGGTTTTTGCAAATACTCAGTCACCCAACCTAATAGAAAAATACAAATACAACAATAAACAAATCTTTGATAAAACCTTACAAATTTTTGTATGTTTATTTATGAATATAAAAAGACTAAAAAAATTAAAATTATAAGAAGAATTGAGAAAATAAAAGCTTATAAGAATTAGGATTACCTTAAAGAATTTGAAGTTTCAAGTTGTAGTCTGTGTGATGCTAAGAGAAATTTACGTCAGTAGAATATAATGCAACGCTTCTTTGACATGTTAAAATCTTATTCATATTCAATTGTCATAACCATTAAAAAATCAAGCAAAAGCTATCTGAAATGCTGCTACAAACATCCTGGAATGCTTATACAAATGGCTCAAAATTCAAAAATGACTACTTCAATGACATATATATTGACAAGTTTTTTGGCCATTAGACATGATTGACTAGAGTCATTGGATTGAGTTAGAGGAGATTACAACCATCTAATCAAGCGTTGTGATGGTGGATGAGTTGTAAGCAGTTGGATCAAGCTTGGTTTGATCTAGGCCATTCAATCAAGCCAGATGAGATCTAGATTGTTTGATTAATCAACTGTAAAATTGAGAATGATCTCAACTATATGGTTCAAAATGGATTATTTAAAGCCACATGATTCAAAAATAGAATTTTCAAAAGAAAAGTCATATAATGAAGTTAGACGAGTTCATGACCACTATATATCTAGTAAGGATCAATCACTTATAGTAGATGATGTAGTAACCCTCTGATCAGCTCATCAAATTGAGTGTTCGATCAATTAAGATCACTGCTTAAAAGGAGAGGTCATCTGCTCTGTGCCATCGCAAAAAAGAGTGATCGGATGGCAATGACCACTCTCAATTTTGGAAGGACAAAAGCAGCAAAGAGTAGTTCCACATTGGATATACCAAAAAAGATGTGCTCTTTATAAGCATTTTGACGATGCTATTTTGTGAGCTAAAAAGAGGGTGTCTCCCTCTTGTGTGCTAACGATTTAAACACCTGATTTACTCGTATAGTTACAAAATTAAATGTTAATTTTTGGTCTTATATAGCCCAACCGGATTTAGAACAACTTCAAACTGCCCTAACCCGATTTTTTTCAGTCATTGGTCCCAACACTTGCAAAGTCATACTTTAGCTTAAGCTGAAGCCTAGAGCTCTACATTTTTGCATAACTAAGATGAACCTTGATTTTTTTAATTTAATTATGAAAATTTTAATAGAATTATTTTTTTATTAAATTATGGTTTAACAAATAACCTAAAATGAAATTATGAGAAATATAAGAGTATCATTTAACCAAGAGAATAGTGATTACAAATGACTACTTTTCTTCAGCTCACCCCGAGAACTCTACATTCTATCAATACTAAGATGTTGCTTAAGTTTTTTTTATTATTTAATTGCAAAAAAATTTAGTAGAATTATTTGTTCATTTAATTAAGGTTTAATAATCAGCATAACATAGAATTTACAAAAGTACAATAGTATTATTTTTCTAAGAACAAAATCATTGGATATAGAATAATGTTTCTCAAATCAACGAATAGTCTAAGTAAGATTTAAACCAAGAAAAACTTTTAGAGATTAGAAAAATTGAATCCTATTCATTTGCTAAATCAAGAAGATTATTGAACAATTTGGATGCCTAAATATGATTTAAAACTGATAGACACATCTTCAATTCTTAAAGCTTGCTGAATGCTCTAATTTACTTTTAAGACTATTAGCTCACCATTTTCTAAAATGTATGATTTGCTGTTTACACATAAACTTGTTTCATAGTAAATAAGTGTGCTAGAGTAAATCCTAAATATTTAAAGCCTAATTCATCAAACATAATAGTAACCCAAGTATCATAATACTTAATCTTTTTTACAAATTTTGAATCAATCATAATACAATATACCTTAAATAATTTATTTTGACAATTGCTTCAAACAATAAACTAAATCAATTTGAAAAGCATTGTGCAGTTAGACTATTCAATAAAGTGTAATTGGAGAAAAGTGGGTTTCCTTAAAAAATAAACTACTTCAACAATTTCTTACAACTTTCATAAACTTTTAGGGTTATTAATAATTTAAAAAATTTAGATTAAGTCACTTTAAGTGATAACAAAAAAATAAAAATTGGAATAATTTGAAAGAAATAATCATAAATTAAGGGAGAGCATTAATCAAGTAATGACATACAAGTAAGCAGAGTTTATCTTTAATTTTTGTATATTCCTTTTATAAATAATTTGTGTTTTTAATCAATTTTATTAAATTTTTTATTATCATCGAAATAAAAATATTATTTTGTTCTTCATGTCTTCTCATGGTATTTTCTTTTTTTGATAATAAATTCTAAGTAATAATTTTTTAAGTTAATTTTTAAATTTTATATTGACAATGTTTGTATTAAAGGGAAAACCAGAAGAAGTGCAGCATGAGTGAAATCCTATGAAAACAATTTTAGTTGGAGTAACAAACTCTAAAAAGATATATTTTGAATTAAATTTTAGGTACTTTAGCTTTACTTTAATTAAATTGTTATGCTTGATTGAAATATTTATAACAAAACACAAAATTAAATTTTTTTAAAATTAATATTGTAAAAAATATTTGGTCTTAAAAAATTTAATTCTTCTTCATTTATTATCTTGAATTCATTTTATTTTTTTTATTATATCTTACTATTTATTCAATAACTTCTATAAAATGTACATTATAATTATAATAATTAATTAGAAAAAATAATGCTAATTAAAATAATACAAATAATTAAGAAAAGAACCAAAAGTCTTTACAGCACCTAGAACATGATGGCTATCATTAAGAGGTTTGGAATGCTAGTCCTAAAACTCAACAATCAATAACAATAATAAGTACATCTAATAAAATAGTTTTTAGGGTCTTAAAATGGGTTTGTAGTCTCGTATGCATATATACAATTTCTAAATCATCACTAACAGCATGAGTAATGATCTTCCAAGTAAACCTAGTCAACCCCAAATAACCTTACCTTCAGGAACATGAAAGTTTTATATAGAAAACATCTTTATTCACTTTCATAATATAAGACTAAAACAAAGCCTTGTTTTCACACAGCATGCTTACCTTCTGATCTTATAATTTCATGATCAAATGATCTTGATCTCCTACATCTAAAACCTAGTAAATTTAGCCATAAGATCAACATAGATTTTAATGTTCTGATCAAATTCTTTTTTTAAGCATCCTCCTCAAATCTCGTTCATCCAACATGTAGTTTTCCATAACACATAGCCTTAGTTTGTTCTAATCGAGTGACTCATGTGCAACATCTTCTTTAGCAATTTTAAGACTTTAACATATTTTATTTAAATAATAATTTTTCAACTAAATAAAAAACTAGATGATACATTAATGTCTATTTTTATTGTTTAATAAATGCTTTTAGCTACTAGAAAAGTCTATAAATAAGAGAATTTTTGAACCAAATGGATTGATGAATTTTTATGCAATTTGAAGGAAATTTTTAGACCAATATTAGCCCGTGGTAATAGTCACTACTGTAGCTACTTCATTTAGTCGTCAAACTGTTAATTACAGCTTCTTCACAAGTCTGGTAAATTATTAATTTTCTCTATTCCTAATTGATTTAATTATGATAGTTGTGCTTCTTGAATCATTTCATTAAATATAGGATTTTATTATTGTAGATTTTGTTTTTATGTCACCAAATGTTTTTCCACTATTGTCAATTTAGTTTGTTGTAAAGCTATCGTAACTTGATTCTTTTATGAAGGTTTATTCTAAACGTCATTTGGCAAATAGTTTTTATAAAGTTTTTAAATTTGCATTACAAAGAAAATTTGTGTACAATTCCAAGCATATGGAGATTATTACTTAAATCATTTTAATGGTTTCATTGTTTTGCAACTCTTTTACTTTTTATATTGAAATATTTGTCATGATTTAATGACAAATAATTTTTTAATATACAATTCACATATTTAAAAATATTGGCTCACATATTTGATAATGATTTGCTATTTCTTGCATCACAAATATTTTATTGAATTAGTATTTAATATATTATTTTTTATTATGATATTTAATTTACTAAATTCTACAAATTTCACCATTTAATTTCTTTATTAAAAGTTATTTGAAATCATTTTAGTTAGAACAAAAACATCATTGATGTTAAACAATATTTAAATTATTGGTACAAAATATTGAAAGAATTTATATCATATGAAAAAATTATAGAACATAACTATTTTTATGTAATTAAGATAATCATTAAGAATAATGTCTCAACAAAGAGTTTTCTAATTGGTACAATGTAACATCTAACCATTCATTATTATGATATTTAAATATTAAAAAAATTTTAATTTATAATAATAGTACGTAAAATAAGTTATACAAACATTACATAAAAAATGTAAAAAAAACAAAAAAAGACGTGACAATTAAAATGCCTTTACACATCAAAATTTTATCACATTCAGTATGGATAAAAGTGTTGTAAAAACATTACAGAGCATATATTTTGCCTCTGGTGTTTGATCTAGATTATTAATAGTTATTAAGATTGATCATCGTTTTCATCATGTTGAGTTAAGGGCAAAGTTTTGTCATACAATTTTATCTTCGATTAATTTTGTTAGGCATGATGATCTTATGATTCTTAGTTTATCATTTTATTAAAAATTTAAAATTGCTTTTTAATTTTGAAGTATTTATTATTAATCGTGATATAATATTATTTATTTTTGAGAACTTATATACCTTGATTTATGACATTTTACATCACTAATGTTTTTTTGATTCTTCAACGATTTTTAATTACATTACTTTGATTGTTATATTTTTTTTTTTACACCTCAAAACAACTTTGCAAGCATTTTCTATAATATCATAAGCTTTTTTCATTTTAAATGATTTTACAATATTTTAAACTTTAGACCTGTCCTTAGCAATGAGATATTGTGTATGCTTACTTTAAAATTTTTATTTGCTTAAAAATGTTATACTTATCATTCAATGTCAAAAGAAATGTTTTATTAACAATACCATACTTACAAATACTTTTGAGGAAAATGAAAACATATAGAAAAACTTAAAGATAATAAGATATTACACCTTCTATAATATGATATGTAAAAATTTTGTAGAAAACATGTAAGTAGATAAAAAAGGTGTTGCAAAAAAAAAATTCATAAACTAAAAGATTCTGCTAAAATAATTAAAATTTGAAATTTTCTAAAACTATTTCTAAGAAATTTCCTGCAAAATTAATTATTGATAATGTTTTACTTAAAGAAAAATCTTATATGAAAATAATAATTGAAAAAAGGGTACTCAGCACCTTCATCAAACAGTCCACATAAAAAATCATAGAAAATAGAATAAAAATTTCATAAAAAAAATTAAAATTAATATAAAAAGTTAAGAGTCATCTAATGATAAGTAAGTTTAAGTTGTTAAAAACTAGATGCATAGTATGCTAAATAAAGTTTTTATTTTATTTAATCATGAAAAGTAAGTAATTTTAAAAAAAAAAATGAAAAGAACTAAATTATTAAGGTAATTAAATATTTAGAAAGAATACATAGAATATGCATTATATAGCAATAGAATTGTTTTGGTGACAATAAGGAAAATTTGTTAGTACAAATTTTAGTTCTTATGAAAATATTTAAACAAAAAGTTATAATAATAAGTTACATTTCAATGAATGAATAACATGAATAGTGTGATTTTTATGTATAATTATGAAAATACAGTCAAAGAAAAAAAATTTAGTGGTAAAGCTTGAAAAGTATTATCAATAGAATTTTTTTTAAAAACAAAAAAAAGTCAAGATTAGTACTTCTGGCTTAAGTAAATATTTATAAAAAATTTATTAAGAAGAAAATAAAATATTTTAGTTATTGAAATATATGATTAGCACATATAGAAGACAAATATCTATCATTTATTAAAAATTACAAGAAATAAAAGAAAAGCTTCTTGTTAATGAGTTAATGACTTTTTCAAAATTCCTAACTATACATCTACTTAAAGTCAATCAAGAAGATTTTTTAATAAAATAAGCTTGATAAAAACATTTGCAATGAAAGGATAAGAGAAATAATAAAATATGATGAAAATAATTCGTTAACATAAAACTTTTATACTATAAAAATATTGATTCTCACATATAAAAAATCATTATAGTAAAACAATAATGCTTACTCTTTCTTTTGTAAAAGAAAATTAGAAGTCATAAAAAATAATAGTAATATATTAAGATGCCAGTGCAACTAAAATGGAACAAAACATTCACATATTATGAAATTATTAAGACAATAAAAAAACTATTCACGTGAAACAAATTGTATGTAATTACAATAAACAAAAATGATAACAAAAACTTAATAGTAATCTTCAATATATGGACAACATGATAACAAATTTTCTCTATTATATCAATCTAGAAGGTAAGAAAGTCTCAAATGAAAAATGAACACTTTGATGGTTGACCACACAAAAAACCTTGCCATTCTTATCCCACACGTAGTTTTATCAATATATTTAGTCAATAGACTTTTTTTTCCAACATTAATCTCCTTCCAGCATTGTTCACCTATTCTATCTACAAGCAAAGCTACATAATCAATTATATGCTATTTAATTCAATTATTAACATCAAAATATCTTGGAGTATTCCTCTTTGGACCAATAACCTTTTTTTATGATTACTTACCATCTAAGTTTATGATAACGTAATTAAATGTTGTGCCAAAAAACATTTGTTGGATATTATCATGTGATGTTAGATTAGAAAGTAATTGAAGCTCACAGATGAACTCCCTTTCACTCAAGGAACTTCTCTTAAAATCAATCTTAATTTCTCTTTATTTTGCCATCATAAATAAACCTCTAATTCTATTGAATAAATCTTTACTAAGAAGCTTTGTTAAGGTGCCAAATAGTTGCTTGTTTCTAACAGCAAATTGAATGTCTACCATATTTCATTTTACATGGTCCCTGATGAAATGGTGCCTAAAATTAATTTGTTTACTCATGTAGTACATTATAGGGTTTTGAGTGGGAAAAAGGACATTGAAATTGACATATTTTTTGGGGATTTTCGTAAATGTAATCCCATATAATCTAATTTCCTTTTCAAACAAAAATATTTACTTAAATCCTCCCAATGCTATGTATTGTGGATTGTTTGTTCCTAAAGAAATAATTCCTTTATTTTTCTAGATCATTAGTTTATGAGTTGTAAAAAAATATCAAATTCCTAAAATGCTTTTTTATGTATTTGAGAACCTACATAATCTTTGTAGCTATATCCTATTAAATCATGGTATAATTGAAATTGGGGTTACGAAAACCCTAGTACCTTTGTGTTATGTAAAAACCAAAACATTATATTTATACCTTCTAGATGGATGTCCATTAGTCTTGATTAAAATTGACCAAAAAATTCCAACACTAAATTCAATGTTAGAACATCTTATAGTTAAGGAAAGAGCATATCATCCCTTGGTATACACAAATATCTACAAGTTTTTTTCCTTATGTTTATTTAATAGCATGGTGAGGACTCTTGAATGTACAAATTCTATTGAGTTTCTTAAGATCTAGCAATTTTAACAACTCATTTATATATTTTATTTAAGATAAAAGGACACCTTCCTTATCCTACAAAACTTTTAATCTGAGAAAATAGATGACATAACCCAAATGTTCATCTCTAATCCAACACCCATAAGGTTACCAAATGATTCACATGTGTCCAAGTTGGTTGATCCAAACATGATATCTTCTACATAAACATGGATTAGACGAAGTTCATCAGCATAGTTTGTGATGAACAAAGTTATATCTAAATTCCCATCCTACAAAAAAGTTTTAGTAAATATTTACTAAGTATGTCTTCCTAGGATCTTTGTTCATGCTACTATTCATATAATTCTTTCAATAACTAATGCACATGATTTTGTTGAGGATAATGTTGGCTACAATCCAACAACTACATACACTTTCTCTTAACTAACAACATCTAAGAAGGTGTTCTTAACATCCATTTTGTATACTTTAAGTAACATGTAATAAGAAAAAGTTAAAAAAAAGACCATGTTGCCATAAACCTTACCATTAGTTCAAGTATTCCATCTAAACTTAATCCTTCGACTTAATTATAACTATTGGCTACTAGATTTCTCTTATTTTGAATGAAAGATGAAAGATATAAGATCATTTACTTTTTATTTTTGGGTACCCATTTTTTGCAAAAATAATGTGGTCACTTGGCCTACCTTTCAAAAAGTTGGGTGATGCATACTATAGTCATCTAATCTTTAACACAATATTCTATGCTAAAAATAGAAATCAATGAAAAAGAATATTTAAAAAACTTAAGAATGTGTTAAAGTTAAGAAAATTAGGTTTTTGATGTAGAAAGGATAAGTGTTTGACTTTTAATTAATTTTCTTATATAATAATAATTATTAGTTTAGCATAGAGATGACATTTTGCATAGTAGTATATAATATCTTGTATTAATTATCGTTATACTGATATGAACAAATCAGGAATGCTCTCCTTGATATAGCTATGAGTTTAAACAACTGACAACATCGACATAATCAAATCATTAGTTAAAGAAGAATAAGTTTACTCCATGGAAAGTTTGAAAAGAAAATTAAGAAAGTAGACTTTTAAGAAGAGGATCATTTATTCATAAATGTATGCCTATTGAAATGATTTATAATGTTTGCAAAATTAGGATAATTATAAGAAAGGAATTTTTTCCTTTATATATTATTGAAATAAATTATTACATTACTTACGAGATAGTTTTGCCATTACCATCAGCAAGAGCACATCATGTAATTTGTCTTTCAATTTTAATAAAATTTATTGCTAATACTAAATTTATAGCATGGTGGTGCATCCAAGATTGTTTCATGAGGAAAGGCCAATGGGGTTCTTAACATAAGAAATCAAAAAAATAAGGAAGAAGAGCATCCCATGTTGAATGTACAATGGACAAGTTATACTAACTAGTAGCTATTTAGGAAGTAAAGGAACATATTCTTTAAAGGGATCCCAACGTTTCTTGAAATTGAGTGTTTAAATTCTTATATGTAGGAAAGTTTTCAAAATATTCAAAAGACTTTAAAATTTATTTAATATTTTTTGATTAATGTAAGTTCATTTTAAAATTTATTTTGAATGTGATGAAATGAAAGTTACGTATGGATATTTTCTTATAAGATCACAAGGTCTATAATTTGAAAGAACTAATAATGTGGATCATAAGTTAAATATGGTAGAACAAATGATAAGTAACCCTAAATAATAGTTCTGCTTCAAATTGAAGTGGATATGTCATAAACAAATACTAACACTTATTAAAAATATAATTAATTTAATTCTAAATTACTATTTCAAGAAAAATAGCAAAAGTTCCAAATGATGTTAGAGATATATGAATTATTTAATTAATTAAACAACACTTGGAGGAGTTTTTTTTTGAATTTTTTCAAAAAAACTTTTAGAAGTAATTTGAATTACAGTGTCCAAGACTACATAGTCTTTATAAGGCTTTTATCACAAAGGATATCTAACAAAATAAAAATTATATACCTAATATGGAAAATTTTGAGAGGAAAGTAACTAATAACATAGATATTATAATTGGGAGTGAAATGGAAATTTGTTAAAAAGGTCAGGAAGAGTGTGACAAATCTGATAATTATGAAAGATCCATTAAAGAAGGAGAAGGAACAGGTTTGATGAAGTGATTATATGATGATTTTTTAACGAAGAAAGGTCAGTCTACTTTTAACAGCGGATTTAACTTTCTCAAAAAATTAATAATGTTTGAAGTCAATATGTATGTCACACAAGAAACTTCATATTCTTAAAAATAGTTTCATTGGTAAAGTACATCCGATTGGGAGTTTTGGAATGGCAAAGCCTTGAGGCATATGAGACATTATTTCATGTGGGTATCAATTGTTGGAATTGTCCAAAACTGTTGTAGCAAGGAGATAATGTCACTATCAAATTATAGTCGATAATTTTATCATCATTTCATAGAGTATTCGATTATTTAATATGTTATGTTGTTGATATTTAATCATGGTATTTTGTTTGATAACAACAAACCCCGTGAACTACTAATATATTATTTTGATTAAATTTGTAGATTTTTGAAAACTAATATTCGTGTTCATGAGAGAATTAAAAAAATAAGAAGAGTTGTGGTTTGAATTTGACAAAGAGATTTATTTTAAATTTTATTTTAGTTGTCTCAATTTTGTTTTGGTTAGATATTAAGTTTGATTTAAATCACTCATACAAGAAACAAAAATTAAATTTTATTAAAATTAATCATCTTAAGAAATTATTATGATTCTAAAATCTTAATCTTATCTTTATCATCCAAATAGCCTTTCAATTTATATGATATCTTCAAAAATCTTCTTCAAAAAACCTATTACAAAAAGTGTATTTTAATTATAAAAATTAATTAGTGCAAACATAATAATATAACTAAAATAATTGAAAATACATATTACTAAATTGAACCAAAAGTATTAATTAGAGCAAAGTGCCTAAATATGGCTAGCAGTACTTATCATGTTGATAAAATAACTCTCAAACCCATCAAACAACTTTCGGTCGATTCATAACTTAAGAATCCAAAGATAACTTAAATATGCAGCAAAGTAGGGGGTAGGAAACCCTAAAAAATATGCAAAATATGTGGCATAGGAAAACACTAATAATGCTATAATAATCCATCATTTATTTATTGTGGGATTAAAACTTATATCCATTCCACATGATTGTACTAAAATTTGTAGGAGTGATTTTCCCTATTCATTTGGACAATTATGTGACCGAATGATTCTAATCACATTCACCTTTTAAAGACACCTATTTTGATCTTCTGTCGAATCACGTTATATTGTGATCTCACAACCCAAGATTTATCAACATGTAAGAGGAAAATGTAACGATAGGTTATGATTCAGATGTAAGGGCGTAGATGAAATTATAATTTCTAAATATCATTTTTTATTCTCATCCATCTAAATTAGAAGTTTTCATTTTCAAATAGACCAAGGTCCTTCTGGTCGTGCATCTCCAAAATAGTCAGTCTTTTAGTTGTGATTTTTATAATCTATTAATTAAAAGGTATGGTAGAGTTTTTTCATTAAAATAGTATAGACTAATTCGTCAATTTAACAAGTTTTTTAGTCATCAAAAAATTAATTTTAAATAGGTAAATTCTTGAATAAGATAAGCTAATAAAATTTTTTATAAAATTTGAAGAAACATTTTCAAACATCATACTGAACCATTTAGTGCACAACGCTCATTAAGTCTTTTTCATGGTGCACATTTTAATTGTCACATTAAAAATCTCTGCTTTCTTCTCAGATAAGCTAAGTTCTTCATTTTTTATAAAGCTTTCATTTAAGTATAAAACTTTTATGTTTAGTAATTTATATTTTGTGTTTTCATATTATTTTATTTTGTTGCAAAGTTTATTTGGTTATAAGGTCATAATAGCCTATCTCTATTATTTCATTGTGAGGATTTACCTCCTTCGGAAAAATTCTTTAAATGAATGAAAATAGTATTTCAGTTATCCTAAGTATGTTGGAGCTAAAATGGTTTATGTACTTAAATTGAATAACTAAAATGAAGTATGTACATTACAACTTTGATGAATTAATTTAAATTAAATAGGATTTGTGAGATTAAGTTTAGAAAATTCCAATAAATGTGGTAAGAAAAAAGAAAGGAGTTGAAGAAAATGTTTAAACTTTAAAATTTAAGACAGATCTTTTAAAAGAATACGTTATACATAATTTATGATTTATTTTAAAGCTTAATCTTTGTAACAAAAGCAAGTAGCTATATTAGCAACAATTTTTACGGGCTATTGATGGCTTGAATATCGTGGCTTGAAAAGTTTATTTAACTTGTATGAAAATTCACCAATCCATTTCGTTAAACAATTCTCTTATTTATAAATATTTTTTGATGATTAAAAGTACTTGCCAAACAAGTTAGATAATCATTATTGTTTTGCCTATTTTTTAATTTTTAGTTGAAAACTTATTATTATAAGAAAATTTTCTAAAGCTAAAAAAGAAGCAAAAAAAGATTCTGTGATCGAATCACTTTAACAAAATGGACTGAGACTAATTGTTTGGGAAAACTGTATGATTGAACAAATGAGATTTGATGAGCATGTTTAAAAATAAGTATTTCATCAATGCCATTAGATCTAAATCTTGGCCTGATGGCTAAATTTACATCTTACACATGGAATAAAAATTGATCATGCGATTATTAAATTGTATTAGGCTTTATAAAAAGATTAATAAGATGAGCATCGTCTAATCAAGAAATTGCATGATAAGACGGTTCTAGTTAGCCCCACAATTTTGAAAAATGTTGTCAGAAAAGAAGGATTTGCTTTAGACGTATATTGCATAAATGGACAAAGATGTTTTGTATATAAAGCTTTTCTTTTTTCTCAAAGTCAACTTATGCGGAGTTTGTTACCCCCTCATTTGCTCGAGAAGTCATTACCAGTGCTCTCAGTAATTCTTTATACATTGCATTTGTGAATACGAGAGTACGAACCCATTTTAAGAGCCAACTAAACTACATTCACAGTTGTAATAAGTATAGCAACGAGCATATGAGTTTAGGAACTTACATTCCAGACCTCTTAACAACAACTAATGTGTTTTAAGCACTGTAGAGAGATTTTTTTTTACTAATAATTAGAATTATATTAATTAGTATTATTTTTTTATTATTATAATTAAAATGTATATTTTAAAAAGTTATTGAATAAATATTATGATTTGATAAAAAAATAAAAAGTTTTTAGAGATTGTAAAATACAATGGATTAAGTTTTTTGGAACTTAATAATTGCTTTAATTTTTGTGTCTTGTAATAAGTATTTTTATGAAACTTAATATTTTAATTAAAATAAAATTGAAATACCTAAAATTAAATTTAAAAATATCTCTTATTGTTTTTTCACTCCAACTAAGATGATCTTCTTGGGATTTTCCATTGCTCCACTTGATCAAGTTTTCTTATGAATACAAGTATCGATTTTCTAAAATCTGAAAATTAAACTCAACAAATTTGTTCAAAATTCTTAGGATTTGTTACCAAAAAATAAAACACCATGTCTAGTGGTCAATGTCAAAAAATCTCTAAATTTTGATGATAACAAAACTTTTAATGAATTTAATAAAAAACATAAATTATTTATAAAAAAGCTACATCTAAAATAATTAAACATAAACTCTACTTATTTGTATGCAATGAATAGATTAATGCTCCTTGTTAATTTATACTTATTTCTTTCAATTTCTATTCTCTTTTAATTCCTATTCTCTTTCCTTTTATATTATCATTGTTAGTGACTCAATCTAATTTTTATTAATTTTTAATAAACTAAAAATTTTTGGAGTTTTTCGAGTAATTAATTAACTGGTTGAATTTAACATAGAGATTTATTTTAAATTTAATTTTAGTTGTTTTAATTTTTTTATTAGATATTAAGATTGATTGAAATCACTTATATAAGAAAAAAAACAAATTTTATTTAAATTAATCATCTTAAAAATTTATTATGGTTCTAAAATCTTAATCATATCTTTACTATCCAAATAACCTTTCAACTCTTATCATACTTTCGAATATCCATTTTAAAAACCTATTAAAAAAAGTGTATTTTGTTATAAAAATTTGTTAGTGAAAACGTAATAGTATAATTAAAATAAAAGAAAATTCATATTACTATAAAGAAACAAAAAAAAAGTATCAATTAGAGCATACTGCCTAAATATGGCTAGTAGCGCTTATCATGTTGATAAAATAACTCTGAAACCCATCGAGTAATTTTTGTTCGCTTCATAACTTCAGAATCTATAAAGAACTTAAATCATGAGCAAAGCCAAGCATAGGAAACACTAAAAAATATGCAAAACGTGTAACATAAGAAAGCTCTATTAAAGTGATGATAATCCAACATTTATTCAATACATGATCAAAACTTATACCCATTCCACACTATTGCATTGAAAGTTTTGAGTGTTGCTTTCTAAATCCATTTGAACAAATATGTGATTGAATGATTGTAATCACCTCGACTTTTTAAAGACAATTATTTTGATCTTCTATCCTATCACATAATTTTGCAATCTCACAATCCTCGATTTACCTACATGTAAGAGTAAACTCTTACTGTTAGGTTGTGATTCAGATATAACAACGTAGATCAAATCATAATTTCTAAATAGCATTTTTTATTCTAATCCGTCTAATTGTGAAGTTTTCATTATTGAATGGTCCAAGGGCCTTCTGATCGAGTAGCTCCAACGAAGTGTCTTTTAGTTGTTGGGATTTTTATAACATATTAATTAAAAAGAATTGTAGAGTTTTTTTACATAAATAATATTGATTAGTTGGTCTATTTCATAAGTATTTTTAGTCATTAGAAAATATTTATAAATAGGTAAATTCTTTGATAAGATAGACTAGTAAAAGGTTTTATAAAATTGGAAAAAAACTTTTCAAGTCATCATATTGAAACATTTAGTGCCTGATGTTCACTAACTCTGTTTTATGGTGCACATTTAAATTGTCACCTTAATAATCTCTATTTCATCTCAAATAAGCTAAGTTTGCAATTTTCTTTAATTACAATTCATTTAATTAAAAAACCTGTGCTTCATTAAGCTTTCATTGAAGCATAAGACTTTATGTGTAGTAATTTACATTTTGTGTTATCAAATTATTTCATTCTGTTGCCAAATTTATTAGATTGTAAGGCCAAAATAACCTCTTTCTATTATCTCATTGTGAGGATTTACCTCCTTTGGAAAAAATACTTTGTATGATTGAAACTAGTACCTCAATTATCATAAATTTGTTAGAGCTAAAATTGTTTCTATTTTTAAATTTAATTATTAGAATCAAGTATTATACATTACAATTTTGGTGAATTAATTCCAATTAAAAGCATTATATATATATATATATGAAGTATAAATAGGGTTTGAGAAATTAAGTTTAGAAAATTAAAATAAAATAAGTGCTAAGCATAAATTTGTGAAGAACTTACTAAATATAGACTAAATCTCCTTAAATGATGTCAAAGAGGGGGAAAATATAAATTAAAAGATTAAAATAAGCATAAATTTAGGTGGATCATTATTTTAGCCATGACGTACATATAGGTGGAGCATTAATTGCCTTGCACAATACATTTATAAATAGTTTACATTTTTATCAATTTCTTTAAATGTTTTCTTATCAAGTGGGAGAGATTGTTGTGTTGACCCGTCATCATGGTGCTATGTTTGATGATCATAAGCCCTAAGCATTGCTAATGAATCTATTTAAATAAATTTTAAGATTTCAAAGAGATGATGCTCGTGTTCACAAGAAATTTGAGAAGAAGAAGAAAAGATGAAATTTTGTGATAATCATCTTGGTTATAGTGACAAAATAACTAGGAAAAATATTATAAGTTTAATTTTAGTTATTTCAATTTTATTTTGATTAAGATATTAAGATTGATTAAACTCACCCTTTGAAGGCACTAAAACTAAATTTTATTTAAGTTAAATGTTATAGATAAAATTTTAAGGTTCTAAAATCTTTATCATTTGTTAATCGTCTAAAGAAGTATTTTATTCTTAATCAAATCTTTGGAAATATTATATCAATAATTTATTTCAAAAAGTATCATAAGTATAATAAATAATTAGTGAGACTAATAATATAATTAAAATAATAAAAAAATAAAAAATCATTTCTAATAATATGAAAAATGCAAAGTTCAAAAATAGCTCCTAAATATGATGAGTTAGGCTTATCGGATCAATAAAATAACTCCATATCTCATCAAATAATTTTGGTATAATACATAACTCATCAAATAATAGAGAAACTCACTTTTGAGCAAACTAGGGGGTTACTAGCACTAAACAATACCCTTATTAGATGGCATAAGAAAATTCTTATAAAGCAATAATAATCCATCATTCATGTCATCTATAACAATAATATGTATCCATTTTACACAACTTTCCTCAAAATTGTTGGAGTGATTTAGCCATTTGATCATGAAATTTTTCAATCAAATGACCATATTCTCTTTACCCTTTTAAAACACCTAATTAGGTTCATTATTTGATAATGAAATTTTGTGATCACACATTTCTATTTTGTCCATGCATAAGATCTAAATCTATCTATTTAGATAACGATTTAGATCTTTTGGTCCAAATCAAATAGTGCTTGTCGAATCCAAGCCATCTCATCTTGCATTTTTCATGATCAAATGGCCTAGGAGCCTTTTCATTAAGCTGTTCTTGGGTAATGTCTCTTTTAGCCATCATCTCAAGAATCTCAAGACATTGGGATTTTTATAATTTATTAGTAATGAATAATAAAACTATTTTATAAGTGCTTTTAGAATTTAGAAAAAATCTATAATTAGATGAATTCTTGAAAAAAATTGATGGATGAAATTTGTATAGAATCTAAAAAGATTTCAATCGATGACATCAAAGCCATTAGCACTTAATGCTCATCATCACATCCTTATGCTTTGTCCTTTAAGTTTAATACTCATAATCTCTACTTTCTTCAAAAATTAGTGAACATCTAAATTTTTTTATTTCTAATTGATTAATTTAAAACACTTGTACCTCACTAAACATTTTTCAAACGTAGTGCTTTTGATTACATTAATTTTTAATTTTTTTAACATTTACTTATTTTATTTGGTTCCTAAGTTTGTTTGGTTGTAAGGCCATATTAGTAATTTTTGTTATTTTGTTATTATGATAATTTATCCTTCATATGTTTTGGTAAAATACTTATATTAGTTATTTGTTTTTACTAGTTTTTGTTAGAGGAAATGTAGGCTTAATTTTAAGTAGAACCACCTATAAAACATTTGTTTACGATTTCTAATTTTGTTAATTATTTTTCATAAGTTTCTTAAAATTTTTTTATAAAAATAAAATTAACATATTTTACAAAAGATAATATATTTTAAAATAAAATTATTATTTACGAAAATTCTATTTAAAAGATGTTATGAAGTTCATTAAAAAATATATAAAAGTATTTTTGTTAAATATTCTCTAAAATAATTTTATTCCTAACAATTCACACCTCTCTAACTAAATGGCACATCAAAATATGCATTTGACAAAATTTTGATCTACAAAAGGGTGTGAATTATTAAGAGTAAAAATTTAAGTTTCTCACAAAAATATTTAAATAAGTAGTTTAAAAATATTTTAAAAAAAATTAAATTAAATTTAAAATAAATTAATTGTTTTGGTAAAAAATATTTATAGAAAAACATAAAATAAAAGATCAATAAGAACTAAAATTTAAAGAAGCAATATTGAAGTGGCTGAACTTAAAAAAGCCTGGATTAACACCCGACGAAATCTAGCAGAAAA
Organism: Vanilla planifolia; assembly: GCA_023846275.1. Lineage (NCBI taxonomy): Eukaryota > Viridiplantae > Streptophyta > Magnoliopsida > Asparagales > Orchidaceae > Vanilla > Vanilla planifolia. Next base: position 2,260,986 of record JAIUJO010000055.1, on the reverse strand, counting down.
CACTAAATATAAGACATTCGCCAAAAGATAGATAAGGTAAACCCTTACAACAATAAAAGAAAAGAAACAAGTTAGTACGACATCATAATTAAAATTAATACAGCCAAAATCTTATGTTTAATAAAATAATTAACGAGACAAAAGTATCTTAAACAAAAAACTTATGAATAGAAAAAATTAATAACTTAAGCAACTTAAGTAACTTAAGAAGAAAGTTACAATTAAAAGTTTGGCAACTGAAGCAAGTGGCTATAGTAGCAACAATTATTATGGGCAACTAATGGCTTGAGTATTGTAGCTTGAAAATTTTATTTAAATTACATTTAAATTTATCAATCCATTTCATTAAAAAATTCTCTTATTTATAAATTTTTTTATGACTAAAGGTACTTAAAAGACAAGAAAAGCAATTATTATTATTTCTATCTATTATTAAAAATTTTATTTAAAAAATTATTATTTAAAGAAATATTCAAAAGTTAAAAAAAAGTAGGTGAAAAAAGATGTTGCATATGATTCACTTGAGCAAAATGAGTCGAGACTAATTGTTTGGGAAAATTTGTTCGATCAAACAAACGAGATTCGATGAGGATGTTTAAAAAAGTATTTGTTACACCCCATTTTTTTCCTAGGCTGATTTTTGGCATATTTATTTTTTTTTTTGCATATAGACAGCTCAGATCGTCCCATACCAACCTGAGTAGCCTACGAAAAACATAGGATATAACACATCATTACACACCTACTTTCCTTAACAATGTGGATCCCATCTCCCGGGTACACCGTCAAATCAGGTTCATGACTCTTGAATTAACAGATGGACTCGCGCAATGTTACTCCTACTAGACCCCATACTCCTAACCCATACCGGTAGAAGAACCGATCTAATAGAAGTCTGAATCCCCACGGATAAGTTCCATAGTCATGTAATGACCTCACCATCAAAAATAAAATACATAACATCCTCCGATAAAATATGGCACTCCACACACTATACCACCAAGACAATAAAGTAAAACAGTGAATGGAAACTACATCACAAGAATAAGATCCAAGTCCAACAAATACAATATCATCCAACTAGATACATAAGTCAGAATCACCCTCACATATTACATGACATAAGAATAACAATCTCCCTGAATACATCAAATAGTATCAATCACACTAACCAAAATGTCTCAGAAAATCACAGATCAGATATCCTCCACTAGCCTGCTGACCACGATCCCACCTAATCTGGGTGGCGTCAAGGCTGTCGAGCCGCTGGAAAAATATAGATAATAAAGGAGTGAGCTACGCCCAGTAGGAAAGACAGCTAGTAAAAACTCACATGCAAGAGAAGGATAATAGCAAGAGTATAGGAATACAACATAACAATGTAGGGTGGAAAGGCACTCTCAGTCCCAGACTCTGACCAACCATAGTCACCCCCAGTCACACCAGAGTAGCTCTCCTCTGTGCTCCCAGGCAGCATGCCAGCGGGGCACGCCCATCTCTGCGCACGCATGGCGCCTAGGCAAAGCATGCCAGCGGGACACGCCCATCTCTGTGCACGCATCACAACGCCTAGCACCCGACACCGCAGCGTCTCTCGTCAATCAATCTTTTGGAGACTATAGACAGAACCAGTCACATAGATCTCTAGTCAACGTGAGACACCCCTGCCACCCTCAGGCACGCAGGCCTACACACTTGACTAGCCATGGTGAGTCACCCCTGCTACTGCCACTCTCAGGCGCGCAGGCCTACACTCATGGACCAGAAGAGATCGACTCAGCCACCGTCCCAAGAAGTCCTCTCCCACAATTTCCATAGAAGCTCATGCCCCTACAGTCATTGCCAAGCTCTAACTCCAAGATTCGGCAACATGTGTCCAGATACAACAAGGCGCATACCAGTCCACATGTATACTGTGGAAGCTAAGTCTGTACCGCACAGTTACCAACCACAACTACCCTAAAACATCATATAGGGCCTATAGTAGTCCGGTCCAATTTGCCAATCCATGAAATATGCCAACACTGAGTAAACTGACTCAATCCATGTCATTGCCATCCAAGCAACACAAACTGTACCAAAATTCTGACTATTCTGGTAGCACCCAAGTGTCACACTTCCTTCCAACTGATCCAGCTGCACTGAATTTATGGGTAATTTCCAACAGTCAATTTCAACTTGGCTACGTGATTTCCAAACATCACCTCTTCCTCACTGCAGGAAATTTTAATTTCCAAAATAAATTTCTGCCCTTTATCCATTTTCCAAAATTCGGAATAAATTTTCGAATAAAATTTAAATTCCACATATATCCTTTTTCCGAAAATTCGGATTTAATTTCCGAATTATATTTTCCTCCGCGCCGTTCGTCCGCGCCGAATCCTGCTGAACCGGTTTTCGCTGCCGGTTCGGAAACCTCGCGCTGAAATAAATATAATTACTAATAAATATAATTTTTTGATAATCCGTTAATCGGTCGATGCTTAAATAAATATAATTACTAATAAATATTATATAAATACCATTAATTACTTAAATAAATTCGTAATTAATCTAAACCCTTCTCCTTCCTCGGTCCGACGCCCGCGAACCCTAAATGAAGCAATCGCCGACCAATCCAATTCCTTCCGTCGATTTCCGGCGAACGCGAACAAGGAGAAACAAAATTCGATGATCGTACTATCCTAACGTTTCAATAATGCCACTAATTTAAAATTTCCGCCGAAAGAGTTCGCCCGTACGCCATTGCCGTAAGATTAATCCAACAATTAATTAACTAATTCAATGGCAAACTGATAATACAAATCCCTAACATGTTCCTAAGCATTAACTAAATTTTCCGGCGAAATGGAAATTTTCCAGAAATCCAAAAATTGTAAAAGACGCAGATTAGCATTCAACTAAGTTCGATTTTTCATCCACATGCTTGTGTTCATTAAGCAAAATATTCCATGCTTTTAATTTCTACTAATTAACTAATTTAAAACTGAATTTCCTACCTTTGCTCGTCGCCGACGACGGTGAAGCTCGCACGCGATCAACCGCAGCTCCTCGCCGAACGAAAACGGTACCAAAATGCTCGCCTCTGTCCCGCGAACCTCCGGTTACCAAAAGCCCGTTGGAAGGCTGCCGGAAAATACCGCCGTTCGCCGCGAACACTTCGCCTCTAGCCGCCGTTCGAAACCCTAACAGCCGAACAGTTCAGGTTAAATACCCAGCTTAAACCGGTAATAACCCGTTAAGACCCATTAAGCGCTGGTCGACCTTCCAAAAACGCCGCTTAACACCCGATCAGCCGGTTAATCTCCACCGTTGATCTCATCCGTCCGATCCGCTTATCCGCGGCTTATCCAAACGTACGCGCAAACGCACCTCGGCGAACCGCCCCGCCTTCGCTGAACCGCTCTGGTCTGGTTCACGCGCGGTAAAAGGAAAAAATCTAAATTCCGGTTTTTTTTTAAAAAATCTCGGTGCTCCGAAAAAATCCCCAGAAAATTTCAGAAATTCCAATAGCCTCCAATTGAGCTCCTGGCTCATCCTACTGTCGATCTGAAATCATCCAAGCAACAATTGAATTATTGAGGATTAAACCTATAATATTTTACCGGGTATAACAGTATTTGATCAAAACCGTTAGATCTAAATCTTGGCATAATGGATAAATTTAGATCTTACACATGGAATAAATATTGAACATGCAATTATTTAATAGTATCTGGCTTTATAAAAAGACGGATAAGATGAAGGTTGTTCAATCATGAAATTGCACGATCGGACGGTTCTTGTTAGTCCTACAATTTTGAAACTTGTTGTGTGAAAAGAAAGCTTTGCTTTAGTCAGTATTGTGAAGGTGAACAAAGATGTTTTGTATATAAAGGTTTACGTGTTCCTCTAAGTCCACTTATACGAGGTTTGTTGCCCCATGATTTGCTCGAGAAGTCATTACCAGTGCTATCAATATTTCTTTACACATTGTATATGTGGATAGGAGAGTACTAACCAATTCTAAGTTCGAACTAAACTATGTTGGAAATTATACATAGTGCTGACACTAGCAAATGTGTTTTGCGACATGCATTCCAGAACTCTTAACAACAGCAAACGTTAAGCACTGGAGAGAAATTTTTTTTTTCTTGCTAATAATAAGAATTATTTTAATTAGTATTATTTATTATTTAATTATTATAATTATAATGTATATTTTAGAAATGTTATTGAATAAATACAAAGATTTGATAAAAAAACTAAAAAAGATTTTCAAGGTAATAAAAGATAATGGATTAAATTTTTGACAACCTAATATTTTTTTCGAGAATATTAATTTTGATAAAATTTAATTTTTGTGACTCATAATAATTATTTTAGTGAAACTTAATATTTCAATTAAATTAAACTTGAAATACCTAAAATTAAATTTAAAATATATCTCTATGTGATGTTTTACACCAACTAAGATGATCATCATCGGATTTTGCCATTTCGACACTTTTTCAAGTTTTCTCATGAAGACAAGTATAGATTTTCTAAAATTTAAAATTAACTTAAACAAATTTACTCAAAATACTTTGGATTTGTTATCAATAAACAAACACCACGTCTAAAGGTCAATGTCAAAAAAATCTCTCAATTTTGATTATAATAAAACTTTTCAAAAAATTAATACGAAACAAAAATTGTTTATAAAAAACATCTAAAATAATTAATGACAAACTGTGCTTACATATATGTCATGACTAGATTAATGCTCCTTCCTGATTTATATTTATTTTTTTCAATTTCTATTCCCATTCCATTTTTATTGTCATTGGTACTAACTCAATCTAATGTTTATATTTTTTTAATAAACTTAACATTTTTTGAATTTTTCAAATAATTAGTTAGATAGTTTATTTTTGTGAGAAAACCACATCTTTCCAATTACATTTTATTGGATAGTTTAGGTTCAACTCATACAATTCCTTTCAAATTATTTTAGTTCATTTTTATAGCAATTACGAGAAAATGTTATTTAAGGTATATTAGATTATTTTTTATTCAATAGTTTCAAAAACGTTTCATTGTTATGGTAAAATTAACTATAAAATTAATCAAATTTCATATTTAACTTTTTTTTTATGATAATCCTGAATAAGTTTTAAAGTTTTAGGTATTTTTTTGACTACATCCTTTTCCCTTTTTAATTTATTTGAATATATTAAATTTATTTCTGAAATCTTCTTTTTTTTCTTCATTTATGTTTATATTAAATTTTTTAGTTAAAAGTTATTAATCAAAATTTATATGCATAATACATTATTTTTGTTATTAGATTTTAGAACCTAAGCCATTTTGGGTTCAACATATCTATCTGCAACTATGTTACTATTCTCTTTCACTTGCTATGTAATCGTTAGAAATTTCAAATATATATTAGCTCTAATCTTACATGTATGTAAAATATAATTGGTTGTATGCAATAGTGTCATATAAACTTATGATTATAGCATGTAAAATGTCAGCATACTTATGTATATAAGTTTCTTGAACAAAAACTTCTCTAATAATTAGTTTTCATTTTTGAAAATGAGCAAGTGGACTATAAGTATTTAAAGTTACTTAATTTTCTTAAATAATGATACATGCTTATTAACCTTTTATTTTAAATCATGAACCTTTCCATACTCTCCAAATACATGTTGGACCTTTCTCTAATTATTTTACAATGAATTACATAATCAATATATTTTTTTTAAATCCTTTTATTTTTTAATAACTTCTCATACTTTTTGAAAATATAAAGTAATTAATTATCTTATTTTTCTTTAAAGTAATTTTCTTCCTTACTTGAAGATATACTCTCTTCTTTTTCTTCTCTAGCCATCATACAGAAGAGCCCCTTATTATTTTCTTTCTTTTCACTTGTGATGGTTACTTTTGACTCATTCTATTTTCAATTCTTTCTTCTTTTTCTTATTACACTTTTTATTTCATTATTCTCAAATGATCCTTCATAAGTCATCACTAACGTATGAAAAAATTTATAAGAAATTTTTAAACACATAATTCTATTAAATTTTGTTCTATTCAAATGATAATGAAAAATATTTATGATTCTATAATTTAATTATTCTTTATGTTCACCTTTTTATAAATTTTACAAAATAATTTAAGCAAAACAATATCCTACGTGATGTTTTTGGTGAGAATATTAAAGGAAGTTTGCATTATTACTACTCATTTTACTCTATCAACGGATATTATATAAATAGTTATTTTCAATAGAGATAAAGTTATCATGAAAGTGTTCTGGCCTATAATTAGAACCATCTTTTCCTAAACTTGTTTAAAAAATAATTTAAGCCCTAGATCACCTGAAAAATTTCTTCTCACAAAAAGAGAATATTGTTATGATATTTATTGAATTTTGGTTTAGTAAGGCATGGGTGAATAATTAGAAATAAAAATTTCTAATTCTAAGAAAAATATTTTAAAAAATAGTTTAAAAGTAGTTTTAAAATATTTAAATAACCTTCTAAAAATGATTTTGTATAAATTTTAGATATAATTGAAAAGATATTAATTTTTTTAAAAATAGTTTTTTATAAAAATTATGAAATAGGAAAATCAATGAGAATTAAAATATCTATAAATTATTTTTAGGAAATATGACTTAAAAAAAGCATTCGCCCACCTACAGTAAAAATAAGTAATAACAAATACTCAATATAAGCCTTTTGCTAAGAGAATGATAAGCTAAACCATTACAATTATGAAACAAAAAAACATGATACTACAACTTTATAATGATATAAAATAGCAATGGAAGAGACATAATAGGCAACATAAGATTTATAATGATTAAAGAAACATATGTATCTTAATTAAATCAAATTGAAATAATAAAAAATTAATAATTTTATTCATTTTAGAGGAACATCGCTTTTAGAAGTTTGATGACTAATAGTAGTGTATAGAAGTCAAAATGATCACACACTGCAAAACGACTTCAATGTCATGGCTTGAAAATTTTCGTAAGATTATAAAAAGATTCATTGCTCCATATTATTCAAAAATTTTGTTATTCATAGACATTTTCTAAAACCTAGAAGTATCTACCAAATGGGCAAAATTATCTTACTATTATACATTTTTCATATTTTTAGTAAAATATAACCTTTTAAATAAAATATTCTAGTTGCTTGAAATAACAACTAAAAGAGCTATTTTACATGTGCTTCTTGATCAAAACGATTTAGACTATTTGATTATGAAAACTACATGATCATTCGATGAATTTGATTGGTGCTATTTAGAAATAGGATTTGATTCAGATCATTAGATTTGTATCATAATCAAATGATTAGATTTCGATCCTATGCATAGAACAAGCATAGATACTATGAACGTGAACCTACATGATCGAACGGAGCATATTATCTTATTTTATAAAAATGTAGAGGAGATAGGATCCTTCAATTACAAAATTATGCCACAAGACAATTTTGTTTACTGCTACAATTCAAAAGCATAATGCATGAAAATATAGCTTTCATTTTCTTACATGGTGCAGGTGTACAAATTGTTTCATTTGTAATGCTTTAAATTGTCCTCTAAATCAACCTATTTAGGGTTTGCTACACTCTAGTTTCATCAAGAAGTCATCACCCGTGATGGTAGTGATGAATTATACACTATGTATGAGGATACAATATTAATAACTTGATCTAGGAATCGTATAAACTATTTTTACAATCCTACCTAGTACTATAGCTAGTTCAGAGGCTTATAGCCATGCATTCTGAACCCTTTAATGGCATCCAACATGTTTGAGGTGCTGTTGAGATAATGGTTCCTATTACTAAAAATTAGCATTATTTTTTACTAATTAATTATTATAATTATAATATTTTTTTTAATGGTTATTGAAACAATGCCAATATATAATTAAAAAAATTAAAAGTTTTCAATGACAATAGATTAAGTCATGAAAGATGTAATGTAAGTTGCTCCTTATTACTGTACTTCAAGACACTCAGAAGTATGACATTTTATTTTACTTAGAATTGAAATGTGTAATGAAAACAATCTTGTATTTTCTTACTTCAAATGATTATTTTATGCATATTTTTGTTAGGCTATCTTAGACAACAAACAATTTTGACTAAGAAAATAGTTAAAAGGAATAACCATTATCAAAAAAATAAGTAACACAAACTTTTGTTTTAAAAACATTGCTTGAATTACCTAAACAACTTCACTTTTGTGCATATCATTTATGAAATTTAAACATAAGGTATTGAATAATAAGATTGATATTTCATGTCATACAAATTACTTTATCAGACTACCAAACACCTGCTTAGCACAATTAAGTCCTTCAGAGTATTATATAGCTATAGCCATAAATATCTATCAAATAAAATATTATGTAAGAAATTTCCATAGGTGATAGTAATACAATATGTTTGAGTGTCTTAAACCTTAATGGATTTATCGAAGTTCATTGAAATGATTATAAGAAGTGCAATAGGATTAATATTTGTAGTTGTAAGTAATGAAGATTGTTTCTATTAAACAATGATATTCTCATTAATAAAAATTATAGCTTCCTAAAAACTTTATATTATTAACCATACTAAGAGATCGCACATAATAATCACATAAATTCTGATAGTTAATTAAGTGATATAATACAATAAATGTGTAATGTGAATCATTTATGGTTTGAGTATAATAGATATGCATGTAACTAAGACATAATTATTGATGCTCATTTTTAGTACACTAAATGAAAGGGATTGTGTCTTTCAAGAGTGATAAGTTTTCATAAGATAACACTAAATTGGACAATAATTTTTAATCTAACTTGACAAACATGAATATAAATATGATCTTCACAAAATATACCTAATGTAAAAAAAACAGACCACCAATGGAATAAGAATTACATCAAAAAATGGTAAACTTTCATTAATAAATTGTTTGAAAACTTGCCTTCAAACTAGGCAAGTAATAATTTAGAAAGAAGATTTAACCTTTGGTAAGCCATGTTTAATTTCAATTTATGTCGAAGTAGTTAGATGTAATTACTTTGCTAAGTTAGCCATTAGTTTGGGGGTAAAAGAGACAAGTCACTTGCGACTATCACTCTCTTTTGAACTACTTGGTCAATATGATGCATAATATGGTTATGCCACATAAACAAGAAAGCGAGGCAATGGGTATGGTTGTTGAAGTACTACTACTGAAGAATTATTTGAAGAAAGCTTATAACAATGTGTTGACATCATGTATGTAATAAAAATGCAATGATTGAGAGCCATAATGAGTGTTGCAAAAAATTTCTAAAAATGTGGAAAGTGCAGCAAAGTGTGACAATACAACTATTAATGGTTGTCGATCATCATGCCCTTTTAAATAACATAATTATGCTTTAAATAGAAGAAAATTTATAGTGAAGGTACATATGATACGAATCTTAATGTTGGAATCTAATTTACCTCTAATTCCATAGATAAGAAGAATAATGAAAGAAGAAAATAGGTAAGAAAAGGAAGGATAGAATATGCCCTTCACTATTTTAGTCTATATGCAAACTAGAGCTCCATAATGACAATGGTGATATTACATGTCAAAATTAAAATTTTGTATTTTCACTAGACAAATTCTGCTAAATTTTTATTGGAACAATCTTAATACTAAAAGAAAAATGACAAAGATACTACTACATAAATAATTCATGCCAACATTAAAATTTTTTTAAACATTATACCCTTATACATGACTTGTTATAGTATAATATAAACTTAAATTTTTAAATAACCAAGAAAAATATTTATATGGGCCTTAGCTAACCTTATGGTGCATCTTATCTTGCATTGAAGATGCTTTAAGCAAAGAAAGAAATGGTATAACAAAAGATAACACAATTAAAGATCAATCCACACATAGTGGTGTATAAAAATAATGAGCTTGATAACTTATTGCTTGTGATCAAACACAACCCTAATACCAAAGTATATAGAAAAAACCAAAGTTTGAGTAAAAGGGAATATAATAGAAGGCAAGCCTACTCCCTTCTTCATGAGCATGAGCATGCACAAAATTACCTTCATGACCAAAAAATCACACATCCAACTATTAATGTCCATATTTGAATTACCTAAAAAAATGTTTTAGGTAATAATATGAAGCCTTTGAAAAAAACAACAATTTAATTTCGCCAATTCACATAAATACCTGAAACTAAAGTGACATTTCATGGACAAATGGAAAACCTGGCCAACAAAGTTAAAAGGCCTCTTTCGTCTCAACCATGAGCCTTATTCAATGTGATTTCGTAATGCAGACCAATATTACATGCTGACATTGTTTATTCACTTTTTATGGACTTAGTTTTAAATATTCCAAATGTCTAAATGGACTCATAATTATCATTTTATGTTACAAATTAGTATTCACTTTCATATTGAGAATATCTTTTTAAATATGTCATGGTCTTTATCATTTTATGTGCACCATTTTCTTAACGATTTTTTCTATGTTATGAAATGTTTAATTTTTTTGCACTATGAATTTTGTTTAGCATGTATTACCAAGGAACATTTTCCAAGTATTTATTATTAAAAATGTTTTATATTAATGACATCTCTTTCTCCTTTGAATTTGAATTTTACTTGGAAAATGATTAATTGATTTTAAGAACTAGTATTTACCATTATTAATACCATAACATGGTAAAATAATTACTTGCATAATAATACTAGAATAGTTTTTAAATCTATGCTATTTGGTGTGCTCTACAAATTCTACAATTTTCTTTCATGTTATCCAAGCCATAGCTTTTAAACCTTGTAGCAAAGAAAATCATTTCACCTAGTGTATGCCTTAAGTTTTAATGGGAAGTCTTGGTGGAGGGCTCCAAAACCATTTTCTACTAAGCTAGTGTTTAAACCAATTGACTCATAATATTTTATTCTCTTGAAGCAGATTTGCAGATGATCTTTCACTAAGGAATCCAGATAATGGTAAGATGATTTATTATTTCTAGTATATTTTTGATGGAATAAAAAACTATAGTGAAACAAAATCATATGCAAGATGGATGATAAGTTCACCAAGCATGATCTTAATATCCTTTTAATATTTATATTCCGATCACATCATTGTGGATAAACTATGTGTGTGTAACTTTCCACTTGGAAGAAGTTAATCGAGTTCTATCATGAAGTGAATTTTTTAACGATGAATGCTCACCTTGATCTGCATTTGTCGAATTGTATAAGCGTGCCAAAAGTGGGAGATCAAAAAAGGATCACACCATGGCTAAAAATTACTATTTATGTGATGAAACATTTGGCATGGAAGAGACAATATTAAGGTTGATGAATATTATAGAGGAAATTAGGAAGAATAATATAAGAATAAGGTTAATCTAAAATTAGAAGCTTAATTTAAAAAATTCTATGATGCAAGTGTATCAGAGCCTATGTAATAGGCTTTAGCCCTTGGCGTGCCAATATGGAAAGATTATTTGTCTGAAAAACTCATGCTTATACGGATCCAGCAATATAACTAGTGTGAAATGCAACACTCTTATGTGCTTATGAATAGATTTCTTTTGTTTGCTTAATCTTTTTGGGTGTGGATGTGTGTATGTATTCTTCTACTTTAGGTTCCTTTTCTTTACTTTTTTGGACCATGATGAATGCACTATAAGGCTGAACTAATTGCTCCTCCACCTAGCATTTTGTTTTGAAAAAAATCTTACTAAAGTCTGTACTGATATCACGTCGTGGATGTTCATACAAATAATCAAGCAATAAAAGCAAAAGAAAACATTTAAGAAGTGGCATGCCGTAGTCTCACCAAAAACATAATTTAACATAAATTTTGCCACTTGATCCATAGTAGTGCTCCCTTCATGGTAAATATGGGTAAACTTAAATTGAGTAAAAAGTCATTGAAAGATAGATTCATTTAAAAATTTTTCCATTTGGGGGTAATTTTACTAGTACTAGTGAGCTATTGGAGCAATGTAGAAGTCAATCCCAATGTCAACACCCATGTTGTGAGGAATTTGTGAGGTAATTAGACAAATTGTAAAATAAAGAAAATATTTTTCCACTTTAATTGATATTCTACTATGCGCACAATAGTTTATAACATAGATAGCCTCATTGTTGACCTTCATCTAGCCAAGACGATGGTATACATATATTATGAAATAACTTGTTGGCTATGTAGGCTGTGGTTGCTCTAAAAGTTCCTTATAGGAAAATTCCTACATTACAAAACATTTAGGGGATGATTTTGATCATGGAAGTAGATGAGAGTGTCAACTTCATGTGTTCCTATCTTATTATATATGATAGAGTATAGCAATGACATCATTAACTAATTCTTTTATTTCTATTTCCTTGTTGTTGATCTACATCTACTCCAATAAATCCTAAAGCTTTTAAATTGCATCCAATAGTTAAGTATTTTGGTAATTTGGTAGTAACTGAAGAAAAAAATTGAAAACTAATTGTGAAATTTTATAGCACCATAAACTCTGATTAATCGTTTCGTCATGAGGGTAGCGACATGGTAACATGTCAATTGCTTATTCCCTTCAATGTAGCAAACATTTGATGGCACAATAGATAATAGAATTCATTAGTTCAACATTCTTATCTTGCATTCAATCACAACTTCTTTATATCATTTATTAAGAAATCATGATTCAAATTTACATTCAAAAGGCTTTAATGTTGATACAACATAATTGATTTTTGTTTATGCATGTAATGCCAAACTTGTGAGTGTCATTTAATCTCATCAACTCTATTGCTTCTGTAAATCTTTTATTTTCCTAAGGCACTAAAGTAAAACCACAAATATTATGCTAATTCCATTATCCATTCTACTTGAGGTTCTACCTCTACTTTCTCATGTCAAACAGGCAAATTAAAAGCACTTTATATTCATATAACGAATGTTAGAAAATTTAGATTGTCATGATTTTTTGTATATAAGACTATAAATGTTATTTTGACATCCAATTGTCAACTTAAAATTTTGAGTGACTTGCTAGTGATTATTCTCCTTGCTTTTTATATATTCCTATCTAACAAAACTTGTTCTCACCTTAAATAGACAAACAAGCTATACAAACAAAAGCCTATTACTTTAACAAATATAATGCATGAATGAAAGTAGTCCATTTAACTACAAAATAATAAATGTTATGTGTGTGTGTGACTTGAATTCAATCCATAGCTACTTGATCATAGACCCAACAAATCTACTAACAAACTAATGTATCTTTTGCTAGAGTTCATTAAAAAAAAAACTGCACAAGAGCTTGCTCATTTAGTCCTGCATGCCCAAAATGGTGCGCAAAACTATCCCATCAAATCTGATAAAGCAATAAAAGTATAATAGTTTCTTCAATTTATTTTTGAGTTAGGTTGGTAATTCTCTTTCACAAGTTCTGCAACGTGCCCTTTGATATGTTTTTTAATGATATTTTTTCCATCAAGTATTTAATCTTATTGTAGTTGCTTGGCAAGATCATAAAATCACTACTAAGCTTGATGAAAATTCACTCAGAGTATAACACCACATGATAGATAGTGTTTCTCTTAGTGGTCCATATTGAAGTTAGATAACTTATCTTATGATTATAATTGAGTGTAACTATCGAATTTTATTTAGTTTGCTAAATCTCTTATTTAAATATTAGTTTTGGTGGTTCATATAAGTTCCCAATGATATTTTCATCGATATCAATGTATTGTATGATTTTGCATGTTTTCATTAAGAATAGTATTTTAGTTAGTTTTTCTTTTTATTTTAGTTTTAGTATTGTAATCTATTTAAACCTTTATTGTTGAATACAAAGAAAGATTATTTGATATTAGCATTTAACTTTTAGAAATAATATTTTCTTTATCTACCTGAGTGTACAAGTACAAGTTACAACCTAGATTTTTTAGGTGATGATTTGATATCTAATTTATGATTTGAATTTATCACCACCATTTTTGTCATACATTCATCACCACCTTCCATCTTAAGTCCTACAATAGAAATTTGTCCTAGCCATGCTAAATTAATAATATTTTGCCATTAAGGCCATTTGTCTTGTCGTTAGTCCTTTATTTCCTAAGCATCATAAATCATTGGATATTATTTTGCTCTCAAGTGAGCCACCCTAAAAAAGGTTCAAGTTATGCTATCAAGTTCAATGAAAATCCTTATTAGGACCTTGGTGTCACTAAGAGCATATAAGTGGTTGGACTTGTATACTATATTAATCCTAACAATCCTTCCAAAAAGAAAGAAAAGATTCAATAGCCCAGACCACATATTGTTCATCATTTTTTTGTAATATGCTTTATATATTTATGTTTAGTATTTCTTTTTATAAGTTGTATCCCATGACACATCATTAATTGGCTTAATCTCAAACTTAAATCCCCAAAAATTATTTTCATTCATAACCTTAGAATTCCCTTATTAAACATTAAATTATATTTGACACAATACATTTTTTTGCTCATCTAATAAATCAATGATAGAATTCCTTATATGTTATTCTATTTTTTCTCTAACTATTTAGTACGACTTATGAAAGGAAAGTTGTTGATGTTGTCAACCAAAATTGTCCATAACATATTACACTCATGTCAGTTTTTATATATTTATATTTAATGTGCATATCCATATCTTTGAGAAGCTTTATTTACACCATTGTGGATAATTCCAATTATATTAGTTTAATGTAAATTCAAATTGAGCCCAATTAGTGTAATAATTTAAATGCATTGTCTACACTCATAATTGAATATTATACTTATTTATTATTCTTAGTAAATGAATTTTTGCAATGCAATTGCATCAAAAGATAAACAATATCAGTGACAACCAAGCACAAATGAATGATGATATAATAGACATAGATCATGTTGGTTTATTGCACATAATTCTTTGATCACCTTCAAACTAATCTGAGTATGCAAAGATAGTATGCTATAGAGATGGCCAGTTTTTTCTTACATAATGCTATGATTTGAAGTAGCATTGCTTCATAATACTATAGTAATTTGATAATTTTTTTTGGTTGCACACTTTTTTGGTAATTTTTTTTGTTAAAGATTTTTTGAGAAAATTATGCACCAAGATAAAAGGTGTTCACCACCCACAGCTATTTAGTTTTTTGTTGTTATGATTTTCAGGGCACATGAATAGTAACTCTCGAAAGTATGGATGCTATATTTCGCCCATAAGATATATGGAAGCCATATTTTGCACATATTAAAAACAACTTTGCATTTATTTATAATTGATTGACCATCATGTATATGAGTTGAATTTTTTTGTAGGTTATTTACTTTAAGATGTAACGACTTTATTGCTTTCTTTGTGTAATAAGCTCTATTGTCTTTCTAGCAAACTATTTTCCTTACTTGCAACATGCCATTTTCTAACTCCCATGATATATTTCTTATATCATGGAATATGATAAATAACACACTACAATCTATTGAAATGTATAATTGTAAACCCCTAATTATCGCTATTACCATGGCTACATGTATTATTTGATTTATTTCAATTTGAAAAGATGCAAAACTAAGATCTCATAAATTGTTGATAACAGTTCCAACTACAACAACATTATATTTGGGTCTTGCATTCACACCAATGATGGTTAACTACATCTAAAACATCAATAGAGGGAACCACCTCACTACTTGCACTTTTTTTCCTGAAGTTGTTAGACATTGATTGATGATTCCCAAAATGACTTATCTTACATCTTCCTACGGAGTTTTAATGGGGAGATAATATGTTCTTATGAAGTGGCAATACTCTTTAATGTTACATATAACATTCTCGTTGTTTGATTTCATTTTTGTAAAGTTATTAACACTACTTACTTTCTAAATATTCTATGTTTGATTTCATTTTATGTATGTTTAAATTACTTAAAAAAGTAACCATTGTCTATTTATGTTTTTCATGATAAATAATGCACAATCAATTAAATCTTCATTTGGAGATTGTGCTCACTTTGAAAGGAAGTTAGAATTTAACATTTATTAGGGTTTTCAAGAATGGTATAGGTTATTCACTATAATCAATGTTAATACTAAAATCTTTAAAGGGTAGTTGGTGCTCCATAAATATATTCTACTTTTTAAAATTGGCTATTTTTATCACAAATAATCTCATGTAAAATATTGCTAAATTACGTATCATAACCTAGTGACCACATCCAACAATTCATTGAGTTAGACCTCTTTACATTCTTTGTAATAAAATGTTTTACCTGAACATTGTTTTCAAGTAGATTTTATAGAAAAAAAATCTTTTAATGACATAATATAGGTATAGAGTTTAATATTTCAAATGAGAAATAATGTTTATGATTTCTTATTTTTCGTACAATTTCATATCTTGTCATTTATGTTGTATAGATGCCACTTATCTTCCACAGGTATTTTTAACTTTCTGGATACTAAAGTAAATCAAATATCTAAATATTTTTAATTTTACCTATAATTTGTAAAAAATAAAATAATCTTCAAAACTGTGTATCATATATCAAGAACAAGTTCACATAATCTTCAAAACTACTAAAATATACATATGTGAACAAATACAATATTATTGAAATTAAAAAAAATAAATAAATAATACTAAAAAAATAAAATATATCAAAAATATTCAAAACAGTTGATGTTAGGTTTTGTGTGAAAGTGTATTTTAGAAAATAATTTAACAAAAAGTGATCAACAGACAAGAAAAAGATAATAAATATTATAAAATAAAATAAATAAATAAGTTTAAAAAATAAAACCTTAGTAACATACGAAATAATTTGTTATATTAATTACTAGAAAATTGAGAAAAAATTGATGTTATGCTAATTAACAACTCATCATGACTAAAATATACCATTATAAATAAAATAAGAAAAAGAATACTAAAAATTGAAGTAGTATACAAAGGTGGTTCATTAACTTTATCATACAAATCAAAGGGCAAATATATTTTGTTACCTTTAGTCCTTTCTATTTACTATAAATCCAAAATGTATTTGATAATTTTATTAATTTAAGTTAGCTCACCAACCAAAGTTGCAATAAACATGGGAAAAACAATTCCTTAAATTTATTACAAATTTTATTAAAGATGAGGTAAAATCCCAGTGTCTGATGCTTAACATAATTACATGTTATTCCTAAAAGTTTGACCTTTTAGATTTTATATAAATTAGTCAAAAAGTTTATGGTTTGGTAAATTTATCTTGCTTGTCATGATGAAATTATTTTGTAATTGTGTCAGTTTTTAACATTTAAAAAAATTATGTTATCGTGATGAATATCTTTGTTTCCTAAATTTAAATTTTCTATGCATTAAAGTTTAATACATATGTATTTGTGACATCAACATTTGTTTACATAACTTTCATGGACCCCTTTTTCATTAAGGAAAGTACAAATTGACATTTAAAATGTTTTATTTTATGTTTAGTATATTTTTTATTTATGATTTAAATTTTTTAAATTTTATGACATTCTTATTCATACTAGTTTTATTTAAGGTATTACTTTCTAATATTTTATTATAATGTCCTATGTATATATTGTACAAAGAACTTATAAAATTTAAAATTATTTTGACATGTATATTTTTATTTAACATGAAAGATAATTTATTTAAAATATTATCATATTTCCCTGCTAGCATTATTTCGGCATAGTTTTAATTGTTCTAATTATTTCGTTATAATAATAAATTTTCTTAGCAACTTTTAGGTTTTTAAAAAATTTTAGCATTTTACAAAATTTACAATTTTGTTATAATTTGAATGTTGTCGGTTATTTTTTCAATTTAAATTTCTTATGAATTTTGTAGAGCGTTTGAAGAGCTATAAAAACTTATTAACATTAATAGTAGTTTTTAGATGTCTTTAGTAATGATAATTATGTAGTTTGCATAAGTCTAGAAAGTGATAGACATAGATTATCTATGTTGTCCACATAATGCCATTCTTTTTGAAGCAAAAATAATATTAGTGCTTGCTTTGATGAACTCCATGAATGGGATTAAAAGGAAGGAAGATAGAGGATTATGCTAATTAAGAGTGATTCGAGGTTGAAAAAAGTCACTTGGTGATTTGGCAATGATAATTGATATCCATGCATTAAAAAGATAATTAGTGAGCTCCTTAATAAGCTTCTTATTAACATTGTACATGGATAGTGTCTTACAAAAAAATTTTCATGGAATGTTATTATACACATTCCACAAATCCAACTTAATGATAAAATTGCCACTTTATTTTTATAATTAATAGAACATAATAATTACTGAACCAATAATACGTTTTATAGAATATATCTACATTTATAAAATTGGTCTTCCTTATGGAAATCAGCCTACTAAAAAAGTTTTTATATTTAATCAATAATGAGTTTTATGAATGTGATTTTCATGATTTTTGAAGAATATTTGGTCTAAAATCAACAAAGATTTCTAGGTTATGATATTTAGGAATATATATAATGCATGGACAAAAAATAATGCAAAGAATTGGAGATACTAGTAAAATTCTTTAGCTGCATTCATCTCAACATGTGGAATTAAATCGAAATAATTAGTGAAGAATTTTTTATTAAAACCATCTGGGCCTAGAGTGCTACCTAAATTAATATTAAAAGTTATCTCTTTATTGCCTCCTTGGTGATATCTTGCATTATTCTATTGTCTGTTTGCCTTTGTTAATATGGAAAGGATGTAGTTAAACACATTTTCACCTTTAATTACTTTAAAATACTTAAAAATATTTTGAAAGTTGTTGATTACAACTATCATTATTTTGATCCCTTTGTTTTTTCTTCACCCTTCAATTATTGTGCAAAAGAATGTTGTATTTTTGTCTCGCCTTCTATTAGCCATCAAATTCCTTCTTTCTATTTCCAATAAAATTCCACTCTTTCAAAGTCTTGTGAATAATAAGAATTAACAGGATACAATGCATTCCACTTATTATTTTCCTTGAAGAATTACTTCTCTATGATTCATCACATCCTTATATAATTTAATAGGATCAAAGGATTTTGTAAATATTGATTTTCTTAATCTTCAAGGCATATTTTATGTCCAATTTATTTTAAAACTATAGCCTTCTTCCCAAATTAGTTTATAAAACAATTGAAAATATTCTCCATTGTTTATGAAAAGGTAAGGTGATTCAAAAACATGTAATAAAGTTAAAATTTTTTGGGAAATGAATGATGGATTTTGATGACAATTAGTAAAGTGGGCACATGCACTTGATCAATTTATTACAAGGTGATGAATTGTAAAAGTTGAAACTTGTTTCGCTTATTTCTCAATAAACAGCACCTAACTACAGAAACCCAAGAAACACCTGACTGGCTCCATAGGAGGGGCTGTCGCGATCTCCTCCATATTCAATTACCATTTCTTTCCCATACAAAGGAATAACTAAAAAATTACTGCTACTTAAATTGACATAGAATTATGCAATCAACAAACGCTTACATTTGTTTTTGTTTAAGGGTTTATAGTCCATTGCATTGATCTGATGATATGATTTCATTAAAATACTTACCAACCCTCCATGGATTTTTAGTGTTGTTGACAATGTGAAATGGATTGCCCATAATAGGTTTTTTCTAGATACCATCTTTTATGTTAGGTTTAAGTGTAGCTAGCTTTAGAATTCTAGCCTTAATGCTTGATATTGATATGAACAAACTACTTTTCAATATTAAATTCATTAATCACCTGACTAAGTCATTTTTAATAGCACCTTAAATATTTCAAAATAATAAATTATTCATTAAGACCAATATTGTCTATAATTTGGATAACGGAAAGCATACTCTCATAATTTTTTGGCTAATTGTTTTTTCCTGAATCATTTATAACTTTTTTTTTCTCATCCTTTGATATTTTGGTAGATTAAACTCAGTTTGAATTTCAAACATATAGGTTGTTTATCTCCAAAAACTTTTTCACTAAAAATTTCATGACCTTGATTATCATATCAATGCGAAATTTTATTTTACAAATTTTTTGAATAAAAAGCTTAATCATTGTCCTTCTCCTTTTTTAAAATTTTCTAAAGAACTATAGTCGCCCAATGATTGGCTTGTCAAATAGTTACATTCCCTTGCATAAATCAATTATCTTTCATTAACATCAGGGTTGTGCTTAATTATTATTTTTTATTAAGGCCTTTGGGTGAACATCCATAATGGATTTCATGACCTAAGAGTTAACAACAATAGTAGGAATTTGGGTGGCTTCAATATTTTCTTGTTGTTGGTTTTTTTTTGACATCTTCTTTGATATTTTATCCATTAGTTACATGATCCTATTCCTCAATATAAACAACAAGATGATCTTAAGAGTTACATAATCATTTTTAATGCATGCCTTGAGTTAGCTCATACCTATTCTTGTGGCATCCTTTGTCAAATTTTGGTAAGTTGTCATACTAGATTTTCTAACAAAAGCAACTTTTTGAAATGCTTTTAGTAGAAATTTTAAT
Source organism: Vanilla planifolia (assembly GCA_023846275.1). Lineage (NCBI taxonomy): Eukaryota > Viridiplantae > Streptophyta > Magnoliopsida > Asparagales > Orchidaceae > Vanilla > Vanilla planifolia. The sequence continues at coordinate 2,240,426 of JAIUJO010000055.1, read as the reverse complement.
TATGTTTGGCAACTCTTTTGCAAATTCCACATCAATACATACTCAAGATGTGTGAGATTCAAAGTAGCAACATCTACCTTCAAAGGGCCTTGTTACTTACATTATTAAGTGAAGTACTAAAACAATGAATTGGTAGGTTCTTCTTTTTTTTCCAACCCTAGTGATTGTTCCAAAATGAATGGAAAGAAAGGGTAGAAGCCACACACAAATGAGATGGACTATTAATAGTCTTACAACATCCACTAAGATTCACATTTGACTAGCTTTTGTGCATGAAGAAACATGTTAACGAATATTTACAAAATTTTTCTTCAATTAAATAAGTTCTCTTTGCAACACAACTATATTAGTAAATTTTTGTTTTACGTCTACATTTTCTTTTCTTGACAAAATAATAGATCAATTCAAAGCATCAATGAAAGAATTACTTAAAAATAATTGTTTTCACAATAAAAATGCTTGTTTTGGAAGTCATTTTGAGATTAGATATGTGACTATGCAGCATCTTAGAGTAATTCATTACTTCAAAAATTTCACACCTATTGTAACTCATGAATATGTTGTTCATGCTTGATTCTTTTCATTTTTGAATTACCATAATATTGATTAGCTTCATATGTTCGTTTACTAATTAGTTAATGCATTTATATAAATTATCATCATATTCAACAAGTGAGACATCACCAAGATATCAATTAGACTTTGCACCTTTGATTTACAAACTAAGTTCAATGTGTACATGATGTTACTTTCCTTTTATATTTCTTTTGCTTCTTCTCTTTCTACTATAAAATAGTGATTTGAGCAATTTATCTCCAAATAACTGACCTAAATCTTGCATTTCTTCATAAAAAGAAGAGAAGTTGTGGACTTTTATCCCAATGTAATCTAAAAAAGCAGAGTGTAAAAGTTTTTGTCCTCTTACATTAAGTTGAATAATTATACTTGACTTATGACCACTATCATCAAGAATAATGCTTGGATGGACCAAGAAAAAGAACAAATTATTGTTTACATTTCAAAAAAAGCTTTAAAAGCATTTTTTCATTGTGCATAATGTTTCCAAATAAACAAAGGAGGTTAATCTCCAATGCTAATAGATATTGGAAACAATTCACCATAAAAAATGCAAGAGAATGACCTTGTACTAAGAACTTCTACATTTCACACAACCATTATGAAAACAGTTCAAAGGACTACAAGCTATAAGAGGAAGGAAATTGCGGCTTTTTGAATTGTTAGCATAAGTGGTTTTTGTTGTATAACAATTATTTTAATCATTTGAAATCCTTCCTATGATTTGTAAACATATTATAATTGAAAAAACAATAATGAAAACAAATTAAAAAAAATAAATAAATCAAAGAATGATTTCAAATGAGTCTACCTCAAACACAAAGCCATCATTAAATAATAGTCAACCTGTTTAGGCTTCCACTAAACTAGCAATGTTTGGCATATGGTTGGCATACTAGAAATCCTTGCAATAACTTCATCAATCCTTCAACAGCTTCATTAATAAATCATGACTATTTAGGTAGGCAATAAATTTGCATAGCCACGAGTGAACATTTGTAGACATTCTTAGGTTAGTTCTAAACTTATCTTTGAAAGTTTAATGGTAAATTAAAAATTGGAAGGGGTTAATTTAATTCTAAGAAAACAAAACTATTCTAAAGTTTTTATTAGTGGAGTTAAACAAAAAAATTTTGGAAATAGTGCTACATAACATTCTTAATGCAATAAAATACTACAATGCCTTCATTAAATAAACTTTATCATATTGGGCTATTTTAAAACCCTTACCAACTTCAAAATCATACAACTAGTTGTTCATTTTTTTTTTGAAAAAGCAATGTACATTGTTGTACATAATTTCCTAATCAACCTCATGCATTAAAAAATTTTATGGGAATGTTTTTGTTTTTTTCATATGTTCTACACATGACCTACAATTATGGGATCTTATACATTAAGCTTCAAGTAAAGGGAGTTGTTTTTTAGAATTATAACTTTATTAGGTTTAAGTTGAAAAGTAGCCACTTTTATTAGGTTGAGTTTAACCCACAAACTCTCAAGAAAGTTTGTCTTTAGCATTGTAAGGAACAACTTAGATTATGTTCCAACTAGCAAAAAAGACAAGTGGTTGTCCACTAGCACAAGGAAAAAATAGTCAAGGTGAGGTGGTGTGTTTACCTTTTGAAAATGACATGTGATGCTTTCTTAACTTGCTATGCAATGGTTCACTTGGGTAGAAACAAAACAAACTAAAATGTTGTTGTTGTTTTTTCATTACTACCAATATGCTTTTCTTGTTTTCACTTGCCAAGAATGTGATTACTATTGCTACTACAAGTTGAATTATTTGGGACTCGTAGTTATTTAATCAACAATCTACTAAACTTTTAAAACATGCAAAGTAAGATGTTTTGAACATAGCACACACATCTTTTCTGGGATCTATAGTTCCTAAGTGACAATCAAAGTGGACACTTTTCATAAGATTCTTAGTATGGTCATCAGTTTGCATTTTTGATGGCTAGACACTAATCAAACATGTGTTGGCACTTTTGGGGAATCATTGTCTTTTCTTTATGTGCAGTTATTATATTGCTTAACATTAAATTACAGCATAAAATTTCATGCAAAGAAGGTGAAGAGGACCCAAAAGATGGCCCATTTTCATTGATGCCTCCATTTGTTACCCACCACTAACCTGATTAGACTTAATAATTCACGTGTTCCATGTTTTCGTAAAAAAGATCAATGAATAGTTCATCAAATTCTAATCGAGAGGACGAGCTCATATGACTTACAAACACACATAGATCAGCTACTTTGTGCTTGCCCATTAGGATGATCTTAAAAGTGGGCCAATTGTGGGACCTCCAAATAAAACTGAATCTACCAATGCTATGCTTACTTACCATCGCACTCTACTACACATTGAACCTAATTTGATCCATGTCAATATCGATGTCACATTGACCTGCTAACTTCATCCATGACACAAACTCAAATTTGACCAAGACATCATCGAAACCACAATGATACGATGGCTCAATCCACAACACACTTGGATCTTATTTGGAACACAATCGATGGTGTGCTAACTAGTTTAATATGGAAAAGCAAAACCCAAATATATTTTTATGCCCCATGTGAACCAGGAAAATAAAAAAATGAAAATGCGACTTTTTACAAGCATAGTTTTGCAATTATTTGGACCATGGAATTTTTGTACCAAAATAATAATTTTTTAGAAACTATTTGGAATAGCTTTGACAAAAGCTTTGGTATCTATGTTTTAGAAAATATATTTTACGAAACAAAATGCATAGATTTTCAAATAGTTGTTTGTTTAGAGCTAATTACCATCAATTATCTATTTTCAATCTCTCTTATTCAAGCATTTGCTCCCTATAAAGCGGGTGGCATACCCTTTCAAAAAGATTATCCTTACATGTGTAAAATTCCACTTTTTCCATTATGTCTTACTGAGGTTTAGGTTTAATTGCAATGACAACTCCACCATGCTAAATCATCTAGGCTTCATTATTATGGGGAAGAGTGTGAGGCTTAAGAGATGAGATAGTGTTTTAGTTTGTTTACCTACAGCACTACTATATTGCCTCCTAGTGGATGTTGCATAATTGTTCCCTTCACTTTGATGTTTGTTTTACTTCATTGATTCACTTTTTTATATCATTTCCTTGCACATCATTGTCCCTTTTCACTTTGACACTTAATGCTTTCTTAGATTTCTACGACTACCTATTATCACCTTCCTTGCTATTCTCAATTCCATTTTTTGTTTTATTTGAACCAGCTTCATGTGCAAGTTACTTCATTACTCTATATCTTCTATAATGCTTATTAATGTTTCTTGATGCTTTTAATGTGCATCCTTGTGACATTTATATTGTTCTTTCCAAATAGAAAAATTTGTTTTGCAAAATCCCTCTCCAAATACTCTTTCTTTCTACCATTGAATTGGATGTAAACCGAACATAAGGAATGCAACCCATGATGTTCTTGGTTCCTTCTTGACTAAAGTTTCCTTGGATAGTTGTCTCATGTGTGTTTCCTTTGTCGGTTTTATATTCTTATCTTGTTATTTTCTTTATTCTTAATCTGTATAGTCTAATCTCTACATGTTCATTACAGTTTCTAACACTAGTTATGCAACAGATCTTGCTTTAGAGCTTGATTATACAAGTGTTTGCAATGTTGACAGCAAAGAAATACTAGACTAAACATTCTTTTGAATTTTTATTTATGAACATCTAATTTTTTTAAAAAAATAAAGCGACAAAACTCAAATAATGGAGTTTTCTTTTCTTTTTTTTCTGAAGTGCACAATTTGTAAAAATGATATAATGTAGAACTTATAACATGGAGCACCAACACATCAACAAATCACAATTGAGCCTCTAAGATCGTTTAACTTGACTACAATCTTTGGAAGACAAATGAGAGAAATATGGTTTTAGGATCATCGAACAAGAACATGCTCTAAATGAGCCCACCTTTTCAAACATAATATTGTCATTCACTTTAATCAAATGCCTCTTATAATCAACAAAGGTTTCTTTGATTGATATTAAGAAAATGATGATAATAACAACATGAAGTCTATCAAATGTGATATTCTCATCCTTGGAGGCATCATAAACCTTAATTAATATTTAGAGTGCAAAGTTTCCTAGACTATTTCTTTTAATGGTATAAACTTAATGAAAAAAGTAGTTGTTCACACAAATAAAATTGGCAAAATAACTCAACTAGTTATAACTATCATAGAAATCCACTCTCAACAAATGGATCACCCCTCATGAAAATAGACATGTCTTTTATAAAGGAATCACTTTCTTGACCAATGACATGCCTATCAAAAAGAGAAAAATATTTATGAGTACATTACTCATTTTGATGAGTACATTTGTACTATGGTGTTAATGATGACCCTTTGGTCACATTTTTTTGATTTTGAGTAGAGCTTAGAGATATATGTAGAAGGAAATTTTAATAGAAATCATTTATGTCTTAGAAGAGGCTTATAGGATTACTATTTACTGTGAAACTTAGAAACATTTATCCAACAAAAATGTTCAAGCATTAACCATTTTAAACTTCAAGCTAGCCAATCCCAAATACTCCATAATTAGTGTACCAAAACAACCCACTAAGAGCCCTCCCTACCTTTAAAATGACAATGAAATCTAACCAACCGGTTAACCACTAGCCCAACGGTAACTTGTTCCGATGTTTAACGTCAAGTCACTTAATAACCCAAAACAAAAACTGACAGGTAAGCTATACCAAGGAAGGTAATTATGGCAAATTGAACACCAATATAGAATAAGAAATCAAAGAATATTCTTCCTAATCCTACTTAGGCAATGAATACTCCAACAAGGACTGAGAGAACAACATTGATAACACGAGGACATTATAATCATGAAGAGCACCTTCAACAAACGAAAGGGATGTGAATATTGAAGGCATAGCACCACTTTTCATATCTTTGCCAAGCATATAGAAAAAGTTTGTAAGGTCATCATCAGAGAAAGTTGTAGTAGAATCAAAGAAATTTCTACAAATGGTATAGCATGTCTCAGACTTTTGATCATTCACTACCCATACCCCACACACTGTGTCATTTATTTACAAAATATCCATGTCTGTCAGGAAAAAATGAACTATACCAATTAGTAACTGTATTCACTTAGCGGTTCTAAATTCATAACAAATTCTAAAACTTTGCTAATCGTTAGTTAAGAATGACAAGGGGATATGTTGTTATATTCATATAATTATCATAAGGGAAGTCATCCAACTAATGTCTCCATAATCAAATGTATGAAATGCATTCACACAATCATTAAGGATGATTTAGATTTGTTCTTATGGAAATTACTGAGCATTTGAGGCTACAAAAGAGTGAACTAAAATCTTTGAAGACCACTAGATTTTATCATATATGCTTTATTTTAGCTTAAGAAATAAATTTTCATGAACTACTTTGGGTTCACATAACGCATGTCAAGTTAATAATATTTTGGGAAAAAGGAATGAACCTATTACATGTGGGTCATTTCATAGTTGGGAAACAAATATCTATAGAGTCTTTCAATTTTAACAAATGATAATTGTTCTTCCTACTTCTAAGATCATTAGTTTTTTGCATAAAAAAGAATACCAATCCAATCCATTCCAAGCCTATCTTATTAATACTTGATTCTAGCAAAACTTCAAAAGAAAGGTTCATACTATTATGACTACTTTTGTTGAAGTAAAATGAGTACATATTGTATTACTATTACAATAAAATTGTTTATGTAGTATTAATTTAAGTTTGTGAATTAGGAAGCTACCTACGAAATTTGTAATTCTTTTTATGAATAAGATATGCAAAGAATGGGAAAAATCTCTCTGTTTCTGAAAAATTTATTTGTCATTTGATCTAATATCTAACGTAATTATTCATCAATTTTCATTGTATAACATGCTTCCACATCCTCATCATCTAGTACTCCTTCATTTGTTGGCCATCACATCCTTCCAATCAAACTTATGTAAAGACTAGTTCAATTGCATCAATTAAGTTATGGACTTAATAAGGTAATACATCAGACACTTTATTTATTTGGATTCTTTACACATTAATCTTGGCTTTCAAACTTATTAATGTGGTCATTAATGTCTAAAAAAATATGATGACACTTATTCAACATGTATAGCTACAGAGTTCATCATAGTATTAAATTATATCTTATTTCATTGCAATACAATTGCTAGCTAAGTTGGCAACCTAAAATAGATCTTTTAATATGGTCCAATACATTTTAATAATCCACCAATACTCAATTTTGATTACTCTAATTGGAAAAAATTGCTTAGCACATACAATATGATTCATTAATCAGCCTAGTATAACATTTCACATGAAGCTTATCATCTTCTATGCATGTTTCTCAATGTTGATCAACCAGATCTATCTTTTGTGCTTCCTCTTTGGGTGAACGTCATTCTCATACTACCACTCATTAGAAGGTATCAGACAAATATGTTTACTCTAATTTGTTTTTCTTATGTCATACAATCACAAAATCTTTAATGTACTACACGATATCTTACTTCATAGCAAGATTGTCATCAGTTAAATATGTGGCATGTCATGAACAATTTGGATTTCTTTGAAATCCCATTGATTTGTGTCAGATTGTTTAGTTACAATAATACACTAATAATTTAATCGAACTTATCCATTGAGGCACATTGTCTCAATTTTTGCAGTTCAGTTTCTAAATTATCTTGGTTTACCACTTCATCAATCTTTTCATAAAAGTGTTGTTATTTGATTCTCATCATAGAATATGATAGTTCTTTAGAACAAAACAAATCTTTGCACTCTTATGTGTGCTTATACAATTTCAATGCATAACTTATGTGGAATCAATCATGGTCACTATGGATACCTTTATGCATTGGAGTTATTCCAATCTATATACTGAATTGGTAATACTAATACTTCAATCAGACACTCCAAATCACTAAATGGTAACTAGTTAGCATATGTACACATATCAACCTCACTCTTTAGAAGTCTTGATAATAATAATAATACATTTTAAGTAATAAACTATAACTATTGTAACCATCAATATGTAGTAATATTTTTCATAAAAGAAAAGGTTGAGAAATGGTTTACATAACCTTGTAATGGCAAAAAAGATGATTAAATGATTTTATAAGATGTCCATTACTTGTAATAAATAAAAAAAGAACTTTAAAATTTATGAACAATATAATCAACCGCTGGTGATATTACATATCATAATCTAATTACTAAAAATTTGAAAAACATCATTTTTTCATGTTTCTCATTGCCACACCAATAAAGTGATATATAACATTATACAGAAGCTATGAGGATCATTTATATCATCAACATAGCTTAAAAATGTACATAAGTTTTTGATATCTACATTCATATCATGCCAGACATCATATGCAATAAAATTAGACATTATTTCTACTTTGAAGAGAATATTATAGAATTTTTTTTGTTTAGAATCATCCAATAGGCTGGACTTCAACATTTACAAAAATCATTGAGTATTTATGTTCTTGCATTTAAAATATATTAGTAAGGCTGTGACACAGTAGCATTCCATATATAACATGGGGTTTCCACCTGGAGGCATACTAGTCTTACTCAACTTAGAGCTATTCCAAGTTTAATATCATTACTTTTAGTTAGTCTCTGATATCATTCCTATTGTGAGGGCCAATTATAATTGACCCTTGTATAACAAACTTTTTAATTTTCTTTTTATTAATTTTTTAAGTTATTTTTATTTATAATTTAGTTTAAGTCATTTGGAGAATGATTGGTAGCATTTGAAATACTTCTAGATTTAAATTCTATCCAAAATATCCTTACAGTAGTATGGTATTCTCTTAGCAAAAAAATTGTTTCAAAGTAGCTTTGAAAAGCCTTAAAACTAAGAGTTGGTTAGTTTTTGCAACTGCTCACTATCATCTTTCACCTTTGCCGATGCTATTTTCGATTCATGTGGCCGGCTCAACCCACCTTAAATCTTCGAACTCATTTATCCACTCAACACACACTGACCAATGTTGATCTACAATCCATGAAATTTTTTAACCTGTCAACACATGTTGACTTATTAGCTCGTGCTAGTATGCAAATTAGACTTGACATGTAACTATGTCTATCTACCCCTACTACACTGATCGCGTCAACCACCTCCATGCTACTTACTAAACTAACACTCAAAATGCACATACCAAATTGGGTGCTACTTATGCCAACTTAATTTTGCTTCATTTTAAGGAAAATTTTTGGCTTAATTTAAATTATGTTTCTTATAATCTGTGATGACTTTTAGAATTTTAAAAATATTATTTAGAATTCTAAAATATGTTTCCTAATATTTCAAAAATATCATTTCATATCCTAGGCTAACAAATTATCATTGTAGCATTAAAATCTCTATAAATAGTGATACTACCTATATTGTAAGTAATATAATTTGAATAAAATAACAAAGTCCTTTCATTAAGCTTCCTTAATAGAAGTGTATTCTGTATATTCCAAATAATGGCATGATGCTATATGTAACCTAGGAAGAAGAGTTAAAGGCTCAAAAAAGAGAGATCCTAGCATATTTTCTAGTATTTACAAGAGCATTAAATCACTAAGAAAGCTCTTAATCACTTAATTTAAACTTTTTGAAAATTGATCATCATTTCACATGTCCTAATGAAAATGTTATTTTTTTTATTTAGTGCTCTAAAAACACCACTTATTCACCTTGACACTTAACCATTAACTTGAGTATTCTAGATGTTGGTAATTAAAATCACTTTTCCATTAGGTGAAAACTCCTAATGTAAATGATCAATGTATCTCTTGAGCTTCTTAGAAAGTTTTTATTTGTCAAATGATATTAACATTTTCAATTATAAACCTATAACACCTTCGGGTAAGCTTTTATATAGATGTAATGCATTAATCTAAGAACTTTTTAATTATCGATGATCTAATAACATGTTTTAATATATCATCTTATATTAACTTGGTATCAAAGAATGGTTTGCTATAAGAACTTTGCATAATTTATAATTTATCATTAAACAAATATCTTTAAATTTTGTGCATTAGTTTTGAATAGAAATAACTAGAAATTGTTTAAAATTTTATAAACAAATTGCAAAATAAATAAATAAAATCTTATTTTTTAGTCTAATGCCACAACTTTTATTTATCTATATGTTCTTTGGTTATTACATTTCATCATTTGTTTATTTCTCTTTATCTTTATCATCCCAAATTACAAACATTTTTTCAATCCCAATTGTTTATGACTAATATGTCTATAAAATAAAATAGAATGTTTGATTCTCGACCACTATACTCATCAATGGATCTAAAATCATAATATGTAATTATAGAACTAATTCATTCAATGTAATAGCAAAGGGTAGCCTTAGAAACATCCATAGATTGATTGGAACAATGTAATAAAAATAGATGTAGTGAAACCCATAGATTAAGTTGTCTATGACAAGTGACTCTTAAGTGGAGAAAATGCATTCTAAAATGAACCTAACTAAGTTTAGTATCGACCTAGGTGACAACCTATGCCAGATGCCCATGATAGTATACATGGTAGCGATAATGATTGCTAGGTTAAAATTATTAAAATAAGAGTTTCAAAATTTGGTCATAGTTTAGACACTAGAGTATATCAAATTTGGGAAATGAGAATCGAGTATTTTTTTGAATGGTATGATCTTAGTAGGCATCAAAAGTACTAATTTGTAAAAGAACTAGGCTTCTATCATATACTAGATTATTTTTTCACATATTAAAATGATAATTTTTGGATGAGAAGTGATCAATACACTAATCATGAGATGAAATCAAGGTTTTCCTATAAGATAAATATGTACTCACTTCTAATTTAGGTCAACTTTTGGATAAATGATAACATTTATCCCAAGATTTAAAGACTTCTAACAAATACATTACTAACTTTGAGAATTATATTCTCTGATGTGGTTCTTAGGAGCTAGATCAAGTAACTTTTTTTTGATTTTGTGTTACACTCGGAGAGACTATTCAATTGACCTATACTTGAGAAATATTATTAGTTTAAAAAAGATATATAAAGTGTCCTATGATTTAGAATATCAATTACCTATAAGACTTAAATTACTTTGGCCCCTTCTTACCCTAACATGCATGTCCCCACTTTCACTAATTCTTTTACTTCTACTCTGTAAACAAACTGTCTCCTATCACCAATAATATCAGCTCATTGAATCCAATCTTGGACAAACAATCCACTACCTTTTGGAGTACAATGTTATCATTGTCACAAGAAAGGGCAAGCCACAACCTAGTGTTTTAAAAGAGACTTACACATAAATATAATTGAAGAAAAGAAAGAAAGCGATAAACTTAAGAAAAGGAGGTTATATAGACAAATAAGGATGTTGAAGTAGAATTACAAGTACTTGATTAAAAAGTTTAATATATTGTATCGCCAAAGCCATTATGAGGTGCATTTTAATTACAATAAGAATAACTGAAGATTGGTGATGAACTAAAATGTTTTGTACCTTCATTAAAATTAAAGTCCAACTTAGTAAGATTGCTATAGATAACAATAGTTGTATTATTATCATATCAGAGAATGCTACGAAAAAGATAGCTTTAATAATCACAAACCATCTATACCCATACATAATATCTTCGATTGCCAAAATGTCAATTTTCATATACACAAAGCTGTTTCATTCCTTTACTAAATTAATGATTAAATCTATGTGCTCATGTAGAACTTGATAAGTAAAAGAGCTCATTGAAAAGGGATTTATTATGAAAAGTATTAGAGCATGTGTTGTCCCCACTTTGTTTGCTACAAAAAAGGATGAAACTTGGTGCATGTGCATAGATAGTCATGTCATTAACAAAATAATGATTTAGGTTTTCAACTCCTATGCACAATAACTTGTTAGTTGAAATAGTTGGAGACATGATCTTTTCTATAATAAATACTGAAATTGGAAACCATTTTGTTAGAATCTACCTAGTGATGAATGTAAGACTAGTTTAAAACGAAAGATGGACATATGATTGTTTATGATGCCATTAATATTGTTGAATGCACCAAGTAATTTGTTGATTAAATTTATTTCTTCATATAGAACTTACTTGATAAGTAAATGAGCTCATTGAAAAGGAATTTATTAAGAATGGTGTTAGGGCATGTGATTTCCTCACTTGTTTACTCTAAAAAGTGATGAAACTTGGTCCATGTGCATATATAGTCATGCCATTAATAAAATAATTATTGACTATAGGTTTCCAATTCCTACACTTGATGCTTTGTTAGATCAAATAGTTGGAGCCACCATATTTTCTAAAATAGATCTCAAAGGTTGATACTATTATGTTTGATTGTGTTTAGTGATGAATGTAAAACTACTTTTAAAAGAAAAGATGAACTATATGGATAGTTAATTATGTCATTCATTTTGTTGAATACACAAAGTATATTTATGAGACTTATGACTTAGGTCTTGTGCTATTATCTAGATCTTTTTATAGTTATCTGTTTTGATTACATATTAGTTTATAGCCATAACACATTTGAATAGTTAGGAAATCTTGTATAGTTATGCACTACAATATGTGAACAACATTTATTTGTAAGTCACAAGAATTTTTAGTTTTTATGGAAAGATTGCCATTCAAAGGTTTTATCGTACCAAAAAAAGAATTATTTACTAATCGTAAAATGATAAAATCCATTTTTGAATGGCCAACTCCAACTAATTTATGTTAAGTTCATAGCTTTCAAGGCTTTGCCACTTTTTATCAATGGATCATGTGAGGAGTAAGCCTGATTGTAGCATCAATTATAGATCATATTAAAATGGGTGGGCTTAACTTGGGAAAAGTGATAAAAGTAGCTTTGATAAATAAAAAGAATCTATGACTCAAGCTCCAATCCTTAGATTACTAGACTTTTCAACACCTTTTAAACTATTTTTGCTTGAGGTATTGGTATTAGTGGAGTCTTGAGTAAAACTTGTCCTCTTATCACATTCATCAATGAAAATGCAAATGGTAATGGAAGAAATACTCTTATTAAAAACAAAATTATGTGGTAATTAAATCATTAAGATATTTGAGACACTATTTATTATCCCAAGAATTTGTTCCTTATTTTAGTTATGAAGCACTTTAATTTAAGAAAATGCAATCGATCATGTTTGTTTGCTTTCAATGATGACTATAAGTGTTCCTAGATTTCAACATGTCAAGGATTTATATAGTGATTGTTAGAACCTTGGTCATATCTATCAAGTAATCAATACTTTTCGTAATAAGTTTTTGTGGATGATTATTTCAAAAATGGATTTTTTTGTGGACCATAACTTTGCTTCCCTACACATCTCCTTAAGGACTTCCCCATCCAGGAAATACATACTAGGGTTCTAAGTAGAGATTTTTGTCTAGGAACAACCATGAGAGATGTTGCTAAACTATTGTATTGTCCACGATTGCCCGAGCAAGATATGTCCATTATTTCTTTTCTAGAACTTGTGCCACAGTTAAAGTAATTATGGCCAAAATGCATATACAAAATTACCTATTCCACAATGAACATGGGAACATATAATTATGGGCCTTTTATTAGGATTACCCAAAACCATTCAAAGGAATGTATTTCTAGTTGATGATATATATTTTAAAATGGCTCAATTCTTACACCACCAAAATTCATTAGTTTTCTCACATATTGTAAAGATATTTTTTGATTAAGTTGGGAAACTACATAGCTTACCTCAAATAATTATTTTATTATGATATCAAATTAATTAACTATTTCTAGAAATCACAATGCCTTCTAATGGGAATGAAACTTAAGTTTTTATTATCTTAACATTCTAAATAGATGTGCAAATGGAAGTAGTAAACTATAGCTTTGTTAATCTTCTTCATAGTTTAATAATGGAACATGTTTCAACCTAGGATCATTTGATGTTATCTATTAAACATTGCTTAAAAATAAGACATTAGGTTTGAGTCTTTTACTCATCATATTTTATCATCACTTCAACATATTACTGAATAAATTAATTTAAATAATGAAATGTTTAAATAGCTAGTAGATGCTCATAGGCAACATAGTGAATTTATTGAGGATGATTATGTAAAGATCTATGTGAATTCTAAGAGATTCCTAATATAAACTCCTATGAAATTAAATGCCCAAGATGTTGGACAATTTAGAATTATAAAAAAGACAAAGAATTAACAGGTAAGCTTTAGATTTAATTAAAGATTATGAAAATAACATAATCCTTGATATTCAAGATATTGTTACTTATAAAGAACCATACCTAACACTTAGTCTTTTCAACCTTTAGTATTATGGCCAGGTAAAGCAGTCCAACCAATACATTTAGATGCATCTATTTACCTGAAGTCAAGTTGAGCAAATCATAGAAAATCAAATGACTTTGACATAGAACCATGCACAACAAAGATTTTTGTTACAATGGTGAGGCCATCCAACATTGCACTTAGATTATGGGTAGAAACTTCATTATCTAAACATAATGATGTTAAAGAAGTATCAATGATTTCTAGTGAGTGTGATGTAGTAACATTCCCTACTTCACGTAAAGGTTCAACCTGGAGGTGTACTACTCTTATTTAGACTTAAAGTAGTGCCAATATTTGCCACTTTACTTCTTATTAATCTCTATTATCATTGTTATTTTTTGTGATAGTATAGCTAACTATTATTTGTTGAACATTTTAGTTTTTTTTTCCTTTGTTCATATAGTGATTTATATCTATACTTTAGTTTAAGTTATTTGAATATCAATTTATAACTTTTTAGAAACTTTTAGTTTTAAATTTAGTATAGGACATCCTTGTATATGTCCTATAATTTTATCAATACAAATTTTGTTTGATAATATCCTTTAAAAGGCTCAAAACTAAGTTTTGGACTTTTTTTCATTACTATCCATCGTAATCCATCACAGTTATCACCAACATTTGCAACCATTACCCCTACCCATGCTAACCCACATGGCCATTTCAACCATGTTTTAAGTATTACAATTTGAATAAAGTAACAAAGTGTTGTCTTTAATCTCGATTAATAACACTATGCCATGTGCAATAATTCCAATAGTGCATTTTTAGAGGTGCCCTACGAAGGAGAACAAGTGGCTTAAAAAAGAAGATTTTGACTCATTATTTAGCATTTGCAAAAGAATAAAATCACCAAGAAAGTTTTTAATCACTTCATTTCAAATTTTAAGAAAATTAATAACTAAGTCCAACTTTTTAGTTATACAAGTGAATGATTGATATTTTTAGCTTTCTAAGAACTTCACTTATGTTTTTACCTTACCACTTCACCACCAATGTGAGTATTCATGGTGTGCATTCTTAGAACCATTTTTTCTTTAGGTTGTGTTTCTTAATGTTAAAGATTAGTGCAAGTCCTTAGCCTTTACAAAATATTTTACTTGTCAAATTCCTAAGATTTAAAATTCTAAACCTATAACATCCTTGGGTAAGCCTTTGTTTTAATATATTGCTTGACCCTTAGCACTTCTCAATTATTTATGACCTAAAAAAAAGTTTAGCATATGATCTTACATGAGGTTTTAGTTTGAGCCATACAAATATCTCATAGAAATAATAGTGTTCAAGCCCAAACATATCTCAAGGTAGGGGGTTGTGCCTAAATTCCAAAGATATGGTAGATGATGTGATGGCTTCTTAACTAACTATGACAAAGGAAAGAAAGTTTTTGGTAAGCAAAGCCCAATTAAATTGGTTGTAGATTTTCACTCATTTGTTAAGCACCAATACATATAATTTTTTTTTTCTCTTTTCATTTTGCATATTATTTTATAATGTTTATTAACATACTTTGTGGACATTATTCTCTACAATTCAAAAACAATTTTCTTAATGAGTGAATTTTGAAACAATTTCATAAACTTATTTCACTCACCCCGTATTAATTTAAATGTATCAAGAAGTGTAATGTGTATGTATTATGGGACCCTTATGCTATTATGGACAATTCTATCTTGTAATATTTTCTAATAATTAGTTATATCATCATCAAAATTTTGGTATCCTTTACACCATGTGCTCCAAAGGCTAAATATGATTTTGTCTAGACCAAACTATTTTAGTAGCTTATTTTTTTTATTTTATGGAAGACCTAGTGCATAATGTTTTATTTAGCAAACTAGAAAGTTATAAGTGTTGATTCTTATCCTATGGTGTCAACTTAAGCTAGCATACACCTTACAAAGGTGATATGAATGATATAAAATAATCTTAAGGATGTGGAAGATTTTTAAGATCCCAATGCATAACATGAGCTTTTTTCTTCATGGAATTATTTGTGCTAGTGAGTACTTATGTAATGGATAAATTATTTTTTATTAGAGATTGATAATGAACTACAATAGCATCTTATTTCAAGCATGCACTTACAATTCATTCTATGCGTTAATAGAATTGAATATAATCCTATTACCTTTCTTGATGTGAAAGCTTTAAATTCTACAAATAATGAAAATCCTTAGGCTAAAAATCTTAGCAAAAACTTGAATTTTGGTATATACAAATATTAACCTTCAAATGAAAAAAATATGTTCTTATTTAGAAATACATTTCATTTTAAAAAATTCAAGATTTTTGCTAACAAAATATATATGAAATGATATTAGTACAAAATGAGCTTTTGTAAATAAAAATAACTAAAAGAATCTCAATTGGATTGTCCATTTGATTGTCTGATTAGGTACCTAAACTAGTGTTTTATGTATGGGCAATGATCCTCCTAGTTAGGCTAGAATCAATAGTAAAAGTCAAATTCTAAGATGTAGATTTGTAAAAGGTCAATAAAACAACTTGATTAATCAGTTACTGTTCAATCTAATGCACTATAGATCATTCAAGGTTTATATTTAATAGAAACAAAAAAGTTTATCATCAACTTGACTTTTTATATGATGACCATCAAACCATTTCATAGGAACTTCAAGTTGAATATGAAAGCATTTTTTAACGTGGGTCAAATAATTTAATTAATAAGAATAAAACTTGAGCCAAAACTAGGTCTCTATCAAAAGCTAATTGGAAAGTAAAATGTATAATTTGTTGAACTTAGAAAATAAAAATTGATTGGAGTGAATTATTTGATAAGGTTAGTGAACTTACAAAGAGGTATAATATTTAGCTTAGCAATTAGTTTAAAAATTATCACATTGTTCTCAAGCATTGAAGTAAACATGAAGGAAACATAAGGATAACAATTTGATTCTAGGGCTAAACTAATATACTTACTACAAAAATAAATGCTACTTATGTGTAAAAGAAAAATTATACCTTTTAATACTCAACAAGAAATTTTTATTTGAATTGTTACATTTGAAAGTATAAAGTTCTTTTCATAACCTACTACATTTTTTTCTAGACCTTAGTAATGCTTCACTTTCTTAATCTTTTTTTCCTTACAAAAGCATAGATGTGCATTTTGGAAGGTCTTAGAAGAGCTATAGCACAACATTCATCTTAAAATAAATTGAACATATTCTTTGGTAATAGTAATTCAACCATTATGTTATGACTCATTATTTTATATCTCAAAAAGGGTACACTAAATTTTATTATTTTTCCCTTTTTTAGAATTATAGTTCTTGTGCTCTTTATTTCCTTCTGACTTGGATTAAGAAAAAGGAAGTCCGACTCTGGTGCTCTATTTTAGGGAAGGAAGAACGCTCCTAGGGCTTAGTGTCGAGCTTTTTTGGGGTTTTGTTTGAGACAATAAAAAATAATTGAGGGTTAACTTCTACTAACAAAAAGATAATGAGAGTAATATTTGGGCTCATGAAAATGTAAAGATGGTTTAATGCTTTAACTTATGTAAATAGCAATTGCAAAACTTTCTCCACTTATGAAGGAGTAGATAAGTACTAATAGGCTTAAGCTTTGTGACTTAAGGTTTAATGAAGGCCATAGTATTGTTTGGTAAACCATGTTATATTACCACTTCTCTTTACTAAACATTTATCTTTCTGATTTCTTGATTCTTTAATTGTTTTAATCACTCCATGTAATGTCTGGTGATCCATTACGGCACTCTACCAAAGTATTTCAATTTTCTAATAATTCAAAATTCACCTCCATCTTGTGATTAGCTATATGCCACCTAGTTAGTTGGATTCTAAACCTTAATAAAGGTATCACAATGGCATTAAACTAAAAGGTGATATCAAAGAATCCCATGAGGCCCAATTGTGAGTCAAAAGTAAAGATTATATTAATGCTTGTCTTATAAAAACTAAGAGCTTACAAATACAAATCAATATCATTCATATGAATCTTTTATGCAAGAAATAAGATGAGAAGTACAGTTAAATGTCTGTATCTTGGCTAGATAAATTTTTATAAGACAACCCTAAATTGATAAATGATATTGTTAACTATACATATTCATGGA
Source organism: Vanilla planifolia (assembly GCA_023846275.1). Taxonomy (NCBI): domain Eukaryota; kingdom Viridiplantae; phylum Streptophyta; class Magnoliopsida; order Asparagales; family Orchidaceae; genus Vanilla; species Vanilla planifolia. The sequence continues at coordinate 2,222,331 of JAIUJO010000055.1, read as the reverse complement.
TTGCACACGGAAGTTATTAATTATATCATTATTATTCATCATATTGGTTGTGAAGTTACTTGGGAAACAATTAGTAATTTGAACAATTATGGTAATTTTGTTATATAAAAGATTCATATTAAGATCATACCATACTTACTAAAGCTCACTTGACTTGAGTTATGCATTACATGTGTAATTGAGTTAAAAAATCGTTAATATGTTATAGTGGAAACATATCACACATTATGCTTCATTTGGTTGACTTTTACACTAGTTTGAGTTGACTAACATTAAGTTAAAGTGATAATTTACATTTATACAAAAGATAAAGTCTAATGCCAACATTTGTTATGATAATGTTATGAAATATACATTATTGGTAAGATACACAATACTTAGTATCAAACATAAAATTTCATGGCTCTTGATACTTGCACATAATATCTAGGTAGAGTCATTTTCATATAAAAGGATTATGTTAGTGAGTAGTGTTATTTAGCAGCATAATGCACAATTTTAACATGCATAGGAAATATGTGATGTGTTTTCTTGTTGATGAGTGCAATTGGAGTGTCAAATAGTCTTCTAGATGTAGGTTCTAAAGGGTAATTCATGTGCAATAAGTCATAGTGATGTAAGGTAAGCATATGTTGTGTAAACAACATGTTTAGAATAAGAAATCTATGAAGATTTTTATGTATTATGAGGGAAAAGAAAGTTTTACTTAATTGTCATACAACTATTTGGATGCAACTATGAGTACTAAAATTCTTGTAAATAGGCCTCATTTTTTACCCACACCGTGGTTAAAAAAAGTATGATGTATTTCAATAGTATTCAGTCACCTAGGATTAGTTCTTTTAAAAGCGTAGTCTTTCATGGGACTTTGGTAGAAGTGCATTCCTCTATTGTTGGAACATAGCAATTTCTTACCTTCAAAATCATAAAAATCTCATGATTTTCTTCTATAACTTCTAATCTTAATTTATTAGTTCTATTTGTTGTATATCTATGCACTTAAATTAAGATTAATGTTTTCTCAATTTTGTTGCGACTACATTCTTAAAAGACCCCTTGGCTCTATTTGTGATTAAGGAAAGATCTTAACTAAAGACTTTCTAATGAGGAATTGATTGTAACCTTACAATGAGGCGTTATGGTGCCAAAACATTTAGCACAAAAGTAAGGCATTTTGTTTGTTGAAATTAGAAGGATTTACTCCATGGCTTGGAGTAAATTGCATTGTTGATGTAAATAATACTTCTATTCTTTTGTTAGACGATTAGGATCACATTTATTGATAAAAGAATGTCAATCTGAAGACTTCTCACACCACTCATGTTAAAGTGAAGGAGTGATCATATAGTCGAGGTTATAGAATTCTATGGGGAGGATGTTCAATATGGTCTAATGGATAAATATCTTAAAACTTTTAAGTGATTTATTTTATTACAACTTTTCTTCATATTTACTTTTTATGAAACAAAATGCTAAAATTAAAGATCAAGCAAGAATTTAGATTATAAAAAAATTAATAATTGCAATTCTCCTCCTCTGGTTACACATAATAGTGAACAAGTTGTATCAAAGTAGATTATTGACGTGATTAGAGAAGTTCTCTATTCCATTAGCTTTACTTATAAAGCAGATCCTCTATAAGAAAATTACATAACTTTTTTTAAAAAATTTGCAATATTCCATTTGGGAGCATGCTCAAGTACCCACCATTGTTCATGAGTCAACAATTTTTTTAACAGAATTCTTTACAACTATTTTGTCCAAAATCTTGATTTAAAATGGATGAAAGTATTTGAAAAATTAATAACATTATTATGAATATTTGTTGTGAACTTATGTACATAACTTTATTCAAAAGGTGTAATATTTATTTTGTGCAATATCATAAGAAATTTGAACTAAAATGTTAATGGAAAACATTTTCTTTGAGGTCATCTGTGTGTTAGATGGGCAATATGAAGAAAAGAAAATTGTGATATAAAAAGGAAGAAGAATAATGATTAAAAGGAAGAAAAGGAGGAGCCCGAAAAATAATATGGAGCTTGCTTGCATAATAGCTCATTATCAAGGTAAATGTTCTTCATACAACGAAATTAATTTAAATATTTTATTTTATGACGAATCATCTTCCTCCATTCATGAATTGCATGACAAAGTTGGAAGAGAAAAGAAATATTTTTTTTGTAAAGAAATATTGTACTTTGGTGGAGAAAAACATTGATGATCATGAAATGATATATGATTAACTAAAGAAAATATGAATCATTAGCATTTGATAATTATTTGAAGATTTCTTTCACTAGTGAATTACATGCAAGAAAGAATTTCTACGATGATGTTCCATTAGAACTTGATTCAACTTCCAATTATTTGATATTACAAAATAGGTTGCTAAAAAAATTGATTTTAGGAAACTTTTTTCCCTATTATTTGATTTTTATGGATTATACTATTTGATCAAAAATTGTTTTAGTTTATACATCATCTATGCATATGCTTGCGTCCTCACAAACTCTTGCTAACTTTGAAACTAAGAAAATTTATTCGTGAAAATGCCTTATCATCAATGACCAATTTTTACGCTTTACATATGTATCATCAATGGTAATATTAAATTATTTCTATAGACTAAGTTAAATTTTATTACACTACTCTTTGTGGAAAACCATTTGTTCAATTACATGTAAATATGCTCGAATTCTTAGGTGACATTGTTTTGCATGCAAACTTAAAATACTTCACAGTCACTACACATTACTAACTCTAATGAATATAAAGCTTTTTTGGATTCCTAAAAACAAAGCTCAGGAAAACATGTAGGTCTCCTTACATTTTGAGCCCTTACGAAGATTAAAATTAACTTGGTTTGCTTCAAAATGACAGCCTATTTCTAATAAAGATTAGCATCTTGAACTATTTGATTTTCGATCTATTCTCTGTAACTAGATAATATTATCTCATCATGGTCCTTGACATTATAGGCTAATTGTAAAATCAATTATACATTTAAGTAGTATTAAGGAATGACTACTTAATATTACAAATCCAAATAATCTTTGTTTATGATTCTATTGAGTACATGAGCAACAATAGTAAATAACCAAAAATTAAAAGGTCAATGATTATGATGGATAGGTAATAATATCGATGAATAATCTTTATTGCAAGGAGATTGGAGTCATGGGGACACCTGGAGGTGAGTTCCTACACTCTACCATATTTTAGTTACACTAAGCCAATAGGCCAGCAAGTCTTTGTTGTAGGTTTAAAGGGCCTCACCCTACTCAACCATTCATTTGTTGTGGTTTTTTCTAAGTAGCTGACCTTTCACTAGTTTGAATCAACTAAGGAGAACCTTCAATGGTCAGCCAAAAATTATTTTCATTGAAGAGCAAATTGGAGAAATTGACACACTATTTTGGCATGAATTACTGAGAAAATTTTCACGCATATTTCCAAATATGGTAACAATGGTAATGGCATTTATGAAAATAAAACTTTTTAGTGACTAAAAGTTATCATTTTAGGATAACTGACATGTACTAATTACATTTGATAAATTATTTGAGATGCTGACTTCACCAAACATGGAACATTAGTGACTTTAAAAAAACAATATTTAAGAGGCATCATGAGTTTTATGTGAATGTTGTTTGAATCAAAATTAGCCCTAATTTAGTTTTTATTTGTGTTTTTCATTAAGGTAAATCTTTACTCCTTAGCCTTGGAAGCAAAACATCCTATAAAAGTGACTATATCTACTATAAACCTAACTAGATTAAGCATAAACAAGATGTGTGTTAATGTGGATCTAGTGAAGAAATTACATAGTTCAATCTAGATAACAAAAAATTTGGAAACTCAAATACATTATGGCAATCAATTCAATATCATAACTTGGTTATTAAATCAAATTCTATGTCCAAGGTTGCACCTCTCTTCAATTTAACAAAATAAAATGTCACCAAATATGCAAGCTAAAGAAAGCACAAAAAAAATTTGGATGCATATAATCTCACTATGCCATTATTTTAGAATTATGCAACATTCTAACTAAAAAGTCAATGCATTCTAATAGTTTCATTTTGGATAGGGATGTTGTATGAAAAAATATTGAGGCACTATAAAATTTTTCCACTACAAGGAAGGAGTATAAAAAGTCACAAATGGTTTAGTTGATACAGGTAGTAGTAGAATTAGCACATGCTTAGGGAAAACCAAGTTTGTGAATAAATTAACATTAAACAACAAGAAATTTTAAACTAGATTATTGATAATTAGATTTCTTTAAGAAAAATCGAAATGTAGAATAAACAACTATGTTTAGTTTTTAATTTACTAATATATTATGTTAAAGCTTACCAACAAAATGACTTGTAATCATTTTAAGATTTTAGCAATAACTAGTATAAAGGATCAACAAATTAAAGTCTAATGTAATCTGGAGAGGAAGATTTGTACCTAGTTTAAAATACGAACTCAACGAGAAATATTAGAAATGGTTAAAAGGGCATCTTAATTTGAGTAGGATTTATGGAAGTGCCTAATTTTCCCAAATTTCATAACAAATGTCTTTTATTGAATAACATCCTAACTTGTAATATAAGAGGTACAACAAATAAGAGCAATGTAATGTAGCTGATTCTTATACTCAAAACAAAAAATAATTCTGCTTGCTCTTGTGAAACCTATGACTAACAATAACTAATTGCATAATCTAAGAGGTTAGAATTTTAGTACTAAATTCAGAATAAATCTAATGGTAATTGGGGTATTATCAATGTAAAACATCAATTGTGAAACCTTAATAAGGATGAGTATTAGTTCACTTGCTCATTGATAATCAATGGAAACAAGATGGTGCCTATTATAGCTATGCGTATGCTAAACTCAAGTGCCAAATTAAGAATACTTTTGTACAAGGCAACTCAAATTGTATTGGAAATGAAAGCTCCATGGACAGAAATTGTATACTTTAATGCAATAGCTACACTTGATAGAAACAAGAGTCCCTCCAATCTTAGGTGGGAGGTAATGAATGAATTCATTGATTACATCAATCAATGGTGCATAAAAGAACTCTTCTTCATTGGGTCTTCATTTACATGGATACGGAAACGAAATGGCAAATGGTTCTAGAAATGGCTACATTGATTGTTAGACAATCATGCTTAGTTTGATATATTCACAAGCATAGTAATGCAATATTTACGTAGAATTGGATCAAATCATTCTCATTTACTTCGACCTAGAAGGCATCCAACTCCTCTACCAAAGTTGTTAGAAAATGTTTATGAAATTTTGTTATTATTAAAATCTTCAATAAATTTCTCACTTCTAAATTCACCTTTATTATTGCTTCGAGTGGCAACTAAATTGTAATTGAGCTCATTTTCATTTCAGTTATCAAGATGTGAAAATTTCCACAATATTTACTCCTTTTTTGTATGTAAATTATGTATGTATACCTAGTGTAGTCATCTAATTTAACTAGTCCGTATGTCTTATGCCCTATACTCATGTAGTGCATATGTCCGAACATTTTATTTTAGAAAGTTCAAGGTGCACACATAATCGTCTACAAAAGAAAATTTAGTTAAACCTCTTACTAAAATATATTTAATCATTTTTCTAAAGGTATGTCTATTAACATGACAAAGTCTACTATACAACAAATTAAAGTCACTAACATATGACACAAACATTTCATTTGCAAACTATTTGCTTTATAAATCATGTAAATAAGTGTGATTTCTTTTAGTTGTAATAGCTACTACATTTCCATATTTACTAATTTTACATGTAACAAAATAAAAAAAATATATTAAAATTGCTATCACATAGTTTACTTATATTACAAAATTTAAACTTTACACTTTAAACAAATAAACTTTAGCAATATAAAATGCAGAATTTCTAATAGTACTTAGTCATTTGTTGAATTTATTTGAGTTGTCACTCACTACTACTTTTCCTTTAACATAAGCTTCTTGTTGGGTTAATAAATTGATATTTCTAGTCAAGTGTCCCAAAAATCAACTATCCAAGAATCAAATAACTTACTTGTCGTTTAAAAAAACCTTCGTACAATTATAGATTAATTATTAGGCTTATGAATCCAAACCTTTTTAGGTCAAGCATATTTTTGAGTGGATGAACTTCCCCAAACTACCAAGCAAAGTTAGGAAACCTATATTAAATATGAGCTTTATTAATATATACATGTGCTATATAGTTGGTTTACATGTTATAATGACATGTAAAATTATTATTTTAACTTTATAAAACATTGATATTTCCATTACCCCAATGAGCAAGAAATATTCTCCCATTAGAAACAAAAATTTTACTACTAATAAGTTTTCTATTTAATAATGAACGAGTTTATTTCAAGGATTTAAGATCATTAATTCTATAACTAATGATGGATGCACTTAATTTTTTGTGCTAATCCATCATTAACCTTTTACATGTTCATTAAATATATGTAAGCTCAATCTCTAACATGTTCAAAAAGTCTTCAATATTCACTATCTTTTTCTTTTAGTTTCTTATTTCCTTACATAAAGTTTCATATTATTATGCACATAAATTAAATGTTAAGGTAATCTTTCATTATGGTAACCTACCTTTACTTCACTTAATGGTGTTCCCTTTTCATGTTCATCTTCTTGAGCCATCTTCCAAAATAGCTCTTCATTATTCTCTTTCTCTTCACTTGTATCAGTCTCTTCTAAGTCATTTTAGGCTTTATTTAAGGCTTTCATCTACTCGTTCTTGCCCTTCACCATTGCATTCTACTCTTCAATTCCATCTTATGTCATAAAACATGCTGGTTTGATATGTCCTAGTTTGTCACACATATGGCAAAGGATCTCCTCTTTTCTTGTTTCTTTTGTTGGACCTTTGTTTTGTATATCTTCTAGCAACCGCGAAACTTTTAGATAAACGTTCCCAAATTAGAGCTATGATATCTTCATCCATAGTCACCTCTTCTAACATAACTTCCTCTCTCCTTAGTGCTACTATTTACTTTTTCTTTATAATTTGATTTTATAAATCAAGCCTTTTTCTTTTTTTCTTCTATCAAGCTCTAGTTCGTTAGTCATGAGCTCACACATACAGCCATCCAATTTTATAATGGAAATGTTTGTAGCAATCTTGGTGGTTCATACACTTTTGGCAAAATTATAAAGATCTTTTTTGAAGTTTGATTCATAGATATTGCCTTTCCTAAACTAGCAAGTTCATTAATAATGTTAATAAATCAAATAAACATTCTTTGAATAGATTCATTAGAAAGCATTTTGAACAACTCCTAATCATATGTCATCTTATTTATTTTAATTTCTTAAACAAAAGATGTACCTATTTTTGTTACCACTAACTTGTGAAAATTTTTAATAATAATTTCTAAAATAATAATTCAATTAAATGTAATGACATTCAAGCCATAAAGTAAAATATTATAGATTTTTAATTTAACTAAATTCTATGTTTCTTCATTGTATCCATGTTATTAAATTTTGTTTTGTTCTATTAGGTCTTATAAATTTTTTTACCAGCGTATTTCCCTGCTTACTAACTTCAAGTGAGTGTTAGTCCTAATATTTCAGTAGAGAATATATTGATCACAAAAAAGTGTAGGCTTTGCTAAACCAAGCTCTTAGGTCCCGTTTAAATTTGACAAGTGAAGCCTTAAATATTTAGTATTTTATTTTAATAGACTTGTCTAGTGTAGAATAGATATCTTTGAAGTATCTTGGATTATTCAACAATCTCAAAGATTAAAGAGATGCGTATCAAATTTGAAAATATTTTTTATTATAGAATATTTTGTTTATTAGTTTTAAGGAACTCTCATTTTTTTTAAATTTTAAATCATATTCATGTATCAAATTATTTAATCATCTCCTTGATTTAAAAAATGAATAGGATTTGTTTTTCAATCTTATAACCCTTTTCTTGGTTAAATCATATCTTTTTCAAATTCCATGTGAGTTTGTTTGCTAAACCACGATTAAATTAAAAAAATTTATTATGTTAAATTTTTTATAATTAAAACTATAAAAAAGTTACCACATTCCTGCTTGTGCCAAGGTGTAAAGCTCTCAGGCTGGGCTAACCAAAGTAGGCACTCGCAAGCCTTGGGTCAGAAAAGAATTGAAACAAAATTTAGATGAGGCCATTCTAGCTGATCATGATTTCCTAAACCATATGAGCAAGGCATTGGTAAAAGTTGGGTACCACTTGAACCAAGTATACGTATAGGATCGGTCAAACCTGTATAAACCTGTATGTTATGACTAATCCCAGGTAATGAATTTCTATGTGCACAAGGGAGGAGCAAACCCAATTAGATATGAATATTAGTCTTATATGACTGCTTATAAAGTCCAAATATTTTTTGTCCCTATAATGTGGGACTAATTCTCTTTTGCTTATCTGCATTGAAACTCAAGACCATTTAGTGCTATATGATCATGCATTTTTGTGATTACATGATGGAGCTCACCTTTGCTTTATTAATCTATGATGATCATCCATCTCGAAGTCTACTTTTTCTCTTAGATAAAATAATGATTATCCATTATGTTGATTTCGTATAATTTATTCCTAGATGTGATGGTTCAAGCTTCATCTTAACTTATCAATGACTAGAACTCTTTCCATCTTATCCTTAAATCATGCAACTCTTAATTATTCTATTTAAATCCAATGGTTGAGATCAACTCTGACATTATGATTTTTGAATCGAATGATCTAGATCTCATCCAACATGATCAGATGGCGTAGATCAAATCAACCTTAATCAGACTATACATAATTCATCAGCTTATTCAGCATTAGGTTTGATGGTTTGTTTTGCCTTTGACTAGATCAAATGACTCTCGTCTACAAAATTTCTAATTACCTAGCCATTGTGTTAGCCACTCGAAAAACATTATTATAACCTATTTATAAAGGCTTTTAAGCTGTTTGGCTACAGCTTTTCACAAAGCTTCTCTACACTTTCCAACTGCTATAATCCAATTTTTTCAATAAATACCTAACTATTATAGATGGAATATCTAATTAACATTAACTAATCTTTGAGATCTCAATAAAATACTACTAAATAATCTACTATTGTAAATTCTATTGACAGCAACTATGTCTTCTCCCTCTCAAATCATCAAATTTTTTTAGCTAAGTCTTATACATCTAAACTTTGAAACTTTTATTTTATCTTCTTAAATTTAAGCTCATTGTACCACGCTCTATTAAACAACAAGTATAGAAAGTTTTACAAATTTAGTATGTGTGATTCATAAACTAGTTTTCACTTCAAAACCATGTTTACAAAAACTTGTTCAAATATTAATTTAAGCAAATATTCTAGATGAATAAATCAATAGAAACTTGGTTTATCAAGAAGGATGAGTTGCCATGAAAAATATTATGACTTTTGCAAAATTATTTTTAAAAAATGCTATAAAGTAACAATTTGATGTTATTTATTAACCTCAAATAAATCATTATTGATCATTTTTTTTTAAATTTAATTTTTTTAAATATATTAATTGTATTTTTATATTTAAAAAAATTAAACGTAAAAAATAAGAAATAATAAAAGAGTACAATAATCTTTGGTGATTCAATTCTAATTTAAACCTATATCTACCCAAAGTAAAGACTAGGAAAAAAAACTAATTAGTATAAGACTTTCAAAAGAAGACAATGCTCATATAAATGAAATAAAATAAATGGGCTTTAGCAATCTTTCAATGAAATGAAACTTGTATAAAAATAAAAATTACAACAATAGCTTTGAATTTAACGCATATAGTAATCCTATTCTTAATTAAATATATAACAAATCATAAATATATTTTTCTTTTACTTGAATGAGAAAGAAAGGAGTGTTAGAGCTCCTAGAATGATGGAGACAACAAATGGAAATAATAATTAGCATAAGTTGTGAAGACTTAAATTTTGTAGCTTTAAATGTTCTTGTCCATCACCATTTTTTTATATAAAAGAATATACTATTTATAAACATATTTTAATGATTAAATGATGTTACAAAACATCCCAATTAGTCATGTGGGTAGAATGCCTTGAATTCAATAAGTATTTTAAAAATAGTCATTTACAATAAATACTTGGTTGGGTGGCTTAGTGGTGCTTATAAAATAACCATTGCAATCCATCAATCATGATTAGGCTTTTCAAGCATGGGATAGAATAAGAAAAATGAGAGCTTCATGATTAAAAATCTAGATCATTATATTAGAAATTTTGTAATTACATAAAGGTAAATGATAGCCACTTAGATGATATTAATATAGATTATTAAATACGAAATTTATGTGATTGAATAAAAAAATGATAGATACATTATTCATTTTTATCTGAACCATAATATCATAAAAATGAATAATTGGATAGCTAGATTTAATTTTACACATTTAAGAAAGGAAATACAAAAAAAATTTCATGAGGATGTTTAGAAAAAGAATTTGATAAGAACAATTAAATCTATCTTGATCTAATAGCTAGATTTATTTAGCTTTATAGAAAAATGGATTTGATCAAGATCGCTTGATCATGAAATTGCACGATCAGAAGGTTCTACATATTCTCATAATTTGAAAGCATGCTGTGTAAAAACAAGGCTTTGTTTAGTCCCACATTATGGAAGGGAATAAAGTTGTTTTGTATATGAGGCTTACATGTACCTAAAAGTCTACTTATTTGGGTTTTGCTAACCCCTGACTTGCTCGGAAGTTCATTACTCATGCTATCATTGATGATTTAAAAATTATATATGTGGATACGAGAGTACTATCCTATTTTAAGACCCTAAAAATTATGTTTGTATTTGTACTTTCTATCGCAATTAACCGACGGGTTTTGGGACTTGCATTCGAGGCCTTTTAATGATAGCCAACATGTTTTAGGTGCTGCAATGACTTTTGGTTGTTTTACTAATAATTAGTATTATTTTGATTAGCATTATTTTTTCTAACTAATTATTGAAATTATAATGTATGTTTTATAGGAGTTATTGAATAAATACTACGATACAATAAAAAATTAAAATGAATTATAGACAATAAACGGAGAACAATTATGTTTTAAACACCAAATATTTTTTAGAATATTAATATTAATAAGATTTAATTTTTGTTTCTTATGATAAATATTTCAATCAAGGTTAAAATTTTAATCAAAGTAAAATTAAAGTTACCCAAAATTTAATTCAAAATGTGTGTTTTGATAATTTGTTACTGCAACTAAAATGGTTTTCATGAGATTTCACTTATTCCACACTTCTTAAATTTTTACCATTAGTACAAACATTGTTTATCTAAAACTTAAAAATTAATTTAAAATGTTTATTAAAAATACATATAGTTTATTATCAAAAAACAAAATACGTGGCAAGTGGTCAATAGCACAATAATATTTCTATTTTGATGATAATAAAGTCTTTGATAAAATTGATAAAAACATAAACTATTTATGAAAGGAATATACAAATAGTTAAAGATAAACTCTCGTTACATCTATGTCATTACTTGATTAGTGCTCTCCCTTAATTTATGAATATTTCTTTCAAATTTTTTAATTCATATGCTTTTTTTTGTTATCACTTAAAGAGACTTAATCTAAACTTTGTAAATTACTAATAACCTTAAAATGTTTTAAAATTTATAAGAAATTGTTGAAGTAGTTTATTTTTTTAAGAAAACCACTTTGCTCTAATTACATTTTATTGAGTAGTCTAGCTCACACAATTCTTTTCAAATTGATTTAGTTTATTTTTTGTAGCAATTAACAAAACAAAATATTAAGGTATATTGTATTATGACTGATTCAAAATTTGTAAAAAAGATTAATTATTATGATTGTTGGGTTACTCATGTGTTTGATAAATCAAACTTTAAATCTTTAGCATTTTATTCTGAAATGCTTATTTACTATGAAACAAGTTTAGTGGAAACAATAAGTCATTCACTTTTTAAAATGGTGAACTAATAGAAGTACATTGATGTGTTCAGTAACCTTCAAAATTGAACATGTGCATCAATTTTGATAAGATTATTTTTACTATAAAATATAATGTTAGCTTATTAATTTCTAGTCTCTTTTTTCATATTAATTTCAAATAACATTTGCATATCCAAATTATTCAATCATCTACTTGATTTAGTAAATGAATAGGATCCAATTTTTTAATCTGTCAAAATTTTTATTAGTTTAAATTTTACTTAAACTATTCATTGATTTAGGAAAAATGATTTTATTTTTCATTAATGTTTTTTCTTGGTTAAATCATACTTTATATTTTTGTCAAATTTTATGTTAGGTTGATCATTAAACTTTAATTAAATAAAAAAAAATAACTCTATTAAATATTTTATAATTTAGTAATAAAATATGCTATATCTCACTTGTTTGAGAATACAATGTTCTCGAACCTAGCTTAAACCCAAGTAGTCATTTGTAATCATTGTTTACTTGGTTAAATCATACTCTTATATTTTTCCCACATTTCATATTAGGTTAGTTGTTAAACCTTAATTTGATCAACAAATAGTTTTGTTAAAATTTCGATAATTAAATAATTAAGAAAAATTATTCAACATCTTAGGTATTGCAAAATGCAAAGCTCTAGGCTTAAGCATAAGCTAAATTGGCATTTGCAATTTTTGTGAGTAGTGACTCAAACAAAATCAGATTAGTGCAGTCTACTGTAGTCTTGAAACAAGTTGTGCTATATAAGACCCAAAATTGACATGTAATTTTGTAACCATACGAGCTAATAAGGTGATTAAAACATGAATACACAAAGTGGAGTCGGCCCCTCTTCGGCTCATAAAATAGCATTGTGGAAATGTTTGTAAAGAGAACATCCCTTTCAAACTGTGCAATGTGGGACTATTCGTTCCTACTTGTCTACTTCCAAAATTAAGAGTGGTCATTATCGTCCAATCGCTTATTTTTATGATGGAATAGAGGAGATGACCTCTCCCATTAAATAGTGATCTTAATTGATCCAGTGCTCAATTTGATGAGCTGATCAGAGGGTTACTACATCATCCACTATAAGTGCCTGGTCCTAGCTCGACATCCAATGGTTATGAACAAGTCTAACTTCTTTAGATGACTTTTCTTATGAAAAAATTATTCTTGAATCATGTGACATTAAATAATATATTTTGAACCATATGGTTGACATCATTCATAGTTTATAGTTGATTAGTCAAATGATCCAAACCTAATTTTACTTGATTGAATAGTCTAAATCAAATCCAACTTAATCCAACTGCTAAGGTCTTATCCATCTGTACAACATTTGATTGGTTGGTCATAATCTCCACTTAGTTGATACAGTGACTCAAATCAATCGTGCCTAATGGCTCAATAATTTTTCATTATATATGTCATTGACGTAGTCATTTTAGAATTTTGAGCCATTTGGAAGTGTATTTTAGGATATTTGATTGTAGCTTTTAAAAAAGCTTTAGCTTCATTTTTCATGAAAAAACATTTTATATAAATTTTTTATTGTTGTAAATAAAATGACTATTGATTATAAATAAGATTGTAACATCTCAAAGAAGGGTTACATCATATTCTACTGATAGAAATTTCTCCAAGCAGTACCCTTGGACTATAACTTAAATTTTAAAACCTATGAGGTAAGCATAATTGTTTTAAGCTTTTATTTTCTTAAATCTTCTTATAATTTTTAACTTTTTTAGTCTTTTATATTCATAAATAAGCATACAAAAATTAGTAAGTTTTTTATCAAAATTTTTTTATTGCTATATTTGCATTTTTCTTTTGGGTCGTGCGACCGAATATTTGCAAAAGAGTAGGCTCCATTTGATCTAAAAAAATTTAGTTGGGGTTGAGCTCATAAAAGCCTATGTTATAGTCAAACCTCCATAAGCTCATAAGTCACACATGAATCGTAGGAAAAAATCTCAAAGTTATAACTCTTTTACTAGTAGAGTTTTTCTAACCTTGGTTAGCAGAGGATGTAAGTTCTAATTTGAATAGAGCTTACTAAAAATTTGGTGTACCACTTCAACTTTTATATTTATTTCTCATAATCATAAAAATTATAAATTAATATAGTTATAAATTCAAGTTTTTAACAAACATAAAATTATTTTTATAAAACATGTTTAAAAAATTAGTGAATTTCTTATTGAAAAAATTATTTTAAAATCCATATTTTCTAGGACCCGCATATTAGTTTTTACTTTAATTGTAAAAATCAATTATAAAACATATCAAAATTTCATATTTATGTTATTCTTTATGATGACTCTAAATATGTTCTAAAGTTTTAAGATTTTCATTAATTACATGAAATTTTTCTATTTATTTTAATTGAATATTTTCAACTTCATTCCTTAAATCTTATTTATTATTTATTTATGTTCATTTTAATTTTTAGTTTAAATTTATTAATAAAAGTTTACTTTCATGATACTTTATTTTAATTATTAGATTTGAGATCCCAAGCTAGTTTCGGTTTAACATATTTTGTGCATAACTATGCTACTATTCTTTTCATTCACAATGCAATAGTTGGAAATTTTAATTAAATATTAGCTTTAATCTTACATGCATGTAATTTATGGCCAAGTTGCATGTATTAGTGCAATTTAATATGATTATAGCATGTAAACTATCAACATGTGTATGTATATAAGATCTTCTGATATGTGTAACAAACATTTATCTACTAATTAGTTTTTGTTTTAGAGAATGATTAAGTAGGGTATTAGTATTTATAATCACTTGATTCCTTAATTATTGATGCATGCTTATTAACTTTTTGTTTTAAATCATGGGCCCTTCCACATTCTCAAAATACATGTCAACTCTTTCTCTAACTTTTTTTAATATTGAATTAGATTTTCTTTATATTCTTCTTTTAAATTATTTTATTTTATATTAAACTTTTCATATCTTTTCCAAACATAATGCAATTGTTTTGCCAAATTTTTTGTAGTAAGGTTCCTCATCACTTCACGATATAACCTCTCCTTTTCTTCTCTAACCATAATGCAAAAAAGTCCTTCAATGTTTTCTTCCTTTCTACTTGTGATAATCACTTTTGAATCATTCAAAGCTATTTTTAATGTCTTCTTTTTTCTTGCAATTTTTTATTTCATTCTTCTTAAATGATCCTTCATAAGGCATCTCTAACTCATGCTGAATTTTGTATGCTATTTTAAACTCATAACTCTATTAAATTTAGTAATATTCAATTTATAGTTTTATTAAATTTAGTAATATTCAATTTATAGTTTTATTAAATTTAGTAATAAAAAATATCTTGTGAGACTTTATTACTAGGAAAACTAAAAGAAATTTGTATTGCTTCACACATTTCTCTATTAATGTCTTTTAAATCACTAATTATCTTTCTCCTCCAATAGAGATTTAAATCACCACAAACGAGTGATGGCATATAAGAAGAAAGACGTTTGCCTAAACTAACTAAAAAATTAATTTGACCCCTTAGATCACTTGTAAAATATCTTGTCATAAGAAGAGAATCTTACTCTGATACTAATTGAAGTATGGGTTAACAAGATGACGATGATTAGCTAGGTACAAAAATATCTATTTTTTTTACAAAAATACTAAACTAAATAGCTTATAGTTGCTTTTGAAATGCTTGACAAAATTTATTTTAAAATATTTTTTAAATAAATTTTAAATTAAAATTAAAATATATTGATTCGTTTTAGAAAAACTTTTTACAAAGATTTTGAAATTAAAAAAATCAATAAAATTAAAATATATACAAATAATTTTTAGGTGTTTGGTTTAAGCAAAGCTTATGTCACCGACAACAAAATTTCAACAATAATGCCTTTTGTCGAAAGATAAGTAGAGTAAGCTATTACAATAAAAAAATAAAAGAAACCGTATACTACAACCTTACAATAATATAAAATGGCAATAGTAGAAAAGGAATTGGTGACGTAAAATTAAAAATAATTAAAGAGACCCAAGTACCTTAATTAAATCAATTAAAAATAGCAAAAAGTAATAACTCTTTTAGAGTGGAACACTACTTTTGAGAGTTTGATGACTGATGGAAGCAATGCATTGAAGCAATAATGATCACATGCTATAAAGGACTTGAATGTAATGACTTGAAAATTAGGTTTAGATTGTGGAAAATTCTTTAATCCATGTCCCGAAAAAAATTCTCTTATTCACAGACATTTTCTAACAACTAAAAATACTTATTAAATAAGAAACATAATCTTATTATTTCTATTACTTTCATATTTTTAATAAAAAATTATCATTTAAATAAAATTTTCAAGTAGCTAAAATTAATGACTAAAAGAGCTATTATGCATGAGGTACTTTATCAAAATGATCAAGGACTATTTGATTATGAAAAGTACACAATCAAATGGATATGATTCAATTGGGGCTATTTAGAAATAGGATTTGATGATGACCACTAAACAAGAATCCTGGTCGAATGACTAGATTTCGATCTTATGTTATAGAATAACATAGACCATATGCACCTTATAAACTAGTGATGCGCTACACACTATATATGAGAATGCAATAGTAATAATGAGATCCAAGAACCTTATAAACTTCTTTCGTAGTCCTACCTAGTACAATAACTAGTTTAGAGGTATGTGGACATAGGTTTCCAACCCTTCAATGACATCTAACATATTTTAGGAAATGTCAAGGCTATTGGTTTGAATTAACATAAATTAGCATTATTTTTACTAATTAATTATTGTAATTATAATATACATTTTGTAAAACTTATTAGAATAATATCAAGATGTGATTAAAGATAGATTTTCAATATAGTTAAGGTGGATAGATTAAGTCATGAAGGATTGTAATGTAAGTGGTTATGTGCTCATTTTGTTTAAGACATGCAAAAGTGTTACATTTTTGTTATTTTACTTAGAATTAAAATTTGTAATGGAAATAAGTTTTTATATTCTTACATCAAATAATTATTTTAGTCATATTTTTGTTAGGGAGTATCAACTATTTTAATTGAGAATAGCAGCTAAAAGGGACAGATCTTATAAAAATGATAAGTAGCACGTGCACTTTTTTTAAAAGAATTTACATCATTTAACATATGAGATAACTAGAAGCATGCAATACCTTTTTTTATAGTATAATGTGATGGATTTTGAATAGAAGTTTTTATTAAAAAATAATATCATTAATATTTTTTAAGAAGCTTTTACTAATTAAGTAAAAAATTATTGATTATGATTGTGGTATCAAGGCAAAAAAGAAAAACTATTCTACATAATTTCTTAAAAATTAAATGTTAACATAATAGTTGGGTTTATCACACTAAGGATGCCATAATTTTTCATGCTAGTAATCAATTTAGATAATCTATAATAAGTCACACGAGATTTTTAATATATGAAAATCATGCTTTCTTGTAGTCTCTTATGTATTTTTAATTTTCCTACTTATAATAACATAGTTTTTAGACTTCTGTTCGATAATCTTTTTAAATAATATGACATTTCTTTTTAATATTTTCAAACTTTGTTCATTAATTATTCTTTAAGTTTTGACTATTTTAAACTTTTTTCTTTGAAAGTATTTTTCCATGCATTTTGAAACATTATGCCAAGTAATTTAAAGTTCAAGTAAATTTGGTAGGCCTAACTATGTTCTTTTCTATTTCTTGAAACTTTTAATTACATTCTTTTTATAGAATATGATTTTTTTATAACTTTTGATAGAATATTTATGGTGGTTCTTGTCATATAAATATATGTAATCATTTATTTAATTTTTTTATTGTAAAATTTCATTTTTTATTTAGATAAGGTATTTTCTAATTACTTTATTTCACTTCGGATAACTTATTCATAGAACTTTGTCATTTAAAATGTCCAAGAAATTTTAAATATTTTTTGTTTTTAGTCTTTGATTTAGTACTTATTTTATGTTTAATTAAACTAATTTTTATTAACATTTTTCATTATTTTGATTATTTGAAATATTTAGCCTATATTTTTTTGTGAAAACTCATAGAATTTGATTAATATTGGGTCGTTCGTTAATCTTGGATTACACCTAAAGATATTTTCGACTACAATATACATACCTCTTATACTATTGGATTTTAGTTATTTTAAGTAAAATTTAAGGCTTATATTTAAGCTTTAATTATTTGTTTAAACTTACTTGCAAGAAAGTTTTATTTTAACAAAACAAAAAAAACCTTTTCATCCATTTTCAATGATTGATTTGATTGTTGAAAAAAGAAATATTAATGAAATAGAAAGTTGCATCACTAAGAGATGTACAAAATAGTGATATAAAATATTAAATCTCCTAAAACTTTTGCACAAATAAAGTTCTCAAAAACAATTCTAATAATGAAAAATAAATGAAAAGTACTCCATAAAATGGACGTAAAAACTAACATCATTATAGGAAAAATATTGTACTAAAAAGTGCTTAATAATTGTATTAAGTATATAAAAATTATGAAATGAAAAAAATGAAATATAATTTTGGGTACTTCAATAACAAATAATATTTTATTAAAAAATTTTAAATACAAGAATGTAAAAAACAATTAATTTACAAAACATTTCAAATATATAACTAAAAATGTCATTTTTAAACTATATTGATAAGGAAAATGTTGTTGTAGGCATAGATAGTTTAAAGTAATGTAATAAAATAAAACTATTACGGCAATTACTCACTTGAACTTTTAAACAGTATGATTAAATTTAGTCCAAATATCAACCTTATTGTCAATAGAAAAATAAAATTCAAAGTCAGAGGACAAGATATAAAATTGCAAAAACTTTGTCTTTTCAAAAAAAAAATATGCATGTAATCATTACAATAAAAATAAAAAAGAAATATGTATAAAAATTTGATTAGATAATTAAAATATTTAAATATTGAAAAAGAATTGGGTGTCATGTTAATGAAAAAATATAGCAAAAATAGTTTTGATTTTCTTCCCTAATAAAACGTCCACAAAAATAATCAAGAAAAAAATTATCTTGATAAAAAGAATTTAAGATGTTCAAACGAATTAGCATAATAATTTAATAGCGTATTATATTAGAAAGTC
Source organism: Vanilla planifolia (assembly GCA_023846275.1). NCBI lineage: Eukaryota > Viridiplantae > Streptophyta > Magnoliopsida > Asparagales > Orchidaceae > Vanilla > Vanilla planifolia. The sequence continues at coordinate 2,203,193 of JAIUJO010000055.1, read as the reverse complement.
TTTTCTATTTTATAATATATTAAAAAACGGATTGCAATAATTTGATTAAAAGAAATTATGTGGTAAAACATTATTTTAAAAAATAATTATAATATTTAATATATAATTTTAATAAGTATTTAAATATTCATGCATTATAGACAATTTGTTCATTAAAAATTGTATAAGAAACATAAAAATATATCAAATTATTAATCGGATAACAATTGAAAATAAACTTTCATAAAAAAATAAAAAGTCTTCAAAATTATGTTGTAGGAAATAATTTTTATTGTAAATAGTTTTCAAAAAAATATCGTTATAATAAAAGAGCTCAATGTTTAAAATTAATTATGAAATAATAAGTAATAATTTAAAACAATCATTAGAATAGCCAAATCATTAAAATATGATAATATAAAAGTACTTATATGGTTTAGTAACAAAATATTTTATTAATAATCAAACATGAACAAATTTTAATTAAAATGTAGAAAATTTGAAGAAAATACAACCATAAAAGAAAATCATTATGATAGCAAACACTGATATTATTAAAAATCAATAGCATGGTTTATTTACCATAACATAATAAGAATTATGAAACCTTTATAAAAAACAAATCGATAATTGAATAGAAACACAAAATGTTGAAATTAAATTACATTGGAGGATAAAAAAAGTACTTGAAGATTCCCAAAAAATATGAATATTTGCCTCATCATTAGTAATTCTTATGATAACCATAAAAAAGGCATGTGACTACATCTACTAGCTTTTCCCATGGTCTATCTTATAAAATATTGGACTTTTAGAGATATGGTTTGATTAGATTGCACAAACTATTTTGAAAAGGTATTTCAAAATAAAGATTAATGATAAGAAGTGAAAAGCATAAAAAATCTAAACAGTAATAAATAAAAAATATTCAAATTTTAACAATTTGACAAAATTTAAGCAACAAAAATGTTTCTAAACAACAAATGTAAATATTATAGCGAAAGAAAAAAATTATTAAATATACATAAATTAAAAAACAAAGTATAGTTATGTTTAACTAGAATATAAAATATAATTTACATAAATAGACAAAATATTATGTTCACCAATCAGTGTTGAATATCATTATCCAAATAACAAAAAAATTGTAAGTTGATTAAGGTGTATAATATGTTCATTAGCAAAAAAAATTAGCCTTCTACATTAATAAAATGTTATTCTAGTTTTTTAAAAAATAATTTTAGCATAAATAATATAATTTGTAATTAACTTAAAATTTATAGTTTTTAAGCTAATTAAAATTTTGAAATTTAATTTTGAAATTTAAGCTTTTAAAAGGTATTTTAATAATCAAACCCCCCAAAAAAATTAATAAAATAAAAAATTATCAAAAATTTTAAAAAAACATATAAGATGTTTAAAAAATTAATAATTAAAGCATTATGCATAACACTAATAGCTTGTATATTTAAATATAATCTTATTTAACTCAATATTGTAATTAATTAAAAAAAACAAAAATGAAAAAATCTATTAGATGACATAAGATCATAGTTTTTTTAAATCTTTTTTTATAAGCATGCTAATTGAAAAGAATTTTCCTTGATAAAGAAAGGTATAAAAAAGAACAAAAATTTAAAATCTTAGAGATAATAACTTTAATTAATTTAACAAAATAAATTTACTTAGTCAAAAAAAGATTTTTAAATAACAAAAAATTTACTAAGGAGAACAAAAATTTAAAATCTTAGAGATAACATCTCAATAAATTAATTTATCAAAATAAATTTAGTTAGTCAAAAAAAGATTTTTAAATAACACAAAATTGATTAATATCATTACACAATTCGAGAGTACAAAAGATTAAAGTAAAATTAAAAGAAGTTATGAATTTTGAGAATTAAGAATACAAAAAATTATGTGCATTTACAAGAAAAAATTGTTATACAAGGTCAACAACATTAAATATCTATTTGTATATGTAAGAAATAATAATGATTGAATAATGTAAAAATGTCAGGACATTACATTAAAAAAGTAAAATATAAAGTTATAATTCATTAATAAAGCTGAAAATATTTTAAATTAATTTTTTACGTTGAAAAGTATTTGTATAATTCAAAACAAAATATATTAGCAAAATTCTAGTTATAGTATATTCCAATACGAAAGTTTTAACAATTTGAGGGATAGATATTATGTATTAAAAAATAAGATATAAAATATTATAAATATAAAATAATTATTATATTAAAAAGTTAAAATATATATTTCTAAAAAATAAATATCAACACATATAAAAAAATAATATGAAAGATGAAAAAATATAATCTATAGCATAATAAAACATAAAAAATATTAAGTGTTAGAAATTTGTGAACACAATCTCCATAGGAGGGGTGAATCATACAAATTTAAAATGAACTAAAATTAACCCAGTTTTGGCATGTCAACTCATGATATTAATATTAGTAAGATTCTTTTAAATTTTTAAGAAAACATTAGAACAAACTTTAACAAATTAATTTAGATTTTTTTATACCAAACTAATTAATGCCACTCTAATAATCCTTACTTAATTTTAATTATTCTTTTGAAAATGAGGTTATAAGAAAACATATTTTTTTTCACAAAATATTTTTTTTGCTCAATATCAATCAAATTAAAATAAAGTGCAACATAAAAGAAATCTCTTGGTTGTCGTTAAAATTAAAAAGCTTTAGGAAGTCTTTTTCAACATTAGTAAACCATGATGTCACATTATTGTTATTCTTAAACAATAAATAAATTAAACATAAGAAAAGTTTCACAAATGTTTTTAGGTGAATCCATAAAACTATTACTTGCATTTCTCTTAATCAACTAAAATAAGTTTCAATCAACAACACTGATTATTGTTAGTAGTAGGAGCAAAACCTTAAAAAGCATCTAATTTTTCCCTTGGCTATGTTGGATTAACTTCAAAAAAGACTCCACTCTTACCTTAGGCCATGTAAAAGGTGCCTCACTCAACTGTACTACTCTTTCGACAGTAGCCATGTACAAGTCACTTCATTAAAAATACAGGAACATAGTTTACACAATCATTAAATACATCAAATAACACAACAAATTTTATAAAATTCATAAAAAAATAATATAATACAATAATAAAATAATATGAAAGAAGGTTAGCAAATTAATCAATTAAACTTTAAAGTAATAGAAAAGTCGATAAACCAAGTAAAATACTAAATAAATTAGCAATCTAGCAAATAAGACACATGATGATACCACAATGAAAAACACAATCAACTTTCTTTTTCTTGTTTTACATATAACATTACTTAGTAATAGATTCAATATCATATTTTTTAAAGACATTATTTGTATTTATATGCACCAAAGGAATATAGACAAATCGAGAAATTTAAACAATTAAAATCCCATTCTTCAAAGAATAAAAAAAGGCTATTGTAATCATATGACACTACAAACATTAAGTTATATATTTAATGTTGTTTAGAACATGCACTATCTAATAATCTAATGACTACATCATATGTTATAAAATATGCCATTATTTTGAATGAAACATACGATTATCACCTTGATAGGCTTCTTGGGCAACCAATTAATGTCAAAATTTGATAAGAATATCAAAGTAATATAAATTGTGTAATTGATGCAAATTTCTTATGATCTTATTTGACTTATGTTTCATTTGTTGCCATGAAAAATCAATCATACTGTAAAATATTTGAAAGGTACAAATGCAAAAAGCATAAGAAATATGTAAATTTGTTGCTTTTAAAAATTATAATAGTTGATCAATTTAAAGAATGAAATGTATATATTTTTGATTTATTAAGACATATTTATATACATGTAACATGCATAAAATGCATGCCTTATTATCTCCCAAATTCAATATTCAGGAGCAATATAATGTAAGCATATTTGCCATATCAAAATGAAGGACAGTTTTATATTTCAAACAAAAATAAAGTACATTTAGTTTTAGAGTGGGAATTAGTTCATCAAGTGCTAATGAATTGATTTCTAGATAGGCAAGCTGAGCTACACATGAGAAAAACTACTAACACTAATTTGCTTATACTCACAAGTAAATTACACAATAAAATATTTCATCAAAATCTATAATTAATTAATAAATGTTTGATTTTAAACCACATGATTCAAATATCACTCAAAAAAATAATTACTAACAAAAATATGATTCATCAAAAAATTGTTGCATAATGAAGTGTTCAAGAGTTATAACTATTTGTGTTTCACTTGAGAAACTTTTTTGTTGTATATAAACATAATAATCACTATAAAAAGAATGTTATTAAAGAGTTATAAAATTATTAAAACTATCATCAATAAATAATTGTAAATAACAAAATCAATTTTTTAATAAGGCACAATTGGATTTTTTTATAATTAAATAAAAATAATTATAACAATAGGGGAGTCAAGAAATATGACAACCTAAACAAAAAACATAATATCATCTTTATTATAAGCTATTTGAAAATTTTAAAAAATTTACTAAGCATAATAAGAATTTCATAATAATAGGAAAAACATTGCATTAGAATTAAAAAACTCAAATTATTAAGAATACAGAAAAAATTAAGATATTTGAATGCTCAACATTTTTAAAGCAATGTACAAAGCATATTTGTTTGAAAATGTTTTCAAGAAGTACTATGTAAGAAATTTAACAAACGAGATTACGAATTTAATACATGAATCTATAATTTTAGAAGTTAGGTGCATAACAAATAACTTGTGTGGGCATGCTTTATGTGGGTACAATACCACTTTTGAAATATCATAATTGCTACAGGTGGACATAAAGAATACTTAGGCATATGTGAGCATGATTTTTCTTTTGTGCACCTAGATAACAAGGAGCATTTTGCAAATCAGAACATGATTTACAATATGTATGCATCTTGTTTAGTGTTTCACTTTATTGTTGTACTTTCTTTATCCATTGCATAAAAAAAATTTGCCTTGTTTTATTTACCGATATATTTTTATTAATATTTCATAAAGTTATATTTCATATTTTTTATTTTATTTCTTATTCTATATATTAACTTTTTATTTTCAACTTATTCTATATTTCATTTTTCATTTTTAGTTTCAAAAATTTATAATATTATTAATTTGTTAAACATCTTTTCTTATTATTATTTAATAATATTATATTTTGAAAATTTTTTAATACTTTAAATTTGTAAATATCATATATTTTAAAATGACTATTTTCTTTATGTTGGTATGTTTCCCAGAGTTATGTAACTTTTTTTGATATGCCTTATAAATATTTTATTAAATTAAATATGAAATATTGAATAATGTAAATGGTTTTAGATTTTTTAGTGTGTAATACTTTGTTATTTTCAAAGATGTACACTTATACTAGCATGATCAGACTATTCATCAATTAATTTTTGTTCACAATTATGGTTAACTTACTACTTATACATATAGCTTATTTATGAGAAATTTTAAATTATGTTAATTATTTGTGCACTTTTTGTTGACATAATATTTGTATTTGCTTATTGTATTTATTATATTGAAGTTCAAAAAAACTTTTCTAATATATTGTAAAAAATATTTAATATTTTAGATATTTTATTTCCAATTTATAAGAAAAATTGAAATATTCATCAACTAATGAATTTAAAATGCTCAATAAAATGGTCCAATATATCAATAAAAAGTTTTATTAAAAATATGCTTCTTATTAGATATTATAGAAAAAAATGTTATGAATTAGAGCATGAATACTTTGTGGTGCATCTATAAATGCTATAAAACAAAAAAGTGAAAAACTATTACAATTAAATTTTAAAATATTAATATATTGCAAAAAATATGTCAATTCATGCAAAGGATCACAAATGCAAGGAATAAAAATGTATAAAACAATTAAAAAAGAAGAAATTCTAAAATTTATAGATTTATTTGAATAACTTATCATGAAGTTTTTTTCTATTTACTTATCTCAAAGTTTCAAAATTATAAATCAAGTTGTAATCTAAGTATCAAAAATGAGTTATTGTAATTTAGAAAATCATAGAAATTTTACAAAAATTATAACATGCCCAATGATTAATTTAAGAACAATTACATTATGTTTATATAAATTGTGCAAAAGTACAAGAAAAAATAATAACATAAATATAATGAGCATATAAATTATTTTACACATTTGTACAAAAGGTTAACAAAAAAATTTTTAAATAATTTAATTTAACAAAGCGATACATTACAAGAAAAGTTAAAACAAACTAAAGATTTAAAAATACAAATATCTAATAAATTAATGGAATGATAAAAATGATAAATAAAATTTTATACCAAAATTATTAAAAAGAACATTCTCATTGTGGACTACAAGACAATTTTGATAAGAAAAAATTCATCAAATTATTAATATTTTAAAAAATTAGTAGTAAAAATATCATATTAACATGACAACCAAAGTAAATAATTCGTCATAATTAATAATGTTTAATATGTAGAGGGCATATGACAATATTAATTGGGATTTCCTCTTCTTTGTAATACAACAATTTAGGTGTTATAAAATGTTAATAAACCTTACTGCATAGTTTTGATAATTGGTTAAAAATCCTTGAATCTTTCGTATGTATCATTATATTGAATTTATCTTTTTCATGAGAATATTTTTATTCGAACTTCGAAATAAATTTTTTTAATTTTTTATTTCTAAAAATATATTTTTGATGCAAGTTGTCAAAATTTTTATACTTATTAAAATTATTCTTCTTTTGTATGATTTTTTCTTACAAAATTAATATTCATTGAATAATTTATTCCTTTTTTTGTGATCTCGTAGGTCGTGCAATAGCAAAATTAGCATATTACTCTCAAGATTTCACAATTTTTTTGGTTTTTTTATTTTCCTATTTTAATTTGGTTATTTTCTTTTTGCAATATGTAATAGAATATTTTTTGTTTTCAAAATTTATCAAACCAAAGTTAATGGAAATTTCGAAATAATATCAATATTTAGTTACATTATTTATTTTCTTAAGTTAAATTTTTAATTTTTATTTTTAATATATATTTTCCTTGTTTGTTATTGTATAACAATTTCTCTAATATTTTACATAAACAACTTTAACATTTCAAATGTTCAATATCTTGAATTAATTTGAAAATAAATGTTTATTTTTTTCCTTATTTTGATTTATTTAAATAGTATATTATAAAATATGTCCTTTTTATAATATTTTGTTGTATGTTTGTTTCTATATGAAGCTTAACTCAATTTGTTTCACAATTTATGTGCATTGTTATAATTGTAGAAATTCTTAAATACATTAAACATTTAGTTATATTTATGCACATTGTAACTTCTTATTTTTGTTTCAATATTAGTAGAATGTGTAGAATACTTTCTTTAGAAAAATATAAAGAATGCTTTAGGAACTTCAATTCTCTATTTCATTTTTGAAAATAAACTTAAAACATTCAAATTTATGTAAAATTAAATAACAAAAGGAAATAAGTAGATAATTTGGATAATAGAATATTGATAATAATAAAAGCTAATTGTTGACTAATATATTTTTAGTAATTTAAAAATATGAAAAACAAATGTCCAATTCTCCATGAACTATCTTTCTTTAGGATTTGAGGGGTTGGAGTGACATGTGCACTACATCTTTCACATATTAATGATTTTATCTAATAAGGCTTACCAGGTGAATTTTTTATGCTTAGAAGAATTCATCAAATGATGTGACAAATTAAGTATAGGTCTACAATATATTTGATGTCATGGAGAGGTAGCAAACCTTGGCATTCCATTGTAAAAAGTTTAAGGAAGCTAAATAAAATCGATTCTATTATGGGAGTTATTCTAATGTCAGGAACTACTATGGCTGAAAAGAAGTTCTATCAATAAATTTTCAGTCTATTTCCAAAAAAGACATATATAAGATTTTCTTTTTTGGAGTGTTGTTATTTCTTTTTAATAGGTTGGATATTTTCTATAGATTTTAATGGGTGTAGCTTAAAGTTTTGCCAATGATGTTTTAAATTGCATGTCTATGCATTGCTAGCAAGAAGGACATCATGTTCATATAACAAGGGTCATCTTAAGATAATATTTTCTTTTGGCATAGAAACAACATCACATAAAATCTCTTTGAAAGTATTGGAAAATTTAAGTGGTAAAGTTGTTTATTTATTGACATTTATTGCTATTTTTTTAATAAAAAAATAATGTATTGGTTTGGGCGATCATTGGTCTTAAGTTTGTTGCATGTTAAATCATTTGTAAAAATGCGATTGATTATAATGCCACTATTTATAATCGAGTTATAAACCATTTCTCCAAACTTGACAAAGGCATGGAAAGCGTTGGCACGTCTACAATCCTAACTACTTCTCTTAGGTTGGATAAAGGTTTGTCTCACAACTGTAATGGCCTAGTATCATCAATGGCCTTATTGGAGTAGTCATTCTCTAGGTAGAAATAGGAAGAGTATTCATTGATTTCTTATTATTCCTTAGTGTTAAATTACCCAAAATTCTCTTTTGTGATATATCTTTTTGTGTTTTTTGTTGCACTACTATAAGACCTCACATTTTACAACAAAAAAAAGTTACCTGAAGTAATTAATGATTAGGTTGGTTTGTTTTGATGGTGAGTTTAAGGGTTGGGATTGGTATGGGATGTGTTGGTACATGACTTCTAGATTATGTAACATAGGTGGTTTAGATGTTTAACATAGTTGATGGTTTAACTCTTTTGGTAAGATAAAGCTATTGTAGGTCTAAAACTCATTAAGAATCCCATTAACCTCTTCCAAGCAGTGAATTTTATGCTTAAAGAGCTCCTTCAAAATATATTCTCTATGCCTATCTCAAAATTAGGAAAAAGTGAACAAAGGGTCTTCATTAACTATAGAACATATATGGTACTCATAAAAATGAGTAATGTACTCTTTAACATATTTTTCTCCTTATGCTAGGAAAGTTGTTGGTCATGTAACTGATTCTTTTATTAGAGTCAATGTATTTCTATGAGTCATGCTCCCCTTGTTTATAGTGGGTGTCTATGGTTTCTATTTTTAACTTAGTTTTGTTGGCAAGCTTCATTTAGTAAAACTACACTTCGTTTTTCATCAAGTCTAAACCATTAGAAGCAATGGTATATGGAAACATTCCACTCTATTTAGTCTTTATGGTTTGTGCTACATTCACTGATGTGAATGTCATATTTTATGGACTTCATGAGTTTTGTATCATCATTTTCTTAATATCAACCCAAGAAAGGGTTGTTGATTAAAATAAGTATTTTGTTAAGGTGGTTGGCAATATGAGGTGTGAAAAAGATAGGATTATTTTGAGCTTGTTCTAAGGTAATCCTAAAAACATGTTCCCCTTGGCTTTAATATATTATATTCTAATTACGAGATCATTAAGGGACATTTGTGACTAGTTGTTAGGTGGGTGCTCCATGTTGTAAGTTACACAAGATTTCATGTGCATATATTGTACCTATTAGAAAAAGAAAAGAAAAGCCCTTTAAGATTTCTTTCTTTTTTTCAAATTTTGTGCCAACAAAACAAAATTCAAAAGTTGGCTTAGTTTACCTTTGCTTTTTATCCACATTGAAAACATTACCATAATCAAGCTCTAAAGCAAGTTTTGATGCTTGTCAAGAAACCTTGAAAGGCAACACAAACAAGATAGCACTCTAGCGATACCTCAATGAAGACAAAATGAAGAGAAACATAGGGGGCATTCCATATATTAAGCGTACAAACACGTTAATAGCACAATGAAAAGCTATTCAAAATAGTGTTTGATAAAACTAATTTTTTGATAAAAAAATTAAAAAGCATTGAAAAATATTAATAAGCATTATGGAAAACACAGAGTAACGGATTAACTTACAAACAATGCTTGTTCAAACACATTAGAAAATACAACTAAGAAAAAGAAGGAAGGCAATAATAGATAGAAGTGGCAATCTAAGAAAACTTCATGTGATGAAGTGAAAGGAAAAGCATAATGTAGAGAAATAACATGAAAAAAACGAATCAATGAAGTGAAAGAAACATCAAAGTAAAAGAAACCATAATTCAGTAGTGATAAAAAGGCCCCTATAATACAGTTGTAGGTAACAACTTTTGGAGGATGATGATTCAATACATTGTAGTTCTTGTTATGATTAATCCTAGACCATAATATGACAAAATGGAAAAAATTTAGTTTTAGACATGCAAAGATCATCCTTTTTAGAGGGCATATGACACAAAGTAGATTTAGAGTTCTATTAATTTCTAAATTTGAGTCTATAATACTAAAGATACTTAATAGAATATTTTACAATATAAAAAATATTATGAAATAATCAGGGTTAAGTGAGGCGTGTGATATTTTCGAACTTTTCAAGTATTGATATTCCAAAACTATAGCATTGATTATTAAGTTGAGTAAGAAGCAACTTCTTAAAAATTAAGCACAAAATCTTACAAAAGAGGTCTTTGTCACATCTAATTTCACACATATAAAACAGAGAATTTAGACAAATACTATGTGAAGTGCTCTAATAAAAAAAGTAACTTTAACTATAGATTATTACTTAAAAAATAAAAGTTACTAAATGATTAAACCTTTAGATGATGATGTAGACATTAGCTATAACGAGAATTTGTTTGGTTATCGACTCTCTTAGTGGAAGGACTCTCACCTTTGATCATTATCTTTGACAAGAGATTTCTTTACTGGTTCTCCTGGTGGAAAGTTTTTCACCTTTAACCCTTGTCTCTTACAAATGAAGTTGGAATCTCTCCAACTAGGGAATTGAGCATATACACTTTGTTCACAAAGTTGGAAGTACACAAAGAAAATAAATTTTATTTTATCATTCTTTCTAATATGGTGAACATTCTTATTTATAGAGATTTTTAAATATTCATCACTAATTTAAACAAGTGAAAAATAAGAAAGAAAACTATGAAATTAAGTGAATTAAATTTTCTCAAATAGATTATGTCTTAAGTGACAGTCATGACGGGTGGAATGATTGGATGAAATCAATGTAGTCTGGGTAGAGGTCTCGACAATTTCTTTTTTAGTTTTGGGTAGGCATGGGTTGTGTAGAAAGAAATGTTGCTGGGACTGGAGGGTTGGCAAGGGTTGTTGTATGTTGGTGTAGCTTGAACATTGGTGAATTAGTGTTCTCATTTAAATTAAAGTCATGTGGAGCATGGGTAGGCTTGTGGGGTTTAGGTGGCTGCTAACAGTGGCAGATGACTGCGTTGGCAACAACAAATGGTGACGAACAATGGTAGGAAGCAAAATTTATAAAAAAACTTTAATTTTAAACATTTTAAAAATAATTTTCAACTAGTATTTTCATCAATGAACTCTTAGAACTAGTGTGATACCAGCAAATGCATATTTGCAAACCATTTTTAGACACTCCTAGATAATCCTCCCAAAGTGAAAGAGAGCTTGCTCGATCATATCAAGGTGATGGGTACAATAGTGTTCTAATAGGTGTTGTGTGATATGTTGTAGGATATCATAGGTAAGCCATGACTTCTCGATCAGAGGTTTGTCCTTCTAACAAATTAAAAATTTCCTATCTTTAAAATCTTTGGCAAAAATTATTTCATGATTTATAATTTTCTCCAAATTATCTCATGATCTGAATCCTTAATGCCAAAGGTTTACGAATCCCATGCTTTTCTTACAAATCTAGCAGATACAGATTATTTTCTAGTTTTTGAATAATCCTAAAAGGTTTAGCTTCGTATTCTTATTATTCTTGCAAACTCCAAGAGTGAACTTTTCTGATCTAACTCTAATTATAATGTAGTCTCTTTCAAGAAAGTTTCTAATATTTTCGTGAGCATTTACTAGTTTTTCATATCTTTTACTATTTATATTAATTTTTTTATATTATTTTTTGTGAGTAATGAAAGAAAAAATAAAAATAGAAGTTTGAAAGTATATTTTTTGAGGAACAAGATTAATGTAAGATATTGGGTTATTATCATTAGCCCATATAATAGGTGATGGGTTTGGTTACAAGAAACAAAAATAAGTCTCTTTAATCAAGAACCTTTATAACATAAGTAATGTGGTCAATTATAAATTCTTTCTTTCCTTTTTCTTTATTTATAGGCCAAGAATTTTTTATAACTTTGATAGGCTTAAGTGATTGAGGTCTCTCTTGTGATAGAAAGGGTGTAATGTGATGATATTTTCTTCATAAACAAAAGAGCACATGTTAATCTTATCCTTCAAAGTTACATCCTTATAAAAAAGTCACAATCTTTAAAGGATAAGATGACCTACCTACATAGGTACAACATCACATAAAACTTAGTTGTTATATCTACCCAATTTTAAGAGTGCATAACATCATTGCTTGAAAGGTTTTATCTATCCAAGATATAGAGTAGTGGTTTGGGTGATTTAATAAAGTATCTCTTCTTTGCATAGTGGAATGAGGGGATATTATATTAATGTAACTACCATTTTCTACGATCATCATATATGGTTGTTCTTTAATTTTTATGTTGGTGCTAAAGATATTGGTGCACTTCTAGTCATCTTATAATTATGGAGTTGTAGGGGTGCATTTTACTTTTAATTTATCTATGTTTTCTAATTTACTCAATTTTCTCATCACGAATTATGTTTCTCTTCTTCTGACTTTTTGTTTTCATTAACACATTCTAGGTTCATCATCATGGATCTCTTTAGGTAGTTTGCAGCTACATGCCCTTTTCATGGGACATTAAATAGACAATTCTATATTATGCTAGTTTGCTCAAAGAATATTGTGAAGAAGTGGGTGGCAATAATTGTTCGGGAGGTTTACAAACTATGATGGATGAGGTAAATGAAGTGTGAGAATGAGTGTGTCGAGAAATTATGGTGTGGGCCTTTAAAGAGTTTGGTTCGTCAGTTTTTTTAAAATAAGAAGTTCTATTTTTTTCGAATTTTTAGTCATTTGATAAGCTTTCTTTCAAATATAACATTTCTCATGGTAAGCTTAACATGTATGTATTTCTTTAAACCAACCTTAAAATGTGATAGTCTTACATGCTTGGGTTCATCTATATCATATTAAAGTTATAATCCTCAAATTTATTAATGTACTACTTAATAGATCTATCAGCTTAGGAAGATCTTTGTCATTTATCTAATATTTAGGCATTATATGCTATTTGAACAAGCTTGTTGTACAACTTAACCTTAAAATTTCTCCAAGTTTAAGGTACTTATTCATCATTGATAATATATTATCATTCTAAGTTTCTAAAGAACCTACTAGCAGTACCTATGAGTTTAGTCTTAATAAATTGATAATTTTTTACTTACTCAATTGTTGTCAACTAAGGTAATCATCCATAATACTCTATTAATCAATGTAATCATTAGAATCATAGCTACCATGAAAAGTTAGGGCATCCAATTTCACATTAAGGATGTGCTCTTTTTTTTATGCCTCTTTAGTATTTCCTCCTTACTAGATATATCTTGATCATTATTTTGGTTTTACTCTTCTGAAATTTATTTCTTTTTCTCTAATCATGATCTCTTCTATGGATATCTTGATTAGAGTCATCGAAAGGATCATCCTATCTTTTATAGTTTCTACATCTCCTAGGATTTCTTTCTTCTAAGTGATTATGTGTGACACTTCTTTTATTATCCCTTTCTTTTTCAGGATTTTAATCACATTGTTGGTTTACGAGGATTTAACCAACTGTTTGAGTGAATTAGGCAATTGATTGGGATATTTCTAGTATGGGATCTTGGTTTAAAAAATCTTTGGTTTTTAACTAATTCTTGATTTTGATTTATAATTTCATAAGACTTATTATATCTCATGATCATTCAAAAATTTGTCATATAAGGGATATTAGGAAAAGAAAATTATTTGGGATATCCTTCTTTTTATTTTTTTAATAAAAAAATACAAATGCAATGTAACCACTACTATAAACTAGCAAACTTGAGATGAGATATGCATCTAAGAAATTGGAAAATGATTAAGGTCCCTGCTTTTGCAAGACTACCTCTTAGAAAGAACTAGATAAGTCGAAAGAAAGATGATAGGGAGTCATATCACTACTTTTGTACCACCTCTGAAGACAAAGTATTCCCAAAACTAGCTAAGAGATTCTTAATAAATAAACTAAGTAAAAAAACTAATAGAAAATTTTTTGTTGAAAAAAATTTAAATTTTTTTAAGTAGTACATAAATCATTTTTTAAAAAAGTAGTAATATTTTTAATATCAAAAAATTAGTTGAAAAAAATTGATGTATTAAGTACAATAATTTTTTTAGTAGAAAACCTTGTGTAATGCCAAATTTTAATGCACTAAAAAAAACTTTTTTAATAGAAAATCAAAATCTTTGATGCCAAAGTTGTTGCATGGCACATTTAAACTTCTATTAGCATCTATATTAGATCCTACAATATTAAAGTTACTCAAAATATTGTTAGGGAATATAAAACATGTACTATATGATAATTAGTGTAATAAGACATATGTCATATTTAAGAACGATTCAAAGATTAACATTCAAAAATTATCGTGCAAATTATTAAGTTGAGTAAACTACACCTTATGAATTAAGCATAAAATCCAACAAAAAATATTTTTATAACATCCAATTTTAGATATATAAAATAAAGAATTTAGACAAATTCTATATGAAATACTATAATATAAATAAGTAACTTTACCATTACATTATTACCTAGAAAACAAAAGTTGTTGAAAAATTAAACCTTTTGATGTTTATGTGAATGTTATGAGAAGCGAGAATTTATTTTGTTATCGACTCTCTTGTGGACAGTTTCTTACCTTCAATCCTTGTTTCTCATAAGGGGTTTGGTTGTAGGCTCTATCTATGGAAGGACTCTCACCTTTGATCTGTATCTCACACAACTAAAATTGGAGTCTCTCAACTAGACTTAGGCATATACACTTTGTTCACAGTGGTGGAAGTACATAAACAAAGTAAATCTAATTCCATTATTTTTTCCTAATATGGCAAACATCCTTATTTATAGGGAGTTTTAAATATTTATAACTAATTTTATAAAAATGAAAAATAATAAAAAAAACAACGAAAGTAATTGAATTAAATAGTTTGGAATTAAATTCTAAGTTTTGTGTGGCAATAACAGTAGGTGGCAATAACAGTGGGTGGCAAAACGACGGGTGGAAAAAATCATTATGTGAAATCAGTGCGACACAGACAAGGGTATCAGTACGTTAGTTCCAGGTTTAGGGTAGGCTTAGGTCCGACAAAAAGAAAGGGTTGGTGGGATTTTTTGGACTGGTGAGTTAACTTGGGTCGTCATTGGTCAGTACAAAATGAGTTGATGCTAGTCGAGCACTGGTCAATCAGTGTTCTTGAGTTACTTGATGATAATACAGATGACAACAAAACTTTGGCCGATGTTAGAATTGTGAAATCAATAAAAAATTTATTTTAACTATTTTTTAAAATAATTTTTAAATAAATTTTTTAGTAGTGGACTTGTGAAATTAGGATGACACTAGCAAATGTGTGTTTGTCGCACAATTTTGGATACTCCTACATTGGTATGCCTCTAATTTTATGGAGTGCTAAAGCAAAAGAAGAATATAAAATTGCAACATTTTCCTTAAAATTGTTACCAAAATGCAATTTGAGAAGCCATTATATTTGTTTTGAATATCTATTTTGTAAAAAGTGGTTGCCAAAGTTTTGGTCAAAAAGTTGTTTTTTTGGCTCCAAACTTTCTTTGGCCCAAATATTTGCAAAAAAGCTTCCTAAGAAGCTATATTATTAGTTCAGTATTAAGTAAGTTTGCACGAGGGCTTCAAGTGATATTCAGATTGGATTTTCATGGATCTGGTTAGTGAGATGGCATTCAAAATCTAGTGTTGTAAGTTAAACCTATGTTTGTGTGTTGTGGATCAAGTCGATGGGTCAATGTAATGCTTGTGGTTTCTATGTTAATCTGAGTTAGTGTGTCATAGATCATGTCAATGGGTCGACATGAAAAAATAGTGTCGTGGAATACATCTAGCTCAATGCATGGTGGAATGGGATCGTAGGTTAACATAGTTTGAAGGATCTGAGTTTGTTGGAGGTTCTGTAGACTATGTTGTTTTGTTTTGGTTTGCATTAGTAAACCTGATGTAGCAAATCAACAAGTGTTTCCAGGTCAAATGAGCTTGTGATTGTGATCTAGATTAGACCTAGAATCCCTATTCATTGATCTATTTTAGGCAAAAATGGTCCATGTAATGCATAAGCTGTACTCAAGCTGACAGTGAGCAACATATGAAGGAATTGGCAAAAATGAGCTCAATAGGCCATTTTTTCCGATTTTTTTCCTTCTTAGTATGAATTTTCGACATATCATAAATGTTTAGGGTCTATCTTAAGTTTGTATATGAAGAATAGAAATACTAATTGTCTAAAAGTTTGACAAATGTTTGATTAGTATCTTGGCATCAAAAATTCTAATTGATGTCCCCATTAGGAGTCCTACAAAAGACTATTTGCTTGGATTGTCTACAAGGGCTATAGCTTTTAGAAAAATGTGTGTTCTATATTCTAAACATCCTACTTCACATGTTTTAAAAGCTTAGTAAATTGTTTATTATAATAATTGTTGGTCCTAAATAACCCAACTAGTAGTAGCACTAGTAATCACATTCTTGGTAAGTGAAAAAAGAAAAGAACAATAATAGTATTAAAAACACATGTGGAGCATTTTAGTTAGGATTAGTTTCAACCCAAGTGAACCGTTGCCACAACAAGTTAAAAAAACATCATAGGCCCTTTTCCCAAGGTAAACACAAAACTTCACTTTGAGTATTTTTCTCCTAGTGCTAGTTCACAACCCCTTGTACTTTTTGCTAGTTGGAACATAATTCAAGTTTATCTCTTATTATGCTAAAGCCAACATTTGTTGGACAATCTTGCTGATGCTTAAGGTATTCCCACAGTCTTGCTGATGCTTGAGGTTGATGAAGAAATTATGTACAACAATGTACACTACTTCTTAAATAAGGCTTCCAATAATTAGATGTAAGTTTTTGAAGTTTACAAAGGTTTTTATATGATTTAATATGATTAAATTAATTTTCTAAAGGCACAGTAGAATTTGATTGCATTAAGAAATGTTAGGTAGCATTATTTCCAAAATTTCTTCATTTAACAATACTTTTGAAAACTTTTGCATAGTTTTGCATTCATAAAATTAATTTAATCCTTTCCAAATGTGAATTTACAATTAAACTTTCATAGATATCTTTTGGAGTACCCTACAAAATCAACAAATGATTAATAATGGGTATGCAAATCATCATTAACCTAATTGATTATATTGACTAATGATTACTTATTTCTAGTGAACTAGATGTGCTTTGTGTTAGGAATATTTTCCATAAGCATTTCTCTTGTTCTTGTGCATTGTTCTTGACATTCCACACATATCTAGCAATGTACTATCAATTTTTTTTGTTACAGGTGTGTAGCATTATTAGGATGAATTTTGTTTTATTCTAAAGGTCTAAAAAAATCTACATGACATACCTTGGATTTGTGCTTATTTAAAAAATACTAGAAGAAGCATAGATGTGTGTGTCGTAAATTTTCTTCAAGTTTATGCATGCATCAATTGTACTAGTTATATTTTTAAAACATTTTCAAACCATTTTATGTGTGAGGTGTGGATACGTTCCAATGACATCTTTTGACATATTTTAAAAAAAATAAAACATGCAAATTGAATCATATTAGAACAATTTTGCCAAATATCCACATGTAAAAGTTTTCCCAAAATTGGTCATAATTCTTTCACAATGCGAAGGATATTTCTTTGTTGCATTTGGCATTTGAGGTCAACATTGTGGAGCTCTACTTTGCACATAAACATAAATAGTGAAAGGCATATTCTACACTTCCTTCCCTTATCTTTTTCATCCTTTATTATTTTTCATGGTTATGGAATTAGAGCTAAAGTCAATTCTAACTATAAGAATCTTATCATATGTAACTTCACTATTAATTGTTTTCTTATTACGGTAATTTTGTGTTATTCAAATGACCATGATGATCCACAACCACTACTTTTTACATTGTCACACTTGGCGACTCTTTCCTCATTTTTAGCAATTTTTTTACCCTCATCATGGCTATAAATCATTGCATTTTTGTTTCATACATGATGTCAACACATTGTTATGAGTTTTTCACAAATTACTCTAGATCAATAGTAATTCAATAACCACGCTCATGGCCTTGATATCTTGTCTATGTGGCATTATCTTATTATGCAGCATATTGACCAAATAGCTTACAAGTGAGTAATAGTTCCAAGTGACTTTTATCCTTTAACCCCAAACTAATTAATAACTTTGCTAAGTAATTACATTTAACTACTTCAACAAAAATTGTTATTAAAATTGGCTTATCAAAGGCCAAATCCTTTTTTTACATAATTTCTAGCTTAGTTTGAAAGCAAATTTTCAAATGATTTATCATTAAAATTTTACCATATTTTGATATAATTCTTATGCTACTAGTGACTTGCTTTTTATTTTGCATTAGATATATTTTTTTAAGATTAGATTTATTTTTGTATTCGTCAAATTAGGTTACAAAATTCTTATTAATTTTAGTGTTAACTTATGCAAATTTATCATTCTTGAAAAAAACATTCCCTTCCATTCCATATTGTAAACATGAGCATCTGTAATTATGTCTTAGTTACATGCATTTCAATTACAATCAAACCATAAAATGGTTCATGTTACACATTAATTGTACTATATTACTTAATCCACTATTAGAATCCATTTGATTGTTATGTGAAATCTTTTAATATGATTAATATTAAAAGTTTTTTTGGAAGTAATAATTTTTGTTAATAAGAATATTATTATTTATTAAGGGTTATCATTGTTATTTATAGCTACAATATTAATCATATTGCCCTTTTTTACCCATTTTAATGAACTTTGACAAATCTAGTCAACTTAAGGACACTTAAACATAGTGTATTATTATCAACTTTGGAAATTTCTTACTTAAAATTTCCTGTGACAGATTTATATGGCTACATTTATATTATACATAGAAGAACTTAGTTGTGTTAGTAAGTGCTTGACACTTTGACCAAGAAATTTTTATGACTTAAAAATATCAATCATATTGTTAAACACTTTATGTTTACATTTCATCAATGATAACCAATTAAGTGAAGCTTTGACTTTTGTTTATGCAAATGCAAATGTGAAGAACTTTAAAAAATTCAACCACTTATGTGAACTATAAATGAAAATTATCAACATCTTTGTAATGTTCTCCTAATTTTACTTCTTATTGTAGTAGTAAAACTTTAAAGCATTACAATTTTGGAACACATCCACTTGACTTTCTCTTTCTTAAGATTATTCTAAATAAGGTGTCGAATGATAAAGAAGTTGAATTAGTGTTACCTCAAAAAATTTTCCTGTCCTTATTTTAGAATGTAAAACTAAGCATAAAACTTTGTCTGCATAAATATAATATCTTTTTGTATAAAATGATTAGTCTCACTTTTAATATAAATGTTCAATTCAATGAATACGCTAAGAGTATAAATATATAAGGTATGTGACCTCTTTGTTTGTTTAACTATTGTAAGACAAGTTGTAATTGGAGACTTACTAATGATCATATAGGTATTTTTTTTCATGATTGCATCTATATAATTTATTTGTTTGCAATGTTTTTTGTATAAGGTAAGTTTTTTATACGTGGAAATTAATCTTTTGATAGATGGATTCCTATTATGAACAATTAAAATAATTTTATTAATGGAAATGCAAAATTGGCTTTATAATATTTGATTTCATCATCATTGAGATTTTGGACCCAAGCATGCAATTATAGTGGAGGGCATATATTGGCCTTGCTTCCTTTTTCTTTACTCTTTATACATTTTTCTTTAACTTTGTGGCATAAAGGAAAGACATAAATCTTGTTGTTGGATTCCCATCTACTTTCTTCTTCTATCATTCTTGTTCTAATTTTTATTTGCAATTAAATATTTATCATATTTTTATGTATTGCACATTTTCTTTAAACTAATATGATAATAAATTATTATTGACAACTTAAAAGTTTTTTTTATTATTTTTTGTTTATATTTTTTAATTCTTTTATTTTATTCAACATATGTATTATATTCTATGAAAAATTTTACATTTTATTTTGATTATTTTTAAATGTTTTGTACGATCTATTGTTTTCATTTTGTGACTTCTAGAAAGCATTAGTCCCAACTTTTTTAGATGATGTTTTCTTGTCATAGTATATTGATGTTGTGCTATGAATATATTTGTAATATTATATATGTTTGCAACTATATGTGAAATTGATTTTCATATGTTTTATAATTTTAATGCTATATATGTTTAATAACCTATATAATTTTTAGTTTTTGTAGTTTTTACTATTTTAAATTTTCATAATTTAATAACAAATTTCTTTTTCCTAGTTTTAAGAAAAAAACATTTTTACCGATTGTTTATAATTTTGACTAGTTTACACATTTTGGTATTACAATAGTTTTATTCTTCATTAACAAATCTCTTTATATTGGGAAAATCAATGGCTTTCCTAACTTGCAAAAGAAATAATAGAAAAATTAAATAGATCAAATGGTAGAATCATTTTATTATCTTAATGATATTCTATGAATTTTATTTAAGTTATATTTTCATTTCCTTTACATATTTCTTACCTTTCAAATACAAAAAAATTTATTAATTAATAAATTATAAACTAATCATCCAGTATTTTAAATATTTAATTTTATTTTACAATAAAAATAAATAATATTTCAATTTTAATAAAGACATTAGATTATGAAAAAATTTTGATTGATTTAAAACATTAAAATTAATTCTTAATAACAGAAGGAAATGATTTTTTAATAATAAATTAGAGGAAAATATGCTAATGTAATCAAAGATGTACATATTATTTTTAAGAAAATTAAATGAATAAGTTATGATGGGAATTGTAATTTTTGCATATAAATCCAAATTCATGGGAAAAAATATTTTGGTATTATATATTTCATAAAATCTTTGTGTAAGTAAATATAGTTATCAAAATATTATGAAGATAATACAATTTTGTAAATCTGTCATACTTTGAAAATTTTGTTGCTGAAGTCCACAATTTTAAAATAATAATAACATTAAATGGAAAATAAATATGCAAAACAAAATATTTGTAAAGTTTAAAATATTGAATAAAAGAACTAGTGAAAACTTAGATGAATAATAAAAGAAAATTGTTCTATGAAAATCAAAAACATGCTTAACATATTAAATGATAGAAATGTGTAGAACATGGCAAATTAAATATCATAATAAAAAAATTTAAATTAAATGGCATTTCAATAAAACTTTTGTGAAGCAAAAAATGGCAAATCATTACAAAATATGTGTACCTATATTTTTAAACAATGTGAGCTATATATTAAAAAATTGTTTAATAAACTAAATCAAGCAGATATGTAGAAATAAAAAAATTAAAGTGCTGCAAAACAATGAATCCATTAACAATTATTTAAGTAATTATTGACATATGCTTTAAAATGAACACAAATTTTCCTACTAATGTAAATGTCACAAACCTATTAATGTAAAAGTTTTGAAATAATTAAACGAAACAAGATTATTAAATTAATTGAATGATTTAATGTTTGATCATTATGTTAATATATTAGGTAGTGACAACAAAAATTCAATAATTATAATTCAATATTATTAATAAATATAAAATATTAAAAATATACCAAACTATTATCAATAAAATGTAATAAAAATTGTCAAATTAGTTACAAATTACTTTCCATTTTTTGAGATTAAAAAGAATAAAGAAGAAAAATCTTAGTACATAATTTCCATGTATTTGAAAAAAAACATTCACATTATCTATAGAAAATAAAATATTAAAATAAATAAATTTATAATAAAAATTTAAATTTTATTTTAATAATTTCTAATTTTATAAAAAGATAAACATAAAATATTTCATAATATTTATATACGTTCAAAAATGTGTAATGTTTTCTTTATATTTAAATATTATATATTAATGAAATAGTGCATTTTTCATTAACATTTTCCACAAATAAGGAACTGATAGAATTTAAAAAAATGTCACATGAAAAATAATTAGTACAAAATATAGCTTTCATAAGCTTGTAAAAATATAAAGGAATAAAAATGTATCATTATCCTATAAAAGTAGTATAACTAATTTTAAATTTCTATATATTTATCAATTCTTTTATTAACTATTTTTTCTAATTGCTCAATCATTTTCAATTACACAACTTTGATAGTTATATTGTTAATTATGACACCTCAAAAAAACTTTGCAAGCAATTTATGTAATATCATTGACTTTTTATCATTTTGAATGACTTTGCAATATTTTAAAATATAGACCTTTCCATAATAATGACATATTTTTTATGCTTGAGTGGTACAAAAACTTTTTTCAACAACATTTGTAAATAAATTTAACTTTTTTTATTAATTTTTTTTTATTTTTGTCTCTTTTTAAAATTTCTTAATTTCATTGATTTCTATTTTTAGCTTTTATGAAAAACTTTTCTTTCAAATTGTTCAAAATTTTTATTTCCCTAAAAAATTAATTTTATACTTATCATTTAATCACAAAAGAATTTTTTTGTCAAGAATACCATCATTAAAAATACGTTTGAGGATAACAAAAATATATAGAAAATTAAAAAGAATATATGATATTATATCTTCAAAATTATATGATATATTAAAATTATGTAGATAATATGCAACTAGAAAAATAAATTTTGCAAAACAAAATTGATAAAATATAAGATTATTTCTAGATAATTAAAATTTTAAATTTTATAGAAATGTTTCAAAGAAATATCTTGCAAAATTAATTATTGACAATGTTTTAGGGAAAGAAATGGTTTGATAAAAACAATGAATTAAAAAATCATAGAAAATAGAATATAAATTTAATATACTGGAACAATAAAATTAAATTAATATAAAACATTAAAAGGCATTTAATGATAATTATGTTTATGTTGATAAACACTAAATGCATAGTATGCTAAATAATATTTTATTGTTAATTTAATCATAAAAATAAGTAATTTTTAGAAAAAATAAAACAACTAAATTATTAAGGAAATAAAATAAAAAGATATGCAGAATATGCATTATATATAAATACAATTCTTTTGTTGACATAATGATGAAAATGTGTTTGCAAAAATCTTAGTTATTATGCAAATACTTTAAATAAAAGTTATGACAACAATATAGATTTCAATAAATGAACCATAGATACTATGATTTGAAAATGTATACATTATGAAATTACAAACATAGAAAAAAATGTGAGAGGTAAAGCTTAAAAAGTATTATGAATAACAAATTTTTCAAAAACATAAAAATGTCAAGATTAATAGTTCTAGCTTAAGTAAATATTTATGAAAACAATTATTAAAAATAAAATAAAATATTGAAGTTATTGAAAGATATGATTAGCACATATAAAAGACAAATATGTATCATTTATTAAAAATTATAAAACATACAAGAAACACTTCTTGTTAATGATTTAATGAGTTATTTAAAATGTTCAACTATATTTCTACTTAAAGTAAATCAAAAATATTTTTAATCAAAAAATTTTGATAAAAACATTCGCAAAAATAGGATAGGAGAAATAATAAAATATAATAAAATGAATTCATTAACATAAAAAAGTTTATATTATAAAAATGATGATAATCACATATCAAAAAATCATCATCATAATGCAATAATGCATAATATCTCTTTTGTAAGAGAAATTTAAAAGTCAAAAGAAAGAATAGTACAATATTAAGATGATAGTGCAAATAAAATGGGGTAAAAGATTCACAAATTATGACAATATTAAGACAATATAAAAATATTCACATGAAACAAATTGTATGTAGTTGCAACAAACAAACATGATAACAAAAACTTAATATTAATCTTCAATATGTGGACAACATGACAATAAATCTTCGCTATTATGCCAATTTATAAGGTAAGGAAGTCTCATACACAAAAGGAACGCTTTGATGCTTCGCTATACAAAAATCCTTTTCATTCTTATTCCAAACATGGTTATATCAATATATTTTGTTAATTGACTTATTCTTCCAACATTAGTCTCCTTCCAAGGTTGTTCCCTATCATATCTGCAAGTAAAGGTACATAATCAATTAGTATGCTATTTAACTAGATTATTAACATCCAAATATCCTAGAATATTCCTCTTGGCACCAATAACCTCTTTTTTTTATGATACTTATCGTCTAAGTTTATGATAGCATAATTTAATGTAGTGCAAGAAAACATTTACTGCATATTATCAGGTGAAGTGAGATTTGCATGTAATTGGAGCATACAGATTAGCTCCCATTAACTCAAGAAACTTCTTTTAAAGTGAAGCTTAATTTCTTGCTATTTTGTCCTAAAAAAATCATCTAATTCTATGGAATAAACTTTTACCATGAAGCGTTGTTGAGGAGCTAACTAGTTACATGTTATTAACAACAAATTGAATGTCTACCACATTTAATTTTACATGGTTCCTAATGAAATGGTGCCTAAAATTAATTTTCTTAGTCTTATGGTACATTGTAGGGCTTTAAGTGAGAAAAATGACATTCAAATTTATATATTTTTTGGGGATTTTTTGTAAATTTAATCCTACAGAATCTAATTGCCTTTCCAAACCCAAAACATTTACTAAAATCTTCCTAATGATATATATTATTATTCATTTGTTGCTAAAGCAATAATTTTTTTTGTTAGATCATGTGTTTAAGAGGTTTCAAAATATGGTTAAACACCTACAATGCTTTCTTATGTATTTTAGAACCTACATAATCCTTGTAGCCATATCCTATTAAATCATGACATAATTGAAATTTGGGATACAAAAACCCTAATATCTTTGTATCAAGAAAGCACTAAAATATTATTTTTATAACTTCTAGCTGGAAGTCCTTAGGGCTTGATTAAAATTGATCAAAATATTCCCATACTAAATTCAACATTTGATCTTATCGTAGTTAAGTGAAGAACATATCATATCGTGGTATACACAAAAATCTATTGGTTTTCCTTTCTGATGTTTATTTAATAGTATGGTGGGGATGCTTGAAAGTAGAAATGCATTTGAGTTTCTTATGATCAAGCAATTTTAACATCTCATTTATATATTTCATGTAAGAAAAAAGGATACCTTTCTTATTCTACCAAACTTTCGATCGAAGAAAATAGATGGCATAACCCATAAATTCATCTATAATCCAACACCCATAAGCTTACAAAATAATTCACATAAGTCCAAGTTGGCTGATCCAAGTATGATATTGCCTACACAATCTTGGATTAGAAGAAGTTCAGTAGCATAGTTCATGGTGAACAAAGTTATATCTACATTCCTTTCCTAAAATAATGTTTGAGTAGATACCTACTATGTATGTACTACTGGGATCTTTATTCATGTTACAATTCATATAATTCTTTCAATAGCTTATGCACATGATTTTTATTAAGATAATATTGAATAAAGTCCAATTATTCAACTTGCACTTTCTCCTAAACATAAACATTTAAGAAGGTGTTCTTAACATCCATTTTGCATAGTTTAAGTAACTTGTGATAAGAAAAAGTTAAAAATGACCTTGTTGCCTTCAGCCTTACCATTGGTTCAAGTATTCCTTCTAAGCTTAATCCCTCTACTTAATTGAAACTATTTGCTACTAGCTTTCCTTTATTTTGAATGAAAACTACATGATCATTTACTTTTTGTTTTTGAGTACACACTTTATGCCACAATAACGTTGTCACTTGGCCTCTCTTTTAATTCAAAAAATTCACTCTCCCAAAAAAGTTGAAACCATCCAGCATGGACACAAAAAATATCTTTCCTCAAAGATTCACAACTTTTTGCAATACAAATTCTAAAATAAACGCAACATATATAATTTCATTTTAAAGAAAGGAATTGGTTTTTATGCCAAAAGAGAGGACACATAAGATTACATCTCTAAGGTAATTTTCATTCTATACTAACTCCTTTCATGCAACTATTTCCTTATTAATGAAGCTTTAACATCTCATTTCTGTACTTTATTTAATATTAATGATACCTTTTCTTATCTTTGTTAACTTGCAATTTGAGAAAATAGGAAACCACACTAATTATGCTCATCTCAAATTCTAACCAAAATTCTTACAAAATTTTTTGTAAATGTCATAATTTACTGATAAAACTATATTGGACTAGAAGAAGTTAATTAATACATTCTTTGATGAACAAAATTCTATCTACATTCTCATACTAAAAAAATATTTAAGTAGAAATCTACAAAGTTATTCATACCAGAATCTTTGTTTGTCATACAAATTTAGTTTTTGAAATCCTTCCATGTCTTCTAAATCTACTTCTTTGTTTTGATGCATAATTTGATCAAACAACACTTGAGTAGATTCCAGTACGACTAAGTTTTTTTTTATAATTTGCTAATTTGTTTATGTATTTGAAAAATATTGTGTTGAAATAGCTTCCAATAACTTTGTTTCTAATCTCCAATTCCTATCAACTTACTAATGTAACTCTACAATCAAAATATGCTAAAGATTTCATATTTGAGCTTCGTATTATTAAAACATGCAAAATATTTTATTCATAATTTGTTTGATAATAAATCTATTTAGATAATGAGAATATTACAATGCCTTCAATTATTATGGCATTATTGTTTTGAGGTCCTATATCACCAAGGGAAATGTAAAAGTAGCTTTTATAGTGTTAAGGAGAGAAACATTATTGATGTATAACATAAAGGATGTTAACTTATGTATTTAGATAGATAATTCAATAATATATGTTATATCCATAACAAACAAGAAATTTACTATATTATTCAATGTGTCATATTAATAGCAAGAAGTTGTTGTCTTTAGGTAGCTTGGTCATGTCAGGAATATTAAAAGAAAAATATTTGTAAGTAGAGATGTTAAATTAAACTTAATTGAAAATGAGGTTATCCACCATAAAAATTCCTATGTTGCCTATTATTGCACATTTGTTTTGCAAAATAATAAGTCAAATATATGTTGATAAAATAGTAAGACTTATGTGGCATAGCAAAAACAATTATCTTACATGAGGATTCGAAAGTCACATCATACTTTTTTAAAAGGTTACGTGATGCGTATTATAGTAAAGTAATGTTTAACAAAACATTCTAGGATAAAAAAAGAAATCAATGAAGGAGAATATTTAAATAGCTTAAAAATATGTTAACATTATGAAAAAGAGGTTTCTAATGTAGCTAGGCAATTATTTGACATTTAATTAATTTTCTAAAATAATAATAATTATCAATCTAGCATAGAGATGACACTTTACATAATATTATATAATATTCTATATTAATTATTGTTATACTAATATCAACAAATAAAGAGTACACTTCTTGAATTAATAAATGTGATTTTAGAAACTATTAAGAATATCCACATAATCAAAACATGAATTAATAAAGAATAGATTTATTCCATGAAAATTCTAAAAGGAAAATTAAGAAAGTTAACTTTTAAGAAGAGTATCATGTATTCATAAAGGTATGTCAAATGAAATGCATTATAATGTATGGAAAATGTGGATAATTAAAGACAAACAATTTTGTTCCTTTATAGATTATTGAAATAAATTGTTACATTAGTTACAAGATAGTTTTGCCATTATCATTAGCCAGAACACATCATGTTTTTTGTCTTTGAATTTTTATAAACGTTGTTGCTAATACTACATATATAATATGTTGGTTCATCGAAGATTGTTTCATGAGAAAAGGCCAGTGGGCTTCTTAACATGAGAAATCAAGAAAATAAGGAAGAAGAGCATCCCATGTTGAATGTAGAATGGACAA
Organism: Vanilla planifolia; assembly: GCA_023846275.1. Classification (NCBI taxonomy): domain Eukaryota; kingdom Viridiplantae; phylum Streptophyta; class Magnoliopsida; order Asparagales; family Orchidaceae; genus Vanilla; species Vanilla planifolia. Next base: position 2,175,138 of record JAIUJO010000055.1, on the reverse strand, counting down.
GTTATACTAACTAGTAGCTATTTTAAAAGTAGAGGAAAAGACTCTTCATAGGCATCCCAAAATTTTTCGAATTTGAATGATTAAATTCTTATATGTAGGGAAATTTACAAAATAATCAAATGACTTTTAAATTTATTTAATATTTGTTTAATAAATGTAAGTGCATTTCAAAATTAATTTTAAATGTGATGAAATGAAATTTGCGTATGGATATTTTTGTATGAGATCAGAAAGATGATAATTTGAAAAATCTAATAATAGGGATGAGAAGTCAAATATGGTAGACCAAATGAAAAGAACCCTAAATAATAATTCTGCTTCAAATTGAAGTGGATTTCACATAAAAACATACCAACACTTATTGAAAATAATTTTAATTTAATTCTAAGTGACTTTTTAAGGGAAATTAACAAAAGTTCAAAAAGATGTTAGAAATATTTGAATTATTTAATTAAATAACACTTGGACTAATGTTTTTAAGAAATTTGTCAAAAAAACATTCAAAAGTCATTTGCAAAAGAACATGCAAAAAATGTATTCTTTATAAGGTTTTTGTTAAAAGGGATTTTTAAAAAAAAAATTATGTACCAAATGGGAAGAATTGTGAGAGGAAAGCAACTAATAACATAGATATTATACTAGGGAGTGAAATGGAAATTTTTTATAAAGGTTTGAATGAGGGAGATGAATCAGATAATTATGAAAGTGTCTTTAAAGATAGTGAAGGAACAAGTTTGATGAAGTGATTTATATGATGCATTTTGCAATGAAGTAAGGTCAGTCACCTCTTAATGGTGTTTTTAATTTTCTCAAAAAATGAACGATGTTCGAAGTACATATGTGTGTTACACAAGACATTTAATATTCTTAAAAATACGTTCATTAGTAGAGTTCATCCTAGGGAATTTTGGAATTTTAAAGCCTTGAAACAAATGAGAGATCTTTCATGTGGGTATTAAATGGTCCTGTAATGGTTGGAATCATCCAAAACTATTATAGAAAGTAGATAATGTCACTATCAAATTATAGTAAAAATTTTTTTTATCATTTCATAGAGTATTAGATTGTTTTAATACGTCATGTTGCTGACATTTAGTCATGATATTTAGTTTCTGACAACAAACCCTAAGAATTACTAATATATTTGTTTGTGTGAATTTGTAGATTTTAGAAAATTAATATCCATGTTCATGGGAGAATTTTAAAAAAGAAGAACTGTGGCTTGAATTTAGCAAATAGATTTATTTTAAATTTCATTTTAACTTTTTCAATTTTTTTGGTAAGATATTAAGTTTGATTGAAATCACTAACACAAAGTACAAAAGTTAAATTTTATTTAAATAGATCATCTTAGAGAAGTATTAGGATTCCAAAATCCTAATCTTATCTTTACCATCGAAATAAACATTCAATTTTGATCATACCTTTCAAAATCTTCTTTCAAAAACTTATTGCAAAACGTGTAGCTTAATTATAAAAATTAATTACTAAAAACATAATAATATAATTAAAATAATAATAAAAAAAATTTAGAGCATATTGCCTGAATATGGCTAGTAGAGCTTATCATGTTGATAAAATAACCCTCAAACCCATCGAAACATTTTTGTTTAATTCATAACGTAAGAATTAAAACATAACATAAATCTACAACAAATCAAAGGATAGGCAACCTCAAAAATATGCAAAAAGTGTAACGTAGGAATGCTCTAATAAAGCAATGATAATCCATAGTTTATTCAATGTGGGATTAAAACTTATATCCATTTGACATGATTGCATTGAAAAATTGTGGGAGTGATTTTTGTTATTCATTTGTTCAATTTTGTGGTTGAATGAATCTAATGTCATCCACCTTTTAAAGACACCTATTTTGATCTTCTATCGAACCACAAAATTTTGTGATCTCATAATCCATGGTTTATCGACATGTAAGAGCGAAAATCTAACCATCAGATTATTATTCAAATGTAATGGTCTAGATGAAATCATAGTTTCTAAATAGCATTTTTTTTCTAAACTGAAAATTGTTGCAATGATTTTGTTATTTGATTATGCAATTTTTAAGCCAAAAGATCATATTCTCATTAGCCTTTTAAGAAAATCTAAATGGAATCATTATTCCTTATTGAAATTTTGTGATCAGACATTTAATTTTTTGTCTATGCATAGGATCTAAATCTAGCTAATAGATAACAATTTAGATCTATTGGTCCTGATCAAATAGTGCTTGCTTAATCTAAGCCATTTCAACCTTCATTTTTCATGATGAAATGGTGTAAGAGCCTTCTGATCGAGAAGTTCTTGGGCAATATCTCTTTTAGTAATAATTTCAAGGCACTAGGATTTTTAAAATTTATTATTAATGAATAAATGATTAGTTTTATAAGTACATTTAGCAATTAGAAAAATGTGTATGAATAGCTGAATTATTAAACAAAATTTATTGATAAAATTTTTGTAAATTTTTTAAAAATTTCAAGTAATGACATTTGAGCCATTAGCACCTAATGCTCATCATCACATTCTTATGCTTTGTCCTTCATGTATGAAACTAGTAATCTTTAGTTTCTAAAAAAATTTAGTGAAGTTCTCAATTTTTTTATTTCTAATTGAATCATTTACAACACTTGTACCTCACTAAACATTTTTCAAGCATAATATTTTTGTTTGCATTAATTTTTATTTTTATTTCATTTACTTATTTTATTTTGTATCAAATTCTATTTTGTTGTGAGGCTATAATAGTAAATTTTTATTATTTTGTTATTGTGATACTTAAACCTTCCTGTCATTTAGCAAAATACTTATATTAGTTTTTTTGCTAGTTTCTGTTGCGGATAAATGCATGCTTGATTTTAAGCTGAACCACCTGAAAAATATTCATCTACAATTTCTATTTTTGTCAATTTATTTCTTAATTTTCTTAAAAAGCTTTACGAAAGGAAAATCAACATATTTAAAGGAGTTAAGCTACTTTAAAATAAAATTAATATTTACTAAAGTTCACTTTATAAATATACTCAAGTTTATTAAAAAAAATATATTAAAGTATTTTCGTAAAATATTCTTTAGAAAAATATTTTTTGTTCTTAACAATTCATCCCCTCTTACTATATAGCACTACATAATTTGCATTTGATGATGTTTGGATCTACAAAAATGTGGTAAATTAATAGGAAAAAAATTTAAGTTTCTTAACAAAAAATTATTTAAATAAATAACTTAAAAGTATTTTATAAAAATTTTAAATTTAATTTAAAATAATTTTTTTTAATAAAAACAATTTATACAATAACATAAAATAAAAATTGATAAGAACTAAAATATAACAACAATATTTAGGTGGCTTAGCTTAAAGAAAGCTCGCATTCAACCCTGACAAAAATCTAGGAAATGACAATCAATATAAAACATTCGCCAAAAGATAAGTATGCTAAACTGTCACAATAATGAAACGAAATAAACAAGTTACTATGGCAACATAATAAAAATTAATACAACCAAAATATTATACTTGATGAATTAATTAATAAGGCAAAAGTATCTTAATTAAACAAATTATAAATAAAACAAATTAAAAAATTAACTAACTTAAGAAGAAAGTTACAATTAGCAGTTTGGCGAGTGAAGAAAGTAGCTATAGTAGCAACAGTTATTTAGGGCTGCTAACTACTTGAATATTGTGGCTTGAAAATTTTATTTAACTTGTACGAAAATTCGTTAATCCTTTTCGTTAAAAAATTTTTTTATTTATAAAAACTTTTAAGACTAAAAGTACCTACAAAACATGCAAAATAGTCATTATTGTTTGGCCTTTTTTTTAATTTTTAGTTGAAAAATTATTATTAAAAAAAATATTCTAAAGGCTAAAAAAGGTATCTAAAAAAGATGTTGTGCATGAATCACTTGAACGGAATGAATTAAGACTAATTTTTTGGGAAAACTGTACGATCAAACAAGTGAGATTTGATGGGGATGTTTGAAAAATGTATTTGATCAAAATCGATAGATCTAATTATTAAATGGTATCAGGCTTTATAAAAAGATGATTAAGATGAAGGCCATTCGATCATAGAATTTTAGAAACCTTGGTATGTAATCACTCCTTTACTTAGCTTGAGCACAATGAAAAGGCATCATAGAAAATTATTTTATTGAAACAATTTATTCCTAAACTTCTAAAAAGAAGAATACACGATGTATTTACCTGAATAATACACTTTACCACAAGCCTTGGAGTAAATCTTTCAAATCTCCACCAACAAAAGGTGTCATTTTGGCACTCAATGCTGTGCCAATACAATGCCTCAATGCAAGGTTGCTAGTCTTCCCTTCATTAAAAAGACTTGATTTAGGATCTTTCTTTACTCACATGAAAAGCGAAGGGAATTTTTAAGAATGTTGTTACAATAAAATTTAGAAAACATTAAGCCTATCTTAATTTCATGGATATGTAATAAATTTCACTAATTCATTAAGATTAGAAATTTTAAAAGAAAATCATGAGATTTGTGTGATTATGAATGTATGAAAGCGCTATGTTATAGTAGTAGAAGAAATTACTTGAACATTATCCAAAAATATTATTTCAATTGAAAGTCCAATGAAAGAACACCATTTAAATGAAATGATGATAGATGATTGAATATGATTCAAATCTGTCAAATTTTTTAACCACATAATGGGAGAAAAACAAGGCCTATTTATAGAAACATGAGAACTCATAATTTCCTACTAATTATTATATTACAACTAAGCAAAAATTATTTTCTCCTCATAATTCATAAAAGCCTTCTTAGATTTCCTATTCTAAACCTATTATGGTACAAAATAGGCATACCTTACATCACTAAGACTTAATAGAAATGAATATTTACTTACCTTATAGAAGTTAGATTTAGAAAAATATTTAGCACTCCAATGCCACTAACACATGAGATCACTCATCACACAAGTCCTATGCAAATTTGCACTGCATAATGCACCTCAAAGTAATAGTACTCATCTGCACATTGCTTTCTTACATGAATGTCTCTACCTTTACATAAGATGTTGGTATCCAACACCATGAAATTTTAGGTTTGACACTAAGTATTATGTATCTTTCCAAGCATGTATATTTCGTAACATTATGATAACCAAAGCTTGCAATGGATGTAATTTTTTTTATTAATGCTTATGGTCTTTTTAGCATACTTTTAGCCAGCTCAAAAAAGTGTCAAAATAAACCAAGTGCCAATTAATATGTGATATGTTTGTATTGTGATATATATTGTAATTTTTTTTCAAACTCTGTTACACATGTGATGCATAAGTCAACTAAAGTGAAGCTACAAAAAGCATGATCTAATATTAACATGAATCATTTATCTAAATAACTTCATAATTGATATGGCGAATAATAATGATATAATTATTTCTTTCCTTATGCAATCCATGAATAAGCTCATTTAGAAATATAATTTATAAATCTAGAGTTGTCATATAAAAAATTATTTCATGTTGATACATGTATTTAACTATAATGCAAATCCTATTGCAAGCATAAAAGATTCAACGTACATATATTGATGTGCATTTGTAAGCTCTTAAATTTTATAAGATAACAATTTATACAAGAGTTATAGTACACCCATCATTAGGTCTAATGAGATGCTTTCATAACAACTATTAGTATTTTTAGGTTATTATGGTGCTTATTGTAAGCTTTGGAGTTCAACTAACTAGATGTCTTATAACTAAACCCATGATGGGTGTGAATTTGGACTTATTAGAGTTTTTAAATCTTTTTTAGAGAATTACATTGGATCATCAAACACTGCAATAAGTGATTGAAACATTTGAAAAGAGTCGAGAAATAAGAAAGACAAATATGTACTAAAGAAAGGTACTGAAATAATATTATGTCATTTTCCCAACAAAACTATGCACTTTAGCGGTCCTCAAGTTGTCAATCTTAAGCTTGTCACTACCTAACCAATCCTTCATAAGTAGAGAACTTTTTGTAATTGCTATTTACTTAAGCTAAAGCATAAAGTCCTTTCTACATTTTCATGAGCCCAAATATCACCCTCATTGCTTTTTGGTTACAAGAACTTACCTTCGTTACATTTCTATAGGGTTAAACACATTTCTAAAAAACCACAAAGCTAAGCTCTAAGATAGTTCTTTCTTTCTTAAAACAAAGCACTAGGTTGTTCTCTTAATCTGTGCTAAGAGGAGAAAAACATAAGAATTATAATCCTAAAATAAGAGAAAATAATAAAATTTAATGTATCCTTTTTGAGATATAAAATAATAAGTCATAAAATAATCATTGAATCACTATTAGCAAATAATGTTTAATAACTATTTTATGATGAATGCTATGATATAGCTCTTCTAAGCCCTTCCAAAATGCACATCTAAGCACTTCGAAGAAAAAAAATTTAAAAAGCGACATAATGCTAGAGGCCAGAAAAAGAACATAGCACGCAAAGAAAAACAATTTTTTCTTTCCCAAATTTTAACAACATAAAGAAAACTTTCAAGTAAATTATTAAACTTTAAATATTTTATTTTAGCTTAAGTACTATTCAATATTGTAGCAAGTATATTAGCTCGCCCATAAAATCAAATTCTTGCCTCTATGTTTCCATAATGTTTACATCAAGGTTTGAGCACAATGAAATAATTTTTATAGTAATTGTTAAGCTAAATGTTACATCTATATATTGGTCTATTCCCCACATGAGATATCCATTAATATATAAAAATTAACTTTTCTAGGGTCTAATTTAGAGCCTATAATACTAAAGATTCTCAACAAATTATTAAAGAATGTTGAAGGATATTATACTCTAATCAGGGGTAGGCTGCAGGTGTGCATTTTATAATTATTCAAAGATTAGCCACCAAATTTATAGTAGGAATTATTAGATAGAGTAGTTGGCAACACGTTAAGAGTTAAGCATAACATTCTATTAAGTAGTTTTATCACAAACAGTTTCACATTAATAAAATAAAAATTTTAAGACAAACCTATGTAGAGTAGTCTAATAAAAGAAAGAGCAACTCTAATATTAGATTATCACTTAGAAAATAAAATTATAAAAAGAGAATATTTCTTTAGTAATGGTGGCTTATAGTTTCCTTTGGAGTTAACTTATGGAGCACTAAAGATAGAAAAGGGAAACAAAGTGGAGGTTTGGGTTACTAAGGAGGCTTAGTTAAAAGGATAACAAGATGCTAGGATAGGATATGAAGCCTCTTTAAAGAGGGTGATGGTAAGTGATTGGATCAAAAGCGTTAAAAAGGTGAGTGAAGACTTACTAGTGTTCACAAAACTTGAAATTTGTTTTGTTGCTTGCCCTTTTGGTGGAAGGTTTCTCACCTTTGATCATTGTCTATCACAAAGGAGGGAAAGTTAGAATCACTCAAACTAGAGTTTGGCTTGCACTTTTTGCTTACAAAGGTGCAACATACAAATAAGAGAAATTTTATTCATTAATAGCTATAGTATAATAGTGGAATCGATCATATTATAGATGAAAGAGAGATGAATACAAGAAAAAAAAAGTAAAATGTACCTTCGGAAAAAATCATAAAGGTAGAAAAAAGAAAAGATAATTTCAAATTTGAATCACCTAAGAATTTAAAAGAGCTCTTTAGAATTTCATGATATTAATTTTTGATAGAATAACCATATTAAATATAAAATAAATGGGAAAAGAGAATTCTATAATTAGATCACTTGAAACGATCATTAGAAGTTTATGACGTTAACTCCAAGTGGTTCAGCCACATTAAATATAAAATATAAAAATGCAAGAAAAAAATTTTGACAAAAAAATTATGCAACTATGAAACATGATAATTAGAAGTTAATGATGATATGACCAAGATGTTAATTATGGACAAGGCAAATGACGATGATTGACAACAACCAGAGGGTGTCAGCTGACAGGCAACCAGGTGATAGTGGACAACTAGACAATAATAGGAAATTTAGTAATGATGGGCACCCAGGTGAATTTGGGCAACTATGTATTGTAGATTAAAAGTAATTAATGGTCAAGAAATGGCTATAGACTAATTAAAGCAAGCAATACATTATCAAGAAGTGACATCGATGATGACATATTTTACTACAAAATATGATTGAACAAATAGAGCAAAAATAATAGAGGTAATTAAAGGAAAAACTAGAGTATTGTATTTAACCAATGTAGTAGACAAAGATGATTAATAAAAATAAAATTTAGCTTGAGTACGAAGATGCGTTTGAATGGGTTTAGCATGATACCACTGAGTGTGTGTTTGTGAGATAACACAAGATGCTCCTCCATCATCCTCTCTAAGTAAAGACAACTTAGCATGATTGTATCAAGATGATGGGCATAAAATTGTTCCAATAAGTGCAACATGATATAATATAAGTCATAAAATGTAAGCTAAAATTTCTCAATCAGAAAAATTCCTTTACAATGAACTAAAAATTTCTTAAGTTTATAATCTTTGGTTAGAATTTTCATATGATATAAAATATTTTTCATATTTTCCATACTTACTATTAGGTCTAATATAGTGGTAGGAATGAGTTTACTCAATATAAGAGAATTAAACTCAATTAACGTACTAGGTATTAGATGTAGCACCATATATTAGACTAAATCCTTAACATTAAAGGCCACATTAATCCTATAATCTTCTAAGAAACCTAGTGCGTACACATTAGTTTCTAGTTTTTAACAATCCTAAAAGGTCCAACTACATGTGCTTTTAATTTTTGGTAAGCTCCAAAAAGGAACAATTCTAACCTAAGTCTAATTATAACATAATCTTCTTTATGAAATTTCTTAACTTTTTTATGAGCATCTATTAGTTTCTAATATCTTTCATTACTTAGATTAGTTTTTTTATATGTTATTTCTCTAATAAAACATGTGAGAAGCAAAGAAAGAAGTAGAAGTATGAACGTCTACTAGTAAGGGAATAAGATCAATCGAAGACCAAAGCTTAATACTATATCAAATTTTGAAGGGCCTAAGACCAACATTATGATTAATAGAATTATTGTATGCAAATTTTGCTCATAGTAGTAGTTGTTCTGAAATCTTAGGTTATTTCCCTATCAAGTTATGAATAAGATTTTTCAAACAATCACTTAATACTTCTATTTGTCTATCTATTTTATCATGGTAGGATGAAAAAGGTTTTAGCTAAGTTCTTAATAAATTCCATAAGATCTTCAAAAAATACCAGTAATTTTTACATCTTATTAAGATACTATGGTTATTGGAACACTGCATAATTTAATTATTTCATTAAAAAAAATCTTAAATACATGGGTTACATTTGAGGTCTTATAACAAAGGATAAATTAAATCATTTTAGAGAAACAATGAGTGAACATGAGGATAAAGTTTTGCCTTGGTGTGGTATTAAGTAATCAAAATATAAACCATATTTATGTACTCCCATGGCTAGTCATGTTTGGGTAGTGGTATGTAAAGTCCTTGGCCTCTATTAGAAGATTTCGCAACTTTACATATGTGACATTGGGCTATAATAGATGTAAAATAATTTATCATTCTAGGCTAGTAAAATCTCTTTGAAATATCTCAAAGAGTCTTATCTCCTTAAAAATGATCAGATAATCTTCTAACATGTATTTCTTAAAAACACTATTTATGTCATGAATTTAGAATATGAAACCTTTTATTCTTATATAAGCAACCATCTTTTAAGCTAAATCTTTAGATAAAAGTTTTGGAGTTAATTTGATTTCTTAATAAATTAGTTCAAAGTTAGAATGATAAAGATATTAGTTTTTAATTTAGCAAAATTTTTGGACCTTTATAGAAGAAATGGTTAATAAGTGAACACATTGATTAAAATCATCAAATACTTTATTTTCTTAGCTAGGCTTGTGTTTGATAACAAATGTATAACTAAGGTCTTGTCAGGTATTTAGGAACGTAAGCACCTTATGGTCAGACTAAAAGACAAATTCTTTGAAAAACAAGTAATATTTTTAATGACTTAAGGGCTAAACTATGACATATAGTTTCTTTTTCATATATAAAACACTTCTTCTATGGTTATGATTTGTCTTATGGACATCTTGGTAACATTCATCAGAAAGATCACCATATCTTCTATGGTTTTTATGTCTCTTAGAGATTTTTTACCACATTATTAAGGGTGGTACTTATCCCGTCATTATCTCTTTATCTTCTAAGTTTTGATTCACAGTATTGGTTTAATAGAATTTCTGTAACCATCTAGGTTAGTTGGCTTATTGATTAAGATAGTTCTAGCATGTAATCTTGGATTAAGTTTTATCATTAGTTTTGATTTGATCCATAACTTTAGTTTGATATTTGATAAGACTACCACGTCTTATGATCATATAAAACTTTAGCACATAAGGATATCAAGAAAGAAGAATAATAGGTATTATCCTCTTTTTTATTTATTTATTTAACTTAAAATAATTTGTAAAGGCAAACCACAACTATAGATTACCAAAGTTGAGATGACATGTATTTCCAAAAGAAACAATGAGTGATCATGGTCTTACTTTTACAAAACCACAACTTACATAGAATTTTATGGTTCTTAAGAAAGATGATAGAGAGTCAAATCAGAGCTTTTGTACTATCTCCTAAGACAAAATTTGTCCATAATTAATTAAGAGTTCTTTAATGGGCACACTAAGTAAAGGAATTTTTTTGAAATAGAAAAAAATTATTCGTTGAAATTTTTTTAAAATATAATTTTTTAATATTAAGGTGAAAACCATAATATTAAGCCAAAGTTGATATAGGATAAACTAGACTTTTACTATTGTCCAATTTTTTGTTTATAATATAGAAATTTTTAATAGATTATTAAAAAATATTAAAAGATATAATGCACTAATTAGGATTAGGTTGTGTGTGATGTGTTTTATAATTATTTAAATATTAGTCTCTAAATTTGTAATATAGATTACTATGTAGAGTATGTTGTAACATATTAAGAGTTAAGTATAAAGTTTTACTAAGTAGTTTTATCACAAACAATTTCACTCAAATAAAAAAAAACTTTAAGAAAAACTTTATTTGCAGTGCTCAAATAGATGAAAGAGCAACCTTCACTTTAGAATAACATTCAAAAAATAAAAATTACAGAAAGAGTGAGCCTTTTGGGTGATGGTGGCTTATATTTCCTTTGGAGGATATTTCCTTTTGAGTTAGCATGTGAAGTATCATGGATGGAAAGGAGTAATTAGTTGGAGGTTTGGATTAGTGGGGATGATAATGGTGTAAAAAGATGGTTGGTTAGGATCTTGAGCCTCATCGAGAAAGGTGACAGTTTGGTGATTAGGTGAAAAGAGTAATAAAGTGGGTGAAGACTTATGGGTGTCTATAGAAAGGTGAATTTGTTTTGCTGTAAAGTCTTCTAGTAAAAGATCTCTCACCATCGAGCATTGTATCTTACAAGAAATGGAAAGTTGGAATCTCTCTAACTAGGGCTGGATACACACTCTTTGCTCACAAAGATAGAAGCACACAAGTAATAGAAATTTCTTTCATTAATAACTACATTATAATAAGAGAGTTTCTCTTACTTATAGTTGAAGAAGAGCTTAATGTATGAAGAAAACAAAAGGAAATACATATTTGGAAATTATCATAAGCAAGGAAAAATGAGAATGATAATTATAGAGTTAAATCATTTAAGAATCTAAAAAGAGGTCTTTAGAATTTTATGATAATAATTCTTAAAAGATCAACCATATTAAATACAAAATATATAGAGAAGGATAATTTTTGAAATAAATCACTTAAAAATTGATAAAAATCTTTAGAATTTCATGACATCAACTCTAAGTAGATAAATCATATTTAATAAAAAATTTAAAAAATGTATAAAAAAAGTAATGACATAAGAAAAACAATGCAATTATAAAATATGATGGTCTAACATCAATAATGATGTTATTAGTACGCCTGTAGTGAAGAAGACGGATCACGACCTTTGATAATGATCCAAGGGTGGTAGCTAATGAGTGGCTGGGAGATGGTAAGTGGTTGTGAAGTAGTAGGTTGCCTATGGGGAACCAGGTGATGTTGGGTATCTAATTAGCAGTTATTAGGAGTAGTAGAAGATATGGTGATGGAAGATAGCTATCAATAGTGAGTGATGCATAGGAACTAACATCGATGATGACATATTTTATTACGAAGTTTATTTGGGCAAATAGAGCAAAAATAATAGAGGTAGCAATAGGGAAAAATATATCAATGTAGTCAGCCATTATGACTGACAAAGATGATTAATGGAAATAAGATTAAAGTTAATAATGGCTTATCTTTTTAATGGGATTGGTGAAATTCCAATGAATATGTGTTTGTGAACTAATTCATGATGCCCCTATGTCATTCATTGCATTAAACTTTTATTTTCAAAATTCAACTAACTATCCATTTTTAATTTCAAATTACCTTTTGATGAAAACCTAGCTTTAGCTCAAGTTTCATTCTCATACATTAGATGGTTTATTCCGTTCTCCAAAATGACATCAGATTGAACTTAAAATTCCTATTAAATGGTTTGATGGCCACTGATAGAAATTAAAGTTGATGATCAATTTTGTTCATTCTATTGGATTTAAACCTTGAATGATTTGTTGTGCATTAGATAGAACATTAGATTATTAATCAAGTTGTTTAATGGGCCTTCAAGAAATTTCCATCTTAGAGATTCACCACTGTATTTTATTTTTAGCCAAACTGAGTGGTACATTACCAATAATAGGTTAATTTGGATAATAAATTATATGTTCAAAAGGACCATCAAATAGAGATTATTTTAGAAATTTTATTTAGAAAAGTTCATTTTGTACTAATTCCTTTTTAAAGGTGGCTTTTTGGACAAAATCATGTAGTTTTGTAGATGTAATGTATCAATGAATATGAACATATTTTGCAGCTTAAATTTTAATATTTGCATGTATAAAAATTCAAGTTCTTCCTAAGCACCTCACCATTAAGACTTTTCATTATTATTGGAATTTAAATCTTTCATATCAATATATGAAATAATCTTATATTTAATTCTATCAGTGCCTAAAATGAATGGCAAGTGCATGCTTTAAATGAGGTTCATGTGTTGTTCTTGCTCAATACAAAATAAAAAGTAATTTATCCATTACATAAGTACTCAAAAGAGCAAAAAATTCCTTAAGCATGAACTTATGGTGCCCCTTAGGTTCTTAGTAATCTTCCACGCCCTTGAGCTTATTTGATATCATTCATGACTTTTGTAAGCTCTACGCAAGCAACATTTCACACCATAACATACATATCATCACTTATAAGTTTCTTGTTTGCTAAATAAAAAAATTATGAATTCGATATACCATAAGACCACAAAAATAGGCTACTTAAATAGTTTTGTGTGGTAAAAATCATATTTGGTCTCCTAAGCACATCGTGCAATACATACCTACATTTTTATGGTACCATATCCAAATCTAAGAAATTATTAAAAAATAAAATGGTTCGTAATAGCATAAGCTTCCTTAAAAAAAACATATAACAGTACTAGCACAAAAGGCACTCAAAAGGGCACAACTGAAATTAGTTTGTGAAAGTTTTTAAAAAATCTCACATTAGATACGAAGATTTTTTAGTTTGTGAAAGTTTTTAAAAAATCTCACATTAGATACCAAGATGTTTTAAATTGTAATGAAAAATTCAAAAAAAGCTATTCTAGTAAATATATAGGAAATAATATGTAAAGTGAAAGGTGCATCAAAATGTGTTTTCTTTTGGGCTCTTAGCAAGTGGTCCAACAACTAACACCTTGTCAATTAGGCTTAGCTTACATAATCCTTTCACTTCTTTGTCATAGATAGTGAAGAAGCCATTACATCACGTGTCATTTCTTTGGAATTGAGGCATAACTTCTTTCTTGAGGTATGTTTGGGTTTGAATACTACTATCTTTATGAGATTTTAACAAGGCACTGGCACAACCTAATGTAGAATGATATGATAAACCTTTTTGTTAACTCATAAATTATTGAAAAGTATTTAGGTTCTAATAATATAATTGAATAAGATCCTGCTCAATGGTTCTACTAATTCTGAATTGGAAATCATTGGATCACTAGAGAAGTAAGGACATTTCAAAAAGCCAAAGACTTAAATTGATCTTTGACATGAGGGATCTTAACGTAAAAGAAAAGTGATTTTAATAACCTACACCTAAAATACTAATTTTTGTGGAGAAGAGGCAAGATGATTTGCCATTACAACTAAGATGATTTTCATGTGAGTTTATCTCACTCCTCTTCTTTATGTTTCTCCATAAACATAAGCACATATTATCTAAATTCTAAAAATTTACTTAAAAAAATTTTAAATTTTTTTTTGAGTTAGTTATCATCAAACAAAGTACTATGACTAGGATTTAATAACATAATAACTACTATATCACTCTGTCTAGGTGAGAAAGAGCTCAAATACATGAAGTCATACTAAAATCTCTAATATTACTTTAATATCTCTAAGTTTAGGTGGTGAAGCTCCTCCTTAGTAATCCAAGTGTCATTAGAGAATTGGACTTATCAACCTATTAAAAAATCTTTGTTACACATGATTCATTGTTAAGGTTCTTTGATCATCTAAAACTAGCTCCACTTGATCTCAAAGCTCACAAGATTTGGCTAAATGTATTGTTGAGATATTTTTACTTTGTAATGATGGTGAAGGCTAAAAGGCTTACTAAGAATTATGCATAGTTTTTTATAAGATAGAACTTATTGAATATTGAAGTTAGCTCTAACTTTACTATCTTTATGTAAATTAAAATGTAAATGTTGGTACTTAGTCTCTACATAATTGTAAATGGTTGAGTATTATGGGCATGTAATATTTAAGAGTTTCAAGTAGAGTCTATTAGACCTAACACAAAAAACTATATAGTCTCTTTCAACGAACTTTTTAAGTTTTCAATGAGAATTTTCTTGTTTTTTATACATTTAATTATTTAAATTAAATTTATTTAGTAATATATTTATGTAATAATAAAATATGATGTGTAAAAGACTCAACAAATAAGAAAGTGCTAAATCATAAGGTAAGAGAATAAAATCAATAGGACTATGAGGATGTTTTTAAGGACTCAAACCTATATTCTATTAATTGAATCATTTTAAATGAAATATGTAGAATGCTATAAAAGATTCCAGTTTCATTGTGTTCAGTTACTATGTTACAAGAATGATTGCCTAAACTTATATTGACTACTTCTTTTTGCCCCTCTGTTTTTTTGATAATAAGTCTATAAAATCTTAAGTTTTGATTGCTTTAGGAACCAAAGTATTTTTCAAAAGTATCTTGTAAATTTGACATCATGATCTAAAACAATTATTTGAGGTAAGCCATGTAGCTTCACAATTTCATCAAGAAATCACTCCGTAATATGTGAGGTATTTGATGTCTTATGGTAAGGTATAAAAGGAGCTATTTTAAAAAACTTATCAATAGGAATATAAAATTAATATTTCTAATGATTTGGAAATATCATAATACTAAGTCAAATATTACATTTTTCCATGGTCATTGTGCTATATGTAACGGTGTATATACACCTTCACTATAATTAATAATTTAGTTGTGACTCATGTTCAACATTGAGAATCTATTAATACAAATTTTTTTGGTATCATTGGCCCATTAAATTAATAAGCAACACCTCTTATTATTATTTTACTTGACCAAAATGTCAAGTGAGACCTCCAGCATGTATTTGATAGATAAGAAAATCCTAAGAGATGTGTGGGGTATGTAAAGTCATAATACGCAAAACAAAACTCACTTTTCAAATAATAATCATCAAAAATATTATTCGATGAAGTATTGACTTCACGATAAATATGAACTAGATATGAACATTCACTATATAAATTCTTGATGAGTATGACTATAAATCCACAGTTGTAGAAACATCATGTTGGATGTGTTTATTGCTAAACTTTAGAGCAAAAGGGTTTCATAAGTTTTTACAACTAGGACACTCCATAAAGGCTTGAATTTGAAAATCCTTATATGCACAGAAAGGGTATTTGTTTACAAATTTAAAATTCAATTTCCTCGAGTAGTTAGCAAATGGCAATTATTTATTTAGCTTTCTTCAGATTAGTAAGTAATTTTTGGAAGGTTAACAAGTACTCTACATTATTTTTTCTAACTTATGAATAAAGAAATTACTTGTAAACTAGTATTTCATACTAAATTGATAGTGAATTGTATCCATCCATGTCAATTTGGTTTCATGTATGAAAATAGTGAGAATGATTTCTCTATATCATACCAAGTTAGAAGCATGTTCCACAACAATTTTATTGAAGTAGTTACCGCTTAAATTTTTAGCCAAGATAGTCTTTGAGGCGTAGACCTTCTAGCAAAGCATTTACAAGCATCCTTGAGATATTTCAATTTCTTAATCACTTATCCATAATTTTCATAAGGAAGCCTAATTTATTTCTAGTTGGCCAAACTTTGCTTACTCACCTAATCATTATTACCATATAGGAAACCATTTGTTACACTTTCTATTATATTGATAATCTTGTAGGGAAGATAAGCTATCATGAGAGGATAAAGTGGTATTAATTGGAGGACATGACTAACTATTGCAAACTCCCATTAAGAGTAATTTCTTCTTACAAATATTATTAATCTAATATTAGAAGTGAACCACCTATTTCTTAGCTTTAAATAATTTTTTTCCAAGTTAAGGGATTGGAAGACAGCATCTTTTGAGTCTCAAGAGTTTCTAGATGATGTTCTCAATCTTGTGTTTGATGTATTTAAATCAAATAAAGATTTCCTTTTGTACATTAATCTACAAACTTGATGTGCTCTCGATCTTAGAGAAAAATAACTTAATAGTTTTAATGGACTGTTTGTCACCTCTTTAAAAAGGATAAAGCCATCTACAAAGCACAAATGGGGGTCTGGTTGACAAGCTCTTTGGGGGGCCTCGTGATCCACTTTTCTTTGCATATGTAGATTGTTTAACCCTCTTCCTAGCACTTCAACCACAATGTGAAAACGAAGTGGGGATAAAGGGTTACCTTGCTTTTATTATAAATACTCATCATTAGACTAATAAATTAACTATTGAAGTTGAACTTGTGTAGTATGTGTTTAACAAAACCCCAATATATACTACTGAATATTTTCTTAAAGTTTAGCTTCATAATAGAGTTATTACCTTTGATCTTGTGATTTAAATCATTAAGTAGTTCGTATGCAAATAAGATATTTTTAGTGAATTTCCCTAACCAAAACCTAATTGCTCCATTAAGATGATAGTAAGTAGGAAACACTATAAGCTAACTGCTAGAAACATAGCATTTTTTAGAAGAAACTATAGAATCAAATTGTTCAAAAAACTTCAAAAGATGTACTACAATAAGTCTTTGGAAGGAAGATAATATTAGTACTATGGTGAATTATTTAGGTGATTGAGGCTACCAACAAGAAAAAACAATGATAGCATCATAAATGTCATCTTGAATTAGGGTCAAACAATGCCTATAAATGAAAACATTAAACCCATTCAATCCACAACTTAAAGAATCCATCCAAAAAAAAGTATTTTATTATGTTTCCTCCTTGCTAGCATGCTGAATCAATGTCATAGTACTATTTAGTGTGTCTAAGCATAACAAAGAAAAGCACCTATTCAGTAGGGACTCATTAAAGGTGAAGCAATCCATGACATATTTGGCAATTAAATCCTCTTTTGAGACTCAACTCCCACTTGAATCTTTAATTCTTTATGTTTTAAGATCTGTCTTTCTATTATTGACCATTGTGTGGAGGACATTAGTGATTTTATCACCAACCTTGGGTCAAACAGCAATGTCTTTTAGCTCTAATTCATATCCCTCATTTTAGCAACCATGATTAGCTAATCCAAAGCTCTGTTAGTTCCAACCTTGATAACTCATCTATAACTCTTTGAATTGTTATCCTTCTTCATGTCATGTTATTCTGATAATTCAATCTTATAAAATATATTACCAAATTAAGTTTTAGTTCAATCTTTAAAGAGATCTTTAACTCTCATTAGCTTGTAAGCTAGGCCCTCATTCTTGATTTAGCAATTGGGAAGACTACAATTCTAACCAACCACTAAATAGAATTCTATAACTTCAACCCATGTTTTTTTGGAAATTCTATGAACCAGTCAATATATTCAGTAAGGTAACACATCATTTACATATCATGTAGCTATAAAAATGTGAAGGAATTTTTCTTCATTTTCATTATTTGTCATTGTAAGTACTAGAGCTACACACACCCATATTTTGTTAGAAATGTTGCCCTCAAAATAGTGAAAAGTCTGTATCCTTTTAATAATGTCCATTTTTTATCACTTGCAAAGCCTTCCTAAATTACAATTAACTTAATTTTATGCATTTTGATCATGTTATTAAGGCATCAAGGCACTATAAGAACTAACTATGCCATTGATGCTCAAAATCAAGAATTTTTTTTGTTACAATATGTGATAATTGCATTATGAGATTCCTAAATTATTGTTTGTCTTTTTCTACTAGGAAAATCAATTTTTTACATTTCATTTAGCTGCTTTTCTTATTGACTTGTGACTAGTAAGCACTATAAAGCCATTATAGTCTATCACAAAATGTTAAAGAGTCTTTGCTTTTTCCTGGAGATCCTTATTAAGGCTTTTGAGAGATTGAATCTCCACTTATTGTTTAAGACCCACATCCTTCTTTTGTTTCAAGTTAGATTTAAATTTTTTACTCTTACTTAACAATTTCTCATTGAAGTTGATCATAAAAATGGACAAATAGATGATTCATTACACAATTAGGTTCTTTTATTGAGTGTTAGTGTTCTGTGATGTAGTAGTGAGATTTATTTCTTTCTATTGTGGGGGGGTAAGAGTGTTTCAAGCATGTTAAGATCCAATCATACCTCTTATCAGTTTTTTATGCCCTTTGCCTCATTGATTTTAATTCATTATGGATCCTTTACGTGTCTATATTGATGACTAACAAAGTTGAATGTTTCACATTACTTACTGCTTAACAAATAAGGGTCTAGAAATTTTTTCTTGCTTACATTGGACCATTGAGCATCCATTTTTAAATTTGCAAAAATCATATTTGAGAAAATTTTAAAACACTTAATTTATTTTTCAAAATCCATTATTGCTACCCAAAGCTTCTTAAGATTCTAATATCTAAAGGAACATCTTTAACAAAATTGACAATACATAGGCTAGAGCTTCACTGAGCCTTGTTAAGTCGATTTGTGTAGAATCTACTTTTAATGGGTTGTTAACTATTAACAAGATTAAGAATAGGCACTACTTGTTGATTAGGTGGATTGGAAGGTTCTCCAATAAGATCCATACTATAGTTTTCAAAGGTTCCATATTGAGCCAAAACATTGCAAAATATTTTAAATCTTCTCATTTTAATGTCTATGATTTTCCAAATATTGTACATCTAGTCTCGAATGTTGTCCAATTCTAGTGAAAATCTTAAGAGCATAGATCTACACCTTCATAGCAAGATCAATGTAGCCATTTTTTGGATTCTTAGTCTTAGTAATTCTATGTTGGGTAATCCAAGTGAAAACATAGCCTATTAGACTGAGTTTGAAGGAAGAATCCTTTTTGGAAGCAAAGTCGTCATCAACATGACCTTGTTTTCAAAGATATTGGCATTATCATGTTTGACAAGGATGGAGAACTTATCTAGATTCACCATAAGAGAATGGTCCCAATGAAAATGTGCTCATAATGACTAAAATAATGGAATGACCCTATAATCATGTTTAAATTTCATCTTGCTCAAACCGCAAACTTGAAAAATGTTATCGCCTCAATGTCACTTAGATGTTTATGTTTGATGCTCTTTTGAAATGCCATGTCAAAAGGCACAATTTTTTTTTAATTTTTAATATCAATAATGCTTAAAATAATGGAGTCAATATCTACAAATTTCCATTTTTAAAAAATTATTAAATAATAACTTTTTCCCAAAATTGTTCCATTTGTTTGTTGAACTCTCTTATGTTAGAGTCAGATTAGATATCCTCTACGCTAAGCAACTCAATATTTAAAATATCAACTTGCTTCACTATGCTCCTTTCTTTCAAATTACTTCTTACAATTCATTTGAGGTTTCAACAATAATCTTAAGCTAATGGGTTTCTTGCATTATTTTAAGCTAATGACCTTCTTTTAATAATCAAATTTTAGGGAAATTATGAAAACAAAAGACAACAACAATTTTAAAGTGTACACAAGTATATTTTTTTTGTAGTCTTACATAAAATCAAACCTATGTTTACCATGGAAATGCCAACAAATGCATAAACACTTATATAAAATCTTACAAAACACTAGATAGGCTAAACCCATTACAATAATTAAATAGGAAAAAGACATGACATAAGTGCCTTACATTTAAAAAGGATTTTTGAAAAGACAAAAGGAAAGCAACAATAAGAATCCATAAAGACTTATTCTTATGCTCAATGAAATGCTCAATAAGGTACAGGAACTATAATTTAATCAATTAAAAAATGAGAGCTTAACTTATTTTAAGTAAGAATTTGAGTTTGATGATAAAAGGACACAGTAAATGGTGGTGATGGTGAGCACTAGCTACTAATTACTTTTATATCATTACTAGAAGCATTTTCATTATATTCTTGTAAAACATTGGTCAATAGATTTTGTTTATTAATTATCCAATTTATAAACAATTTTATATCAACTAATAGCACTTACCAAACTGACCCATTAACCATTAGGATTTGAAGGATGTTTTTTAAATTAGAAACATAATATTATTTGAATAAAATTTGTAATGGTTAATAAATAATTGTTTTGTAAGAGCCACAGGATGAGAAAGCTTTCTGGACCATTCGATAGTGAAAATAGCATAAACTGATACTTTTGAATATAACTAGAGCAATTTTCAAATTATTATTTCATCACGACCATTAGATCTAAATTATGATAAGATAGTTTGATTTAATTTTACTTGTGGGTTAAATGTCGACCACCATTATGCAATCACAAAATTGAGTGATCGAATTGCTCATGAAATTATTGCTTAAAAAAGGTAAATGAGTTGGCAACCCATTTGATTACAAAATTTTATGATCAAATAGATTCCCATCATTCATTAAATTTTGATAGATAGGAAAAATGATTCTTATGACAATCAAAGCAAATTAAGGCATAAAAGATATTAAAAAACTAAAATATTTTATAATATAAGATAATTATAATTTTAATTATATTTTTGTAGCTTGCATGAATGGTTACATTAACCTTATCATTGTAATAAAAAAATAACATTAAAATACATAAAATTAAGTTCAAAATGTACCACTTTATGTTTACCTTAATTCTATCTTGTCATTTTTTGATCTAACGATCCATATTAAAATGAATCATGCGACTCTCATTTATTATTATGTATTCTAGACTCTAAAGGTAGAAATGATGCCTGATGGATCATAATGGCTTTTTTTGTAAACATTATTGAACTACCCAACTAATTATTTTGCACAAAGGACTACATTTGAGTAGTTGTTAAATTAGAGTCGTTCGAACACGTAGCAGCCAAATTCTTAAGTTTTGTTACTTCTTTGAGTTGATGTTACATATGTTTATAATTTGTACATATTTTAACATAAAAAGATTGGTGAAAAATTCTATGAATTCTTTCAAGCAAGAAAATTGATGTCATATTTGCAGGTGGTCACCATTATTTTATATTCATTATATCCTTTTGCCTTTGAGCTCCAACACTCCTTTTTTACTGGAATCAACAAAGCTTATATTCTTTTATTTCTTAATTTACTTAGGCAAAAGCGTAACACATTTATTCTTTGTTAAATGGTTTCTCAAACATAAGATTACTATGAGCATCAAATATGATTTGTGTCATTGCAATTTTTCTTCTTCTATTAGTTTTATTTGTTTGAAAGGCTATTATTGACCTGTTGATTTATTTCATTTTTGTGATGGTTATTTTTTTTTGTGAAGGGTCTGCACTAATTTGTTTTTGTTTTTGTTTGGCTTATATTTGGAGTAGATGTAGGCTTCGAATTATGTTGAACTTTCTAAAAGTGTTGATGTATTTTTTCATTATTTCAAATTTATTACTTTTAATATTTTTTCAAAATTTTAAGGAAAATTAATTTATCTTAAAACAAAATAGAAATTTGTACAAAATCGTTAACGAAGTGTTACTCAAATTCAATTTTTATTTATTTTGAGTTGTTAACATCCTCTGAAATCATTTAATCAACTTTTTCAACACCACAAGGTCATGCAAACAATTAGTCTACCTTCTCTTAAAAAAACGAATATTGTTGTATATGGAGATTATTATATATAGAGTTTAGTAGTTGAAATGCATTAGTGTTTTAATGAAGTCCTTCTAAAGACAAATTTTTTATATGTGAGAAAGAGGATGAGCATCCCATGAGCTTTCAATGTGCTTAATTGCATTAATGTTGCAAAATAATTGGTTACTATTCAATGATTTGGGGTGCCTCTTTGATTTTGGTTATGTGACCAATTCAATATATTGGTTTGAATAAATGCAATACATAGAGGTATCCATAGTCACCAAAGTTCATTCCACATCACTTTTTGATTTATAAGATATAAGCAAACATAAGAGCACAATGAATTGAATAACTATAATCAATTGAATCATCATAGCAAACACTCTAAAGATATTGGCAAAGTGAAAATGATGCTAATTATAGAACTAAACAGCTCCAACCTGACAAAATGTGCCTCAATGGACAAGTTTGACCAGTGTGTTCATGTATTATCATAATTGAAAAGCCTCGACAAAAATTTGGGGCATTCTATACTTATCAAAATGGTATGTGCAATGCCACATACTTAGATAATAACCATCTTACAATGAAGTAAAATATCAAGTTCTGCATTGATGGATTTCATTGATATAAAAATAGGAAAGACTAATAATCAATAGATTTGTTTAGTACTTTGTATTTAGTGACTATATGAAAATGATCCTCTGGCACTAGGTGGAGGAATAAAAACAAAATTGATCTATTAGCATTGAATGGAGAATTTTTTCACCTATTGAAAAGATGATAAAATTCAACTATTAGGTCCAAATTGGAATTTGATTTATAACGTCTTATGGTTGCATAGTGTTTCACTACACCTTATATATGTAGATTGCTTAAACCTCTTCTTAATGCTTTAGTTATAGCCAAGGGAAAGAAATAAGGATTGATGGTTTACCTTACTTTAGCCATGGGATGATTAGCAGAGGCCATTGTCTCTAAAATTAATGACTAGTAGTCATTTTTTTATTATAGATACTTATGACTAGATTAATAAATTAACTATTAAAGTTAAGCATGTGTAGTACTTTTTAAGAAAATTGCATGACATACATTTGAATGCTTTCTTAAAGTGTAGTTTGATTATAGAGTTTTGAACTTTGACCTTGCAATTTAAAACATCAAAATAGTTCTAATGCAATGAAGATAGTTTTAGTGATTTCACCTTTGTAAAAGTTGATTGCATCTATTAAGTGAGCTTGTGGATAAGAAAGATGTTGTATTAAAAAAAATAACTTAAAATTTATTTTTTAAGAAAATATAAATGCAAATTAGTTTACAATCTTTAACAGATGTAGTGCAATAAGTCCATGAGAAGAAAATTTATATTAGCACTAATGAATTATGTAAGCAATAGGTTTGCCAACAAGAAAGTCTTTGATAGCTTCATAATTTTCGTCTTGATCAACAATTCTTGTAAAAGAAACTAATAAAACCACCCAATTTAAAAGCACTTAAAAATCCATCAAAAATTATTTTTTTTTATATTTTCCCACATACAAATATGCTAAATTAGCATCATATTTCTTTTCGGTGAGTCTAAGGATAATAAAGCAAAGCTCTTCCTATTTTGCTTGGATGGGACAAATAGATAAGTGAGAGGTAAAGCAACCCACAAAATATTTGGCAATTAAATCCTCTTATAAGACCCAACTCCCATATGCATCTTTAATTCTATTACATATTAATCTTAATTTTCCTATTTTTGGACATTATGTGGAAGAAAGTTTTGCTTTTACTATCTTCCTCGAACCACATAGTACTTCCTTCCAAACTTTTAAAATATCTCCACCATTTTAGCTACCGAAGAACAACTAATCCCATGTTTCGCCAATTAATATTTTTATAATTCTTTTATTATGCTTGTTAAGAGCCTTTTTCTTTCTCCAAAAGTGGCTCTTCTACTTCTTCAATCATCTAGAATATATTACAAAATTAAGCTTTCTTCAAGATTAGTTTTATGTCTCTCCCCATTTTGTTAGCTAGAGGGCCCTCATCTCAAAGTCAACAATTGGACGACTCTAGTTCTGAGCAAAAATTCGATAAAATTCTATGCTTTTTGTCCATGTGTTTTGGAATTTTAATTGTCTTGGAATAGATCTAATTGTTGGAAGAAGGATCAAAAAAAGGGTGTATAATCCAATAAGATCTTGCCTCATATGTTAAACTGCTATATTTGAAATGTTTTGAGCTAATCATGATTCATTAAGGTTCTATCCAGAGGAGTGATATTTAAATTCCTGAGCCTTAGTAATAACATAAATTCTCCTACCAATGCAAGGAAGACAATTAGCCTCCATCATCAATCTTAAATCCAACAAAAGATCTCTTCTATTAATGAAATAGTTCTTGGCATAATCTAAAGGGTAACACCTCATTTATGTATCATGCTTTATAACCATGTGTAGACAATGTTCTTCATTTTCATTATTTGTCCTTGGAAGTAATACAACTAAAGCATTGATACTTTTTTAGAGACATTCTCTCAATAGAAAAACTTTAGCTCCTTTGAAAGATGTCCATTTTTTTTGTTACCTTTAAAAGGTTCCAAAAATGAAGTTAACTTAATTTTGTGAAATTTTATCTTCGTTCTTAAGGCATGAATCTTTTGTAGAATTAACTACACAATTGATGTTAAAAGTTAGGATATTATTCATTACAATCTATAATGTTAGTATTCATTGAGCATGCGCTAAAGCCCTTTTAAGGACATTTTAAAGGAAATAACTCTTTTGCATTCCTGTTTAATAGCTTATCCTCTTGACATGTGACTAATAGCCACTATAAAGCAATCTTGGTCCATCTAAAAGGGGTTAACTACCTTTACTTTTCCCTAGAGATCCTTAGTAAAAGCTTTTGAATAACTAAATGTCTATTTGTTCCCACTTTTCATGCCTCACCTGCAAGCATGTTTTCCTTGGTGACATGTGAAATCCATGCCCATTCTATTAAGGGGTATGATGACACAAAGTCTACAAGTTGTATTCTTTGAGTGAATGGTCAAATGTGTCATATGAATATTAAAATATTATACTTTTTGCATTAAAAATGTGTATCCAACCCTAATATAAGGAGGTAAGAATGATGAACAAAAGAGGGAGAAAGTTCTTGGAGGG
Organism: Vanilla planifolia; assembly: GCA_023846275.1. NCBI lineage: Eukaryota > Viridiplantae > Streptophyta > Magnoliopsida > Asparagales > Orchidaceae > Vanilla > Vanilla planifolia. The sequence goes on along the minus strand of JAIUJO010000055.1, from coordinate 2,149,581 downwards.
AACAATCTTCTTATGCAAGCACAAGTTACTTCATTAACATAATAGATACAAGTGTTAATTGGGATGATGTTAAAAAAATTGATATAACTCCATCATAAATTTGAAAGAAAAATCACCATGCATAGAAAATTTTTCTAAATCAGGGACACTTTAGGGATACATTTGTGGATGCCATCATCAATATTTCTATTCAATTCTTGAGAATCAATAAGGTTTGTTGAAGTTAGAATATACACTATTAATGATGGTACTATGGATGCAAAAAAATTAGTTTCCTAATTAAAATCCACTTGAGGCCAAACTTCTCTCTGTACAACTACTCTTCATTTAACAAAGTAGGATATGGTTGATTGAAAATGTTGTGCCATGCATTAGCCTAGTTGAATGTAAATTTAAGAACTCATTTAGATATAGAGCTAATATGGACTCTGTTTAGGAAATTTAATTTGGGAAAAGTAGTGGAAGTGGAATTATCCTTAATATTGACAAGTGCAAACAATCTAAGATTGCACCATTAAGTTTCAAAGACAAGCTACAGTATTGAGGATATCTATTTCAAAGATGTAGAGTTTATCTATGGACTTCTCAAGTTTTTATCATCTTATTGCTACATAACCATCCTTATTCCCTATACAATCTTTGGTATAGGCAACCATATTTTCAATGGCCATTGATATAATGGCCATTGAAAAGAAGAACCAAAATATGGAACTGAAGGCATAGGATTTCACACTTCAAGAGGATTAGCACTAATATAATGAATAGACAGAAGAGGAGAGATTAATATCAAATAAAGTGAATGATAGCCATAATAATAACAACACCATTTATTAGTGGGATACTTAAAACAAATTATACCAACTACAAAAAGCAAGGCCACATATGAGAAAATAGTTCCATCTTTTACACTATTCATTTCTCAGACATCTTTAAGAAAAATAGGGAAAAAAATCTTTATTGCAACTAAAATTGAGACAATTCTTGAAGCTTGATAATAAAAAGATAAGATTCTTTCGATTTTGATAGGGCCAATAAATGAACTTATGACTAATGAAATTATATTAGAAAGAGTGGAACTCTTTTCAACCTATATTTATGATCATAAAGTTGGTCAATGATATCAAAAGGCTATAGCAGTTAAAAATTTTTTATCTTTAAGAGCTTTGTGGAGAACCTCC